>VWYI01038408.1:5746-31499 GCA_013399455.1 Anthoscopus minutus | reverse complement strand
AAAATGGATTCTTTCAACAGGAGTATAGCAGCACTGACTTTAATCTCACTGGCTACTTTAATGAACTTTCCTAATCCTCTCAATGCCATGCAGATCTTATGGATCAATATTATTATGGATGGACCTCCAGCTCAAAGGTAAGTAATTACTTGTAACTCTGTTAGATTCTGTAGTTCTTTCATTTCAAGAAGGGAAATGGTTGCTCATAAAGGAAATTATGAAGTGTTAAACTTCAGTGACATGTTTCAGAAATAGCAAATTTCTCTCTGCAACTCCCTGAAAGGTGGGTGCAGTCAGGTGGGGGTTGGTCTCTTTCTCCAGGCAGCAGCTGACAGAATGAGAGGACACAGTCTTAAGCTGTGCCAAGGGAAATATAGGTTGGATATCAGGAAAAATTTTTTATGGAAAGGGTGATAAAGTCCTGGAATGATCTTCCTGGGGAGGTGGTGGAGTCACCGTCTTTGGATGTGTTTAAAAAAAGACTGGATGTGGCACTCGGTGCCATGGTCTAGTTGAGGTGTTAGGACATGGGTTGGACTTGATCTTGAAGGTCTCTTCCAACCTGATGATTCTGTGTGAACTTTCTCTGTGAACTTCAGTGTTTGCAGTATATTTCTGTATTAATTCTATTTAGTTTGCTTTAGTATCTAATTATATGGGGGCAGCAAGGTTACCTAAAGATCCATAGATATGCCCATGAAACTTGCATGTAGGGTTCTGGCTTCCCTCTGGGTTCTTCCTCTGACCCTCTTCACTGCAAGTAGATGGTGGAGGGAGAGATGGTGAGGAGCTAGCATTAAATCCTTTTTTTTCAACTCAGAAAATTTAATCCCTAAGTTAGAATCAATGAATTAATTTTATGACGATAAAAACATAATATGTTCTTTTAATTGAAAGCCTTGGGGTGGAGCCTGTGGATAAAGATATTATTCGAAAGCCTCCAAGAAATCTGAAAGACAGCATTCTGACCAAAAACCTGATTGTTAAAATACTGGTTTCATCAATAATTATTGTCTGTGGAACACTGTTTGTCTTCTGGAGAGAGGTATGACAAAAGTACAAAATTAGAGCAGTAACAACCTAGTTTAAAATAAATCCTTTGAAATTCAGAGCTAGTATGAACTTAGTAATGAGTTTTGGCCATGCTTATTTAATACTAGCGTAGTAGAGAGGAAGATTTTCAAAATAGTTGTTGAAATGCAAAGTACAGTTTTATTCCCCAGTCTCTATTTTAACATAGACTTTTTCAGGTTCCAAATCTACTTTGGAAACTTTGCCCATATAGAGTACTTATGTAAATCTTCTAACCAGATTATTATGAAACAGCCATTTGACTTTGTTTTCCCAATAGGGAAAAATTGTTGTGAGAACATTTGGTAGTGCATCATAGAATTCCTGCTATTCCACGTGCTTGAATAAATGTTGCTCAGGAGGCTTCATGTAATCATTCCTTGGAATTACAAATTTTTATAAGTTACAGGTGTGTAATATTTGCTGTAGATTTGGGGCAAACAAGTTACTTTAGCTTTCATTTCCTAACTAGTAAAACTTAGAATTATTATAACAATTTTTGTTTAATTGTGGAGGGTTTAAAGCATGCTAAAGCCATATCGTTTTATTTTATTGGCAGTTAAGAGACAATGTAATAACACCACGAGATACAACCATGACTTTCACCTGTTTTGTATTTTTTGATATGTTCAATGCTTTGAGTTCTAGATCTCAGGTAAGTGATTCATATTGTCCATTTACACTATATTAACACAATAATCAGAGTTTTCTTTGAGGGAAGATCTTATTGTTTTTGTTTCAAGTGTTTTCCCGCAGATTTACTTCACATCTACTATTAAGCTCAGTTTCAAGTATTTACTAGGTAGGATTTCTTAAATTTCAGATAAGCTAATTACTTAATTTCTTTACATGGTGGTCTCCTGATAAAAACAAGAAGGTTGTTAAGAGCTGAAGTATGGTGGGCCTTTGTATTGCTGTGTATACTTGGTTGTTTTTTTCTCTTCCTGGAAATTCTGTCACTTCAGCAGCCTTACCAGAATAGGAAATTTCTTGAAGGCCTTAGCTTTTATATTTTTTCCTTGGACCCAAAGTCCAAGGAAAATTTCTGAGACTGTTCTGTATTTTTTTATCTGTGGAAATATTTTTAATTTTAAGGAAACAAGTCTTCAATTTTGTGATAGTATACATTACTGCATTTACTGTAATTTGCAGTTTTATCTGTTATGGAATAATGTAGGGGTAACCTGTTTCTAATGAACTGCACTTCTGCAATAGTGAGCTCAATATGCAAATTGTTGACTATGAAGACAAGACTTGTACTCTGTTTACTAGGGAGAAAATGCAGTTAGCCTGTTCAAGGACTTATTCTTGATTATCTAAGAGGTCAACAGTAATATTTTACATTTTTCTAGAAGTCTGAATGAAAAGAAATTGTAGTTTCTTGTCTAGATAATTAAGATTACATGTTCATTGTAACATAAATTTTTTTTACAGACAAAATCTGTTTTTGAAATTGGACTTTGCAGTAACAAAATGTTCTGCTATGCTGTCCTTGGATCTATAATGGGGCAGTTATTGGTCATTTACTTTCCTCCACTACAGAAAGTTTTCCAAACAGAGAGCCTGAGTGTCTTGGGTAAGAACAGTTCCCTTTTCAAAACTGCCTTAAGGATTAAAAACTGTGTGTTAAGGATTAATTTTTAAATGTGATGGGTGGTGGTTCTGTAACAGCACTTTCTGGCTGTTTGCACACAACAGGAATACAAAGCCTGCTGATTATTGTTTTGTGGCTAGGGTTTTTTGGGAGTTTTGTTTGTTTCACTGATTTGGCTTTTAGTTTTTGAATTGTTCTAAATATTATCTTTGGGAACCATGATTTAAATGCATATAGTATATAACTGATCAGTGTGTTCTTAAATGTTTATAAAAGTGCTTATTTATTTGGGAGTTTTTAATAAAAATTTTGTTGCAGGTAAAATTATGGACTTCGTAGGTTTCTGAGCACTACTCATTTAACTGTTCCACAAGTTTTTCTCACTAAATATAAACATCTTATTTAGAAATCCTGATCCTTTAATATTGATTGCAGTGATACAGGGTAAATAAACAGGATTTTAAAAAGCTATAGATACATAATGCTGTTGTCCTCATTAAAACTTAGATTTATTACTTTTGTGGTTTTCTGGAGTTAGGTGATTGTAATGTATTTATTGGAGCATAATTTCTGATTATATTAATATTCTTTTTTCAGAATTAAGTTAATTATGTTGCTGAAAATAAGTTTATGAAATACTTTAAAAGCTTTTAATATCTTGTGTGTAGTTATGATTTATGCATGAATGATGCATGGTAATCTTCTGGGCCTGCAAAAAATTGAATCTCGATTTCTCCTGAACTTTCCCAATGATTTGGAATATATTTGAAAGTCTTGTAAGTCTTGTACTTTTGTAATTCTCCCCTCAGCCTTAAATAGCAATTTTAAAGAAGGCTAATTCTCTTCCAGATTTACTGTTTCTTCTGGGACTCACTTCCTCTGTGTGCATAGTGACTGAGCTAATAAAGAAGTTTGAAAGAAGCAAGGAGAAGATCCAGAAACGTGGAAGTACTTCTTCATCAACTTCGTCTTTTCTTGATGTATGATGCATATTGCATTCTTGTGTTTGCGAACTTAGCAATTGCTGTCTAAAGATGTTGGAGAAATCAAAACAATATCTGGAGGATAAAGAAGTCCTGAGGGCTTTTGACAAGTCCTTTGTTCCACTGGCTAATAACGAACTTCATGTTTCAAGACTGTTTAGAATTTAACTTCCAGCTGTGGAAGTAACAAATGAAATTATGCAACTTTGGTAACATTTTTCCTCAAACATAAATTTACTTTTAAGATTGAATGGTATTGTGGGGGGGAGGAGGCAGGGGTTAATTTAAAGAAAGATCTAAGCCCAAGTCCCATTTTCTGCACTTAAAAGATATAACTGTGTAAAATCCTTCTCTTAGATATAAATATTTTAGTTTGTTTTTATTTAAAGCATTGTACTATTCTACTTTTATGGTGGTGGGACTTTGCTACTAATACAAGGATAAAAATATTTCAGAGGCATTCCACTGGGTTTAGAGTCTGTCACAAGCGTGCCATATTCTAGCTACTGTATTTATTTACTTTATTCTGCAATGTGTAAGCGGCTCAAGTACCTTGTGCTACAGTTTTTTTGTATCCCAAGTTTGTTTTTTTTTTTTGCACAGGATGTGACCGCTGTCGGATCACTGTTTTTCTTTTCTTTTTCTGTGATTGAAAAGCCTATACTGCAATTTGAAGTAAATGTTTGCTTTTCTTATAAGTGTGTTGTCTCTTTGTTTTAAAAGAAACTGGCATTTACACCAAATGAATGAGCTTGTTTTGATATGATTGCAGATACAGGCTTTGTTTCATGTCTTGTTCCATATTTACTTCAGCTTATGACTGTTAGATCACTTGAGTGGTTATAAGATAGTAGTTACGGAAATTATTCGTAGTGTACTGAACTAGAAAATCAATGCAATAATCCTCACTGGGCAAAAAAACACCCCCATCCCTCTCTCAAAGAAGTTCTTTTTCCTTCCTTCTTCCTTCCTTCCTTCCAGTTCATTAAAAGAAAACTTTTTCCTGGTAGAGTTACTTTGAATTTTAACTCACAGAATTACTTTTGGAGCTACAAAAGCATTATCATAGATTTGATTTGATTTGACATTGTAAAAGTATTTTTAATACATTACAATGTCTGAATACTCTGATATTCAATAATTGGAAATAGCGTTTTTCCTCAAAATAGTCTGGCCCTGTTGCCATCTTATCAGAGAAGAGTGTAATCTCATCATCCTTTCAGGAAATGCAAGGAACTATCACCTAAAGAATCTCTAGAAGAGGATGTGTAAAGATCTCTGGGGGGAGTCAAAGACACAGTGGTATCTCTTTCCCTTGTAAACTTGTGCATATGCATCTCTCCTCGCTGTAGCCTGAAAATGTGGCAGTGGCATTGGCTCTGGCCCATGTTGTCACAGTGGTCATTGTGTCATTTTAGGAGGAATTGTCATGAACAGACACTGGGATATTTCTGCTCTTGCCATTGTGACTTGCCCTGCATGCCAGTCTCAAAAGTGCAGTATGGATTTCTCTGCTCATGTTACTGGAATTGTTTACTTCTTTTTGCCTTTGGGATTCCTAGACTTTGCCAAGAAATGAGGCTGCAGACAGGGCATGAGTACATGTTCAGCATGCTTTATACATGCAGTTCATCCATGGCTTTTCCTGACTCTCAATATGCCTCATAATGCCTGGACTACCAATGTGCTGAGATGTGATTGTGTAAAGACAAAATCCTGCAGCCTCTGGCCCTCATCTCTTCCTGGGGTTGTTACCATTGAGCTGGGAGGGCCTGAACAAGACCTCTTACAGAAATGCTCTCATGTCTTCAAGCAGCAGTTTATTAGAGCAGTTCTGCCTTTCAGAAGTTAGACAAATTTGACAGTTGTTGAACAATTATGGTCTTTGTCAAGTGGGGCTGTAGCTGTTCAACATTGTAGTGTGTTCAGTACTTCAATACCATTTCAGAACACTTAATTAATAAAATCCTTAATATCCATTAATAAAGACATAGTAAAAGCTGACAGTGCATGCTGATGAAGAATCTTGAAGAAACTTTGATTTTGAGAAGGGACAGCAACTATACCTTTCACATAGTAAGTCTTAACGTGTGGTTGATATTCTTCCATGGGATTTGACTGCTTTGTGCTCTGCTCTTGGTCTTGGAGTCCCAGAAATCTAGGTAAGTACAGATGAATGCTAGGTTGTTGTCTTAGCTTGGAAGTGTCATTGCCAAGTCTAAAGAAATGTTACCAGGTGCTCCTTTCCCAGCACAAGTCCCTCTTTCTGAATAAGGTATGTCACTCTAAAAAAGTAAAATTTCAGTCTCTTAAGGACAATTTTTCCTGATTGCCAGGTGGGCTTAGTTGAATGTAGTTCACTTAAATTTGTCAGAAGTTTTGGTGCTGTGTTTCCCAATAGAAGGCAAAATACTAACAAGTAATAAATCTAGTTCTATGCCATTATATTTTAAAAATGCCTGGATTGAATTCCATTGCCATTATTTTGGCTTCTCCTGTGATTCATTATCACTTTACAGCAAGCTTGAGATTTTTTTCCAGAGCAGTTGAATCAATAGGGAGAACTTTCCATAAAAAAGGAGAGGCATTTCTTATGGGGGGAAATAAGGAACAACTAAGGAATTTACTTGCTTCCACTGAAGCATGGAATGAAATATTTTGGTTCTAATAAGTAAAGGCTCTTTTTAAAAAATTTCCTGCAAAGAAGACTGAAGACCTATAATGAGTCAAAAAGGAAAACTTTTAACACTTTAAATTCTGCATGGTAACTCTAGAATAAGTAATTCCTTCAGCCTACAGGACTGAGTTTTGCCATAAGTGTATAATATCAATTCATCAGCAATAAAGAATGGCTGAATTCTGCATTGAGAACATATTTCCACTACAGTAATTCTTAATAATTCAATCAGTATTCCCAAAGGTATTCTCAAACTGCCATGTGATCATAGCAGTGTTTTTACCTCACAGTGGAATATTTGACCTTATTCCAGTCTTCTGAATTATGTAATTGAAAATATGACTTATCAAGTCTCAACAATTTTTGTATCTCCTGCAGTTTTCTGATGTGGGATTCAGAGTAAATGAAGATCTCTCTTCTCACCTAACAATGTGGAATCAAACACACCTGTATTTTCATATTTAAGACTTATTTTGCAAGTGACTATTTCTGATTATTAAAAACTCCAGGGAATTACAAGCTTGGTAAAATAAAGCATATCAGATCATAATGGAGAAGAGGATGATTTGGACAATTAAGAATTTCAGTTTTAAGTTAGTAAAATCAGGAACTTTAACCCCTTTCAGCTTTTAAATAGAAGTAATCTGATGGAAATGTGATACTGTAGGCTGCTGTACGTAGAAACCTAGAGAAATGGGTTATGAGGCTCTGGCTTGTGATGTAGTTTGATGTATTTGCCATCTGCTGGTAGTTCAGTAAATAGCAGCTTTTGTACTGGAAAAAAAGCTAAGCCTAGCCGAGCAAGATGTATATCAAAACTAGATTTCTCTTTAATGTAACATCTTATATATCTATTATTTTCTGACTATATTTGGGCAGTATCAACACTCAGCTGTAAGGTATAGGAGATTTTTCCTCTAAATCCTAAGATATGGTGTGTCATTTCCATGGGAACAGAGGTAATAGGGAGCATATGCAGAACCGAAAACTCAAGCACACAATGCAGGAATCAAGCTTGAATTCTGGTAGGTTATGGTCAAAACTCTGGTGATTAGAGGTGGAAGTCGTGATTTTCCTAAATGCAAGAAAAAGTACGTGGATTCCTGAGAAGAAAAACAAATGTGACTATATTTTACATAGGGAAAACCAGTAGCTTCGTAAGAAAAGCATCTCTATAAATTGACTAATTAGGATGGAAAGTTTGCTAATCAAAGCACTGAGAAATCGATGATGTAGGATTTAAAAAAAAAATTATAAATTGGTTTTCAGTATTACTGTGTTGATAGCAAGGGTTTATCAAGTAATTAGTGTACATAGGGGAAGTCTTGTTTTTAATAGCCATTGTAGAAAGAGTGAGAGTGGCAACAGTTTAATAGCAGAGGCTTGTACACAATTACTGTAACAAGTACTGAGAATTAGCAAACCATTAGAAACTTGCTCCCATGTGACAGCTTTGTGTGTGCATGTAACTCTTTAAACACATCACAGGGGGAAGGGGGAGAAATAAAATCTGAAGTTTCTCCCTGAATATTGACAACCTGTAATACTGCAAGCACAGTTTTAGAGTTTTCCTCAGTTGTCACTGAGCAAAGCTACCCCTCCCTGCAAGTAAAATTACTCCACCAGTAATGACTGATTTTACAATATTTTTAAACCTGTCAATTTCTATTTTAATATCAACTGTTAGAATGTGACCACTGTATTCCTGAAACACAAACTTTGAAGTTGCATTTTTTGTAAATGAAGTGTTCAGGGAGATGAGGCAAAGCCAACTATAAATGTTCAGGAAAATAATGCCTCTAAAATAGTCCTGCTTTGAAATGCTAAACAACTTTGCTCTCAATTTCAATTAGACTGATATCCTAAAAGAAAAACAAAACACCACAACTTTTAGGCAGCATTTCTTTTATATAAATGCAAATTACAAAAAGGTAAATAAAAAAATCCCCTGAAGCAAGGTTTTTGGGAAAGATAGAATCAAGAACTTGTGTGAAAACAGTTGAGCAAATTCCAATACAGTCACATATTTTACTGTTACTTCTTTCATCAGCATGGCATTAGAAGTTATTCCAAGTATAATGCTTTCAGTCATCCACTTCCAATGCTGCAAACCTATTAACATTGCATAAATGCTGAGTTTCTGGCACAGCACATCGGATGGCTGTTTTTTTCTTATTAGATGCCTTCCTCTTTTTGCAGGACTCTGATCTGCTCTTGATCATCTTTTGAAAGAAATCTGGAGAAACCATTGACTCCACTGTACTTAACAAAACCAGATAAAGCTGAGCCATTTTTGGAGATAAGACAAACAGATTTTCCACTGAAGGTGCCGATTTAAGTTCTTGATAGAGTCTGTGCACAAGGGTCCCAGTGTAAAGCCTGATCAAAAGGAGAGAATCTGCATTTAGAATTGCACCTCAACAGGACAGGTACAGAAACATGTTGCTTGATGACAAAAACATATAGTATCCAACTGTCAACTCCTATGCTAAGAGTATTTTTCTTTATAATTCCTTTAAAGAAGGGAGTTCTACTTTAAGTATTGGCCAAAGGAGTTTGACAGAGAAAATGAAACATGTTAACAAATTCCTTTAGGGGTTTGTGTGGAAAGCAGATCTCTGGAACAACCTTACCTACTTAGGTCTGGCTCAGAGAGAGGAGTACCAAGTAGCTGGTTAAGATACAATCCCATCTGAAGACAGCACTGCCACTGGCAAAAACTGTGTGCAGCATCTAAATCAAAGTCGTTATTTTGCAATTTCTTTTCCTTCCATTTTAGAAATTCGTTATATGCAACACTGTCATCTTCAGCAGGTAGAATGGTGGGATCTAGGTTATAAATAAAAAAATAACTTGGAAATAACTGTTCTACTGTGAACAAATGGAGGGTGAAAGGAGGGTGCAGCCAGGTGGAGTGGTCTCTTCTCCCAGGTTACAATTGATAGGGCAAGGAGAAATGGCCTTAAGTTACACCACAGGAAGTTTAGCTTAGACATTAGAAGGAATTTCTTCACAGAAAGGGTGATTAGACACTGGAATGGGCAGCCCAGGGAGGTGGTGGAGTCACCGGTCCCTGGAGGTGTTTACAGAAAGACTGGACGTGGCACCCAGTGCCATGGTCTGGTTGACACGGTGGTGTTTGGTCATGGGTTGGACTCTGTAATCTCAGAGGTCTTTTCCAATCAAACTGATTCCGTATGATCAAATCTGAACACACCTTCCATATCACTACAACCCACTTGGAAACCTTGTCAGTCTAGTTTCTATAACCCAGAACCTAAAGAAATTGTATAACCCTGGCATGCATCGTTTTTGCCATCAAATGTAGGACTCCTGGACAAAGTGTCCATAACCCTAACTATAAGTATAAATATTACTGAAGCAATTTCTGTGATTATTTAATAATTTCAGATTTGCAATGCTTAGGCAGAAAAAGTATGCCTGGGTAACTTGGCATTTTTAAGTACAAATGATTTCAGAAAAATTCAAAAGCAAAAAAAGTATCAGAATGCTTCAATAGTAGTTTTTTGATGCCTAAGTGCATTAAGCTTATTCTTTGTAACTTTTATATCTGAATTAACATTTTGATCCTAAAAAATTACTCATAAGTACTATTTTACCTACATAAAATGTTAAATTGATTTCATTAGCACTTTTTCTTTGTGCATATCAATGCAAAGAGTGTGACACCTCAGGATAAAATGCAAATCAAGGCTAATTCCTCTAAATTTGGACAACTCCCTGTAAGTGCAGAAAAATGATTTATGGTCTGGATTTCTGTAGCAGCTGACCACCTAAAATTGTATTCTTTGGAGACATACCTGGATCACTGGTTATCCTCTGCAGTTCTCCAGAAACTATCATTAGAAGCAGAGCCTTTAATTGGTTCAGCTTAACTCTTGGCTCTGAACAACATATCCAGTAACACGTTACAGCAATAGGGAGTTGCAAATGACTTGGGATAGGTTCTAGGAAACTCATTTTCACTCCCAGAGTCTCCAGCAAAAGCGTCTGACGGCATGACACGGGCACCTGAAAATAAATTTAAAAATTGGAAGTAAGAGACTTGATCTGTTGTGAGCAATTTCTAAAAGGCCAGTAAGTTACTGGTTAAATTAGTTACCACTTTAGGTTTTTGACAAAAAAATATTTAAGTTTTGTAGATATTCTGAATAGGAAATAATTTTTATAAATACTACTTCAAACTTTAAAAATGACACATTTAAATATCAGGTAGAAAGATAAAAATAACTAATAATTAATTAATTCCTAGCACATGTTCCCTTTTTGTTGAGCCATTTAACTTCCAGAAAGTAGTGTTAAAAACTTTGTCCATAACTTCATGCACGCAGAATTGCAGCAGGCTGTTCAGTTGCAATCTGAGTGTTTTGTAAACCTTGATTAGGATTGTTTTGCCTACCTTTGCAAGAAGAGAAACTGAAGTCATTATTGCCTGGAGCACTTTAAATACTGAACATTTCTTCTTCTAACCCCTTGTTCAATTGATAATTCCCATACATTCACTAAAGAAAGCTGTTGTGGTAGCAAAGCTCAAATTATTACACTAACATCATACACACCAAGGTTGAAGTAAGGTGTCATTCATGTCTCTGAACATGAAACTTGGCTTTTCAAACTCTTAAGTGCTGCATATTGTTTAAAAGGCATGTGCCAATAACCTATGTAAAGTAATCTGTACTTTGGACCCATAGCTATCTGAACCATTTAATGGGTGTAGCAATCAGACAGACTAACTGCTAACTGATGGTTAGCATCTGATTGGAACTGATTGGTTCCTTTACAAAGGAGCCACCAGCAAGCAATAAAAACATTCAGCACTGCCCACACACAGAGATCTGTTAACAGTCAATCTCAATGCCAAAAAGATAGAACATAGAAAAACGCAGAATTAAAACACACGGGCTGTATTTCTAGAAGTTGCAGAAATTTCTGCATACATAACCTTAGTTATGCAACTTCGAGAATGGGAGATTACTTCCCATTACGGCAAGAGTTACAGTCTTAATCATTACAATTTACACCAAAGTGCTACAATGGTAACTGGAACTAACCTAGTACAACCTTCCTGAGATTTTCAGGTGCTGTTCTGCTCTGTCTGGCAAGCATCAGAGGTTCATGTCAGGAGCAGCATACTTGGGGCAGGTAAAACTGCTGGGCAGCTGCAACATTCAGACGTGCAATAATGCCTTCTAATAAAAAGGCAAGGGTCAGATTTTGCTTCGGACATCATTCTGAAACATTCCACAGCTCGATAAAATACAAATTAGGTTCCGTACTGTTAAAATCGGACTATCCTAAACTACATGAAACTGAATTCCTTCCCATAAAAAGCAAGTATTAGTGTAACAAAATACATAGGACGAAATAAGGCCTTCCAACGGAAAATCCTGGGAGTACTGCATATATACACACACTACTAATCTGTCTTGGTACACTTGGAAGGGGGCAGGAAGGAAAGGAGATGAAGACAACCTGATGTAGCTTCTTGAATATCACAGGCACTTCTGTGTTAAGTAGTTACTTACTGAGGTGGCTTAGTTCAGATATCACATTTAATGGCCAGATGGCAAACGCAAGTCCTAACTATTTTTGTGTCACTCGTGAAACACTGTTAACTGTGATCTATCCTAACAACCATTTACCTCCATTAACTTGTCCAAAGGGAAACGATCATCACAAAAATCTGGAGGTAGGCTTGCTGCTTGAACAAATGTTTTTTTAAGTGTCTTTTGGCATCTGTCAAATTCACATACAATGGGCAGCTCGTTGGTCTGCTTACTTGGAAAAGCATCTTCAGTACTGTGAGATACTCTCAGAAGCAGTCCATAGATAACTTGTCGGATGGGCAAAGCTGTGCTGTGAGCACTGGGTCTCTGCATGTTCTCCACCTGAACGCGGAGAAACGTACTTCTAAGTATCAGGGCATTGATGACGAATGGGGCCAGCTTACCTTTCGCCAAAGCATCAAATACCCACTGTGGCACGTCTGCTTTCCTGGCGGCCTCGCACTCATAGCTCCCATTCTCAAAGAAGTCCTCAAGATTCACGGCAGACGGAGCATAGTCCTCCATTGAAGTGCACAGAAGCGCCCGTATTTCTTCCCTCTGGTGTTTCTTGAGGTATTTCAGCACGTTGTCGACGGCCTCAGCGGGCTCCGCAAACTGCGCCAGCCACTTCAGCAGCCCCTGGAGGCGGAGGTGCTTCCCGCCCCTCCCCGCCGCGCAGCCCCTCGGCAGGCGCACCTTGCTGAAGAACGCCTCCAGCGCTCCCAGGCCGATGTAGTCGTTCCCGTTCATGACGGCAAAGAGCGGGAGCAGCGCCTTGCTCAGCTGCCCGAAGTGCCCGCAGAACCTCTCGGCGGAGAAGCAGCGCGCGGGCACGTAGCGTCCCTGCGGCCCGGCGGCGGCGCGCACGCTCTGCCACTGGAAGTGGGACAGCGGGCAGTACCCGCCCGCCAGGTCGAACACGAAGAAGTCGCTGTCGAGGGAGAGGACGGGACAGCCCCAGCGGTTGGCCAGCCCGGCGATCTCCCGGTCGGCCTCAGCGAAGCACTGCACGAAGGGCACGCCGAGCCGGCCCAGCGCCTGCACGAAGGCTTCCCGGGTCAACAGCGGCACCAGGCAGCCGCCGGCGCCGCGGGACAGCCCGTGGGCCGCCCGCAGCTGCTCGGCGGCTCGGCCTCGCAGCGTGGGCAGCTTCCTGTCCTCGGCGCCGCGCCCGCCGTCCAGCACCACGAAGGGCGCGACGCCGCAGGCCCGTAGGACGCCGAAGAAGTCGCCCACGGCCGCGGCGAAGGCGCCGTAGTCGCCGCCGCGTCGGAAGTCGGCGTCGGGGGCCAAGCAAAGGCGGTGGTACAGGCTGCTGCCGTCGATGACCAGCTTGGTGTCCCGCACCCGTAGCTCGGTGAAGAACACCCCTCGCTCCTCCACGAAGCCCGTGAGCCCCTGGACGCCCATGGCACCGGAAGCAACACCAGCAGCGGCACGCGGTGCTCTCCGATCCCGGATCCGCTTCCCCTTGCTCCTCCCGCCCGCCGGCGCTCGGGCGCGCGCGCGCCGTCTCCTGGCGACGGGGCCGGGCCGGGAAGAGCGCGGGGCCCCGGGAGCGCCGCAGGACCCCACCGCTCCCTCTCTGCCAGCGCCCGGCCTGCCCCGGGCCAGCCCCAGGGGAGCGGGGCACCCTGAGGCACCGCAGCCCCNCGCCTTTGGCTCCCGGGGAGTCCCGCACCCCTCCGGAACGGGGACGCCGCCCTTGTTCCTTGCTGTGTAGGAATGTGGGTACTGCCTTGTGTTTTGGGTCTTACAGAGTCTTGTAACAAGGGAATAACATCGCTGAGGTTATCCTAGGGGATCTCGGCTTCCCGAATGTGACTCTGGGAGATGCTAAATTTGATAGTCGAGTACATTTGACCCCGTTCTACCATCACCCTCAAGCTACTTTGCTTCCAGCACTAATTAAATTTAGTTAACATTTCTATAAGAACAGTAAAAAACTGAGCTAAGTGAGATGATGTCACTTTAGCCTTGGGTAAGTTTATAAAGATGTTGCAGAAAATAATAATGGAACCCATATTAAAAAGTTAATTTTGTTATTTTTTCCCATGAAGGAAAAAACAAGGAAAATCTCATTTTGTGAATGTTCAAAACATTTGAAGGAGTGGGCCAGTGAAGTCATCGGCAGGGAAAAAATCAAGGTAGTAAATAATAAAGATATTTAGAGCTAAATATAAAGACTTTAGAATTGGTGCTGCAGGGGGTGGAGGGTCGCAAATGTTAGTGCAACACGATGATTCTTAAGGAATAAAAAAAAACCCTGATAAAATTGGAAAATGGCCTCGATTGGCAAAGAAGGGATTATCTTGGAAGCAGAAAATGTCAGAGTATCTTAACTGTTGCTAAAGAAACCTGAAGGTTAATCTTTCTTACAGAAATTAAGAAAGGTCAAGGAAGAACTTGAGATGGTTTGTGCTTCACATGGGTAGGTGGAACTATGAAACCCTAACCAGCAGCTTTCCTTTAGTTTGCAGCACAAAAAGGAAGATTTAGCTGTAGCCAAGGAAGAAAATATTAAAAAATAGTGGTCCAGACAATGTAATACCATAGTTTGGTTGGCATCAGCAGGCTGCCTGGCTCTGGGATGGGACTTGGGAATGGTGGATGGGACAAAGGAAACTCCTTACCAAAGATACTGGATAGGATATACTGATATTTTTTTAGGAAAAGGGAGCTGCAGACTTGATTGCTTTGTGCAACTCTCTAGTTGTTCTGAACTTTAATGAAGCAGTTGATGTTGTTGCTTGGGAAACACCTGCTCAGTGGAAGATGGACACTGATAGGAAAAGAGCATAAGGAAGGTTGGGCTAAAGGTTTGAAAGATGTAGGAGAGGCTGTGCTTCATATGCTTCTTGAAGAATCCATTAGTCTTGTGGCTGAGCCAATCTTTAAGGTCTGTTGGCTCTTAGAAAGCATTTCTTTCAGATGCAGTACTCAGCAATCCACCTCATTGCCATTAAAATGCACCCGTGATGCCGCAATGGCGATCACTGCCCCCTGCTTTATAACGCTCTTCAGCAGCAGCCTGAAGAGTGCCAAATGCTAAAGCATTTCACAAAGTTACATGATAATTATTACTGTTATTATATAGGGAGGGAACTAGAAACAGAGAGAGTAAAAGCTGGGAGGCGTTATTAGTTATAAAGCATACAAGTTAAACTCAGTGAGCTACTTGATCTTAAGCATGGTTTTGTGGTGTAAAGAATTGTCATACATTCCTAGGCAGGCCCAAGTAAGTGTGAAAATTTGAAGGTGACCTGTCTTAAGTGACTTCAGAAAGAAAAAAAAAAATAGGTATAGATAGCTCAGCAGCTTTTCTAAAGGAATTTATGAAGGCATGCATAAAACAGCAGTTAGGAGAACAGAACAGTAAATGAAAATTACATAAACTTTCTAGAACTTGTAATATAATATTTAGTGGAGTTCATCATTCTGCCCTCCCCTCCTGTACACCTCAACATGATCTATTTGGGCTCCTTCATACAGATTTGGAGTTACAGAGAAATAATTTTCTAGCTGTCATTCTCTCCTTAGCATTGGCATTTCAAAGTTTTTGTCAGTGTTGCTGAAGGAGAATAAAGAAATAATGTTAGGAGTGCTGTAGTTCAAAAAACATGCAGGATTTGTATTATTAAGTTGTCTTGTAGTAATTAAAGTTTATCTGTGTTTCATAACATGATGACAGGCTTTTTTGTATAGTTTGACAGCAACTCAGCAGATGAGTACGAAAATAGGTTCTTGTGCCTATACACACACGCACACACATGCAACACACGGTTGCAAGATACAAATCTGTAATCATCTTAATTTAGGCTCTGCATTCATATCAAAGAGAAGCCAATGACTGGAAGCTAAAGTTGTACAGCTTTTAAAATTAGGCAATTTGTCTTTGCTCTTCCAAAACCAGCACCACCACAATGAAAATCCTGTTTATGTGCTTGCCTTGGCCTTGAAGTAATGTGGTGAACAAGGCCAGCGTGGGCCTGCTGCTCTGCATTGCTGATGGATGGTAACAATAGTAGCACTGGTCTTGCAAGACCTTTACTTGCTCTAAAGGATCTTTGAGCAAAATGATGTATGTAGCATTATATAAAGACAAAGTAATGAAAGCTATATTGTTTTGTTATGTGCAGTGAAATATTTTCCCTTTTTCATTTAGAATGAGGAAGGTTGAATAAACAAAGTTACTCTAAACTCATGTTGAGCTGTTGAAAACCATAGTAATGGTAAAAGCTTGGCCTTTGCAGGCCTTCTGTTTGCAGAATTAGAACTTCAGTTAGACAAGAATTCCCAACCAAAGCTAATTTGTTGGATGGGGAGTCATGAAGGGACACAGTGAAGGAGAAATTAACTTTAGGGAGAGTTGGGTTTTATTGAAAGTCTTGCAGATTTTCTGTGCAACTAATTGCAGAAGACACTAGTTGTGAGTCACAGTGAAACTGTGAGGTCAGCACTGGAACAGATGGTGAAATCTGAGGGGTAAATGAAAGAGCAAATAGAGATGGGAGAGAACTCAAATTATGGATGGAGGTTATGCTTCGATATGTGCAAAAATCTTGAAATTAGTGTCCTGAAATGCAGGTACTTTTGGTATCAGGTACTGTGGTGGTGTAAAGACAGGTGGTGAGGAATAGTGCCATATCTAGGGGAACTGTGCTATTAGTTCAGTGAATTAATTTAAGGTGGATTTAGAGGAAGACTGATTGTCACATTTACATTATCTGGAGTTTGCTTATCAAGTCTGCTGCCTGCAGTTTAACAGCTAATGATTCTTCTTAATTTGTGTTTGCTGCAAGCTGGGTGTTCTAAACGCTGCCACAGAATTAAACGAGAAGTTTAATAAAAATAATACGTTGACAAATCAGTATTTTTCTGTTTCAAGGGATTTCTGTGAACGTCTATGGAAGTATAAAAGGATTTGAAAGCTACATCCTTGAGAAATTTGTGTCATTTTTGTTGAACAGAAAAATGCTGAAATTTCAAGAAACTGCTAAGCATGTCACTGTTGCCAGACTGAATTCTGCTTGCTCAGATGCTATGATTGCCAGAAGATACACTATTCAGAGGAAACTTGGCAGTGGAAGCTTTGGAAGTGTGTATTTGGTTAATGACAGAAAAGCAAAACAAGGAAAAGAATTGTAAGTAAACCCTTCGCATGCTTTAAATAAAAATGTTGGGAACATATTTCTTGCATTGTAGATATTTTCTTCATGTCTCATCTCTGTTTGGTGTGACGTTGCAGCCTTACCTGTCTAACTTTAGTGACAATGTAAGGTAGAAGCAGACTTTTTGATAACACTTAATTGGATACCTTCAAGAATTGATTCTATGTTACTGTAAAGACTCAGATTGTTGGAGGGTTCTCAAAAGAAAAACCTATACAGTATTGACGACATAATTTTTATAACTGAGTTGTCTAAATGAAACCTGAGAAGGAAGACTTAGAGAAATTCCAGTAAACACCTTTCTATTTGCTGTATATCTAACTGGTAGAAGGTTTGATTTTTCTTTTAAATTGCCAGCAAATCTTGATTTTTTTAGCTTCCCTGAATTTGGCAATATTGCTTTAATAAATGTGCAACCAAGACATAATTCTGTCAATTGTTTTCTTTCTGCATCAATTTATAATTTCTCAGGTCCTTGAATTAGGTTTAGGGTCCACTAAACTCTTGGCTTTTTTCACATGGCTTAAATGTTTTTGACTCTCTCATAGCCTTAGTTACAGTTTTCTCAAAAAATGTTCTTTAATGAAATATTTCACTAAAACTAATAAAGAGTATTTTTCATTTTATTTTTATGTTAAGATAGTCTATCATGTACATGGGGTGACAGGAGCTACCTGAGCTTCTAAGATACTTCAGAATTTAGCTGTTACTAAACTCATCCTTAGAATATTAACAGCATAGTGAAATGTGAGTCTCACACATTTGCTGCTATAGCAGAGCCTGCCAAACCTCAAAAACAAGGAACATACCTTAAGCTTTTAAGTGGCTAATTTTATTTTCTTTCTTAAGAATTTTGAGTGACTGCCTTGAACCAACATTCACTGCCTGAAGCATTTCATGCCTGTGTTTTGTCAGGGATGAGCCTGAGTGTGTCCTCTGCTATCTTCAGGACAGAGACTGGATATTAGATTACATATTTTTTGTTTTATTTTTAATTTTTCATCAGTTTCTTTTTGTGACCACAGTACAATAGAAATACACCAATACTTAAGTGCTCTAAGATGTGCAATGCTGTGTTTAAGCCTTCCATCACGAGGGGGTGCTCTCCTACCACAGTTAATTCGTTCCACTCAAGTGTGAATCAATGAGGGAATCCCTCCAAATTTCTACCGCTTATATGCTAATGGATGGCAAAAATACTGTCCCAGTTGAGCATGACAACACAGGCAGCATAATTATACTGAGTGTAGGATTTAGAAATACTGGTTTCTTAAGGTGGCAAAATATGCTAGAAGTCACATTCTCAATACTGCTTTCAGATAATCTCATATGGAACCGTACTGGTTGCTGCTTATGTTGTATATATTTTTGAATGAAAATTTATGTGGTTAAAAAGAATGATCTTAATGCAGCTCTGAAGGCACTTTGACAGAAAAAAAACCCCCACAAACAACACAACTGTGATGTCAGAAGAATTAGAATTCTATTTTTATTGTTTTGGAGATGATTTGACAGTATGAGAGGACACAGTCTTAAGCTGTGCCAAGGGAAACATAGGTTGAATATTAGTAAAAATTTTTTACAGAAAGAATGATAAAGTCCTGGAATGGCCTGCTGGGGGAGGTGGTGGAGTCACCATCCCTGGATGTGTTTAAAAAAAGACTGGATGTGGCACTTGGTGCCGTGATTTAGTTGAGGTGTTAGGGCATGGGTTGGACTCGATGATCTTGAAGGTCTCTTCTGATCTAGTGGTTCTGTGATTTTGTGTGACCTAGAACATGCTGAGACAAATGTTATGTACAGTGTAAACTCAGCCACACATAATTTCCTGAAAACTGCTATAGTCTAAAGCACTATGAAAAAACAGGAATAAAGCATAGGAATACAAATTCCCAAAAAAAGTGACAGATTGATACAGAAACTGTTTAGGTATATCTTTCTCGATTTTCCATTAGTGCAATGTCTACAGAGTTAATGCTCAGACTAAGAGTGGTTATTGTGTAATTTCAAGTAGGCTCAGCAAAACTTCTACATGATTCTAGAAACAGTTTTACTGTGCCTTCTATTTTGTTATCTCTCAAGGATCACACCTGTAGTGAGTGAAATATTATGCACAGAGCTGCTTCAGCTGGGAGGGAGAGAGAGTTGATTATTTGGGGCATACCTCAAACTAACAGATTTATTTTACATAAAACTTTCAGGGCTGCTCAGGCCAGCAGTGCCTGCCTTTCTAAGAAGTGCATGCCAGCTTCATGCTTCTCTCCAGTTCTTTGTATGGATGGGATCAGGATTATTGACTTTCTCAGATCATACTACATCAGTATGATATGGTTGCCTTGCCTACTCTATAAACAATTAAGGTTATAAATTACCACAAGTTTAATAGCATATGTAGGTCCCTTACTAGAAGTCCCTTTTTCAGTGTTGCATCATGTGATGCATCCCTTGCCCATTGCTTTAACTTCCTAACTGCTGGTGTGCGTTTTCTGTGGTGGTTTTGTTCGCTTGTTTGTTTGTTTGTTTGTTTTTTAATTTTTTTTTATTTTCTGGTCAGAGAACTTTTGATCCTGTGACAGAGAGTTAAATATTTCAGATAGAAGTCTTTGCAATTTATGTGCAGACAGCTGAGTAGAGAACAAAAAAGAATATCCTTACAGAGAGAAAGGTCAGAACTTGGGAGGTTCTTCACTATGAACAAAGTTTCTCATGTACTAAACAATCTATACAGGAGAGAAATTATCTATTTCCCCCCTTCATTTGGAAGAAACTAGAATCAGAATTTGTATCTTAGACCCTAAAGTCACTTAAACACAAGAGACACATCTGTACAAAAGCAAGCTTCTTAGTTACAGTTTATGCAGGGTATCTTAGTTTGTGGATGGTTTGATATTTATTTGTTCATGGACATTATGGACCTAGACCTACTCAAAGCAGATAACTTGGCTTGTATAAAGAAAGTAGCAGGATTGTACCAGTACTTTTACAAGTACATAATATTCCAGAATTCACTTCTATGCTAGTCCCCCTGAATATCTTCTGAGTTAATGATAACAGGTAATTCTAATTGCAGTTTTTTACAACAGAGATAAGTTCAGCAGTAGTCTTGAAAGCCAATGCCATTACTTGAAGAAAATGAATGTCCTAATCACTTGTGCCAAGGGTTAAGTGTCACGGATTCATAACCATGTATGGGCAAGCAGCTGAAGTACACAGTGGGCAATAGGGACTTCTAGTTCATAAATATTCACATGGTATTTATGTGTCCCTGTGGTGGAAAGGACATGCTGACAAGTGCCAAACTCCCTGGACTGCTCCACTGTGTGGTAACGGTGGGGTGTCAGCTCAACTTCTGCATCTGTCTTGCATTATAGCTTTAATCCAGACTCATGCTAGGACTCCTTGGAAACTGTGCGCTTAGCTGAATAATTTATCATGTGACTTTCAATTATTTATGACTTCTTATAACAAATGATATGAAATCTGAAGGTGGGAGAGATTTATTCCTTATGAATATACAAGTGACAATCAGCAGATTGCTGTGTTGTCAAATCCTGTGTTTGCTGCCTGTTTGCTTCTCTGAAGGTATTCCAAGGGAATGGTCATTTGATGCTGAATTGACTAAAACAGGAACAAATTACTCCCTGCCTTTGTTGTGTGCATATTCATCTAATTACAGTGCTTTCCTTTATTCTTCTCTTTAATAATAAAAACTAGAATATAAAACTGGAATTTATTAGGACATTTAAATTTGTGAAAGAATATTCACGATCTTGAAAGCTGATCAAAGGTGCATTTGCTGTAGGACCTTCCTGACTGTGTCTTATTTTGAAATAAGCTTATCTTACTGAGCCATCTTTTGCTTAGTTCAGTCACGTGTACCTGTGCTTTTTCATGTAAGGCTCAGTTACTGTGCCATGTCTGCTGACTGGGTATAGTCATGCTTGGCCCAAATAAGAGACCATAAAAGCATGGACCTTGTGGATTTAGCTAGAGCAGTTTGAGGAGTCAGCCTTTATGAGCTTTCCACTTGAGTGGCCAAGGATGACTTTCATATTCTGTGAGCAATATTACAGGAGTCAAGACCTAGAGCTAAGTGTCCAAGCAATTTCCCTGCTGAACCTCTGTAAGGTTGAACCTCTGTAAGGATGCTCTCATGCTTTAGTTCAGAGTACACCTGCAAGACTGGTCGCCAGGGAGTGAAACTAAATGTTTTGCTTCAAGTTTAGCAGGCAGTCCCAGCTATAGCTGCAATGGTTTCAGATAATTTCTAGTGCAGGCCAATACCATCCTGATTCAAAGACAAGTTTGATAACCTCAGACTCACCCAAAGCAGATCTCACTGGAAACCATGTGAGAAGCTGCTTTAGTCCCTACCTCCTGCATCCCTGTCAGTGCCCAGCTTTTCCCGTAGCCCAGCATGGTACAGTAGAGCTCCTCCAGGTGAGTGTAAGAAAGTTCAGGCAGTTCCTGTGCTGGGTAAGGCCCAGCTTTTCCCGTAGCCCAGCATGGTACAGTAGAGCTCCTCCAGGTGAGTGTAAGAAAGTTCAGGCAGTTCCTGTGCTGGGTAAGGCCCAGCTTTTCCCGTAGCCCAGCATGGTACAGTAGAGCTCCTCCAGGTGAGTGTAAGAAAGTTCAGGCAGTTCCTGTGCTGGGTAAGGCTCTGGGGGTGCTGCAGGGTAGCCTGGCATTGAAGCACAGGATGTAAGATTTCACCCTGCCCACGCTGGTGATGGATTTGGCAATTTAAAGTCACAGCCATGCTGCAGTCCTTTGCACAGACAATTACTGTGTTAAATTTCCTCGTTCCCTCATAACTGAAAGCATAAAACCTTGTGTTCTGTGGCTTCTTTGGAAGCCACAGAAAGAGATCCATACTGGAACATGTCGAGATCCTTTGTTCAGCTTTGTTCAGAGACACAGATGTCTCTGAAATCCTCCTCAGTTCTGTCTGATACAACTTTTACATCTGCTCAGTCACCTTTATGAGCTTTGGTGGTTTTTTTGTCTTTTTTTACTGCTCTCATTTTAATACACCTTTCTTAAACTAAGTAGCCTATTTTTTCAATTTTGGTGGGACTTGTCTGTTTGACTGGGGAGGACTCTAACTAGGTCTTTAACATATGTAAGTAGGAGGCAGCGTGCCTTAAGGGAAATGCTGCTTGGATTTGCAATAAATCTTGTCCCCCACAGAGCTGAACTCCTAGGAGTGCTGTCACCACATTCTGGTCTGATGTACAGGCAGTGAGCAGTGCTGGTGGTTGAGTTCATTGTTTTGAGAATTGTTTACAAGTAACATTTTTAACACAGGATGGAGAATTGTGCTTAAGACATTACTGGTGAAATACCTTTCTTTGGAGGTGTACAGCAGAGACAGAATTTAATGATTTTGTAATTAAGCAAATGCCATGAGATCACTTCTGTCTCATTCATTTTGCTGAAATTAGTTTTCATGCATTTGTAAGCTAGTTTTAGTAAGAAAATGGGGAGAGGTACAGTATTATTATTAAAGTTGAACTGTGGCCACCTGCCTCAAAGATAGCATAGGTGTTTGAAATATTTGAATATACCTGTCTACTGTATCTTCTTATGGGCTATCCTTGTTGACAAGGTGTTTCCTCTTAAGTCTGCATCAGGGTGGTTTGAACTTCTTCCATACAGAATGAGCCTCCAGTTTTTTGTTGCTTTCAGTACATTGTAATGATAAAACTGCTGCAGTGAGTGGAATAAATTCTGGATTTGCTGAACAGTCAGTGTACTTTTCCCTATTTTTTTCCTATTTTGTTGTTGTGATTATGTGTGACTTACTAGTAACTGTAATTCCTAGTTCATTGTTTCCCTTGTATCCACGGTGTGCCCTTCAAGTGTTCTAAAACTTTTTAATGTTGCTGGGTAGTTGCTTAAGTTTTGAATTGCATGTGTTTCAATGATTGTTAAGACCGGAGTATCATATTCAGAAGGGCTTAAAAGTATTAAATGATTTTTATCTAACAATGGATGTTATGTGCAATTAATTTCCTCAGAATTGCTTGATTCCCTTTGCCTTTGATTGTAGACTAGTAATGTGCTTTTGTAAAGCTATAAACCATGCTTTTATTACGCTCCCTTTTTTTCTTTTTTTCCTTTCTTTTTTTTTCTTTTTTTTTTTTGCTACTATAGATACTTGAATGCATATCAGAAATAAATATTGCAGGAGATACCTGATGGCAAGACACATGTAGGAAGGGTGAATTTTCTCATTAAAGTTGTGGCAATTGCTGTTTAAATTACTTTTCGGAATTAGTTCCACAAGGGACAATACTGTTGACATAAATATCCTTGCAACAATGAAAGGAACATAATTCTGCTTACAAATACATTTAAATTCAGAAAAGAACCAATTAAATTTTGTATTAACAATTGTTTTAGTTGAATTCCTGTGGAATGCATTCTTACAGCAATTTTTATTATGTCTCGTTTCCCTTCACAACTCCTATTGTTCAAAACAGTCTGTTTTCTGTGAACTGATGAGTATAGATCATGATATGAAGGTCTTTTTTTAAAATTTATAATTGCAGCTAATTTAAAAATTCAAACTAATTCCTACAGAAGGAAAATTCTATTTTGGCAGGTGCTCTAAACTCAAGGCTGCTAGTTGAAGAGTTATAACATGGCAATTATGAGATGTTTAATCATATTAAAAAGCTTGAAGACAAAATGCTGCATTCAGTCTTGAGTTCTTTACTAGTGTCTCCTCTTGTTTGAAAGCAAATGTTAATTAGTAGAGAGCAGTTAATTGTAAAGAATATTGTCTGTGTAATGAAATCACAATGCTGGTTTAGAAGATTTGTTGTATGATAGAAGTCTTCAAAGATACAGAGAATAAACCAGTTAATTAGTCCTTGTTGTGTTTCTCAAAAATCCCATTTAGGTTAGGGACAGCATGATGCGTTATTGCTTTCTTAAGCAAAACTGTGCTGTAGGAAAAATGTTGGATGAACAGTAGAGGGGGATAATACAACGTGTAACCATAAAGTATTGCTAAGTACATTCACAGGTATTTGTCAGTATGTCATCATCATTTTTAGCAATTTTTCTGTTAAGACACAGATTTCTTCTGTTCTATCACAGTCTATTAGTATTTGATTTTGAGCTAAAATATATGAATGGACTATAAATGTATTTACATTTTATTTTTCCATTTCTTTCTAGGAAAAATGTTCTAATTTCAAAAATATGGCTTTAGAAAAAAATTCATCCTTTATTAATCAATGCCTACTTTTATTCTGTCATTTTTAATCAATGATTAGATGGTTACTCAAAGTATCCCAAAGAATTAGTCACAAGAAATACATTTTTATATCTAAATAAATAATTTCAGTTAATCACTTGTTCAGTTCTGTGGAAGATAACACAGTTCTACTTTGCTTTACAATTATTGATTTTTTTCTGAAACTGGTGCATATAGTTGACCAAACATAATTTAAGTTATACCCCTTTGTATAAATGAGAGTTTGCTCAGTGCAGAAGAAAATGACATGAGCTATATTCCTTGAGGTTAACTTATTTCAATACTATTCTCTTTCCAGAAAATATATTCTACATTTTTGGGATAGTAATTAGGAACTGTTAATTTTCAAATAAGCATAAACTGTTTTCATCATTTAGCTGGCCTGTTCAGTGTTAGTGCATATGTTAGAGCATTTGAAAATTTGGCATCCTGAAAAATATGTGTAAGTGCTATAATTGTGGCTTGCTGGTGGAAATGGAAAGTGAATCATCCATTTCACTTGCAAATTTAAGAAATCTCATTGCCATTCAAAGATATTAAAGTGAGGTTAAATTAGTTAAAGTGCTTATTCAGAAAATGAAATTATATTTAATCCATCTGCAGATATTAGAGTGCTCGTATAGTGATTGAATTCACAGTGGTTAACTCAGGGATTAGTTCTCAGTGTCTGTGGATGTTCACAAACAGTGTGAATAGGATGTTTTGGAGAATAGAAAAAGCAAGTTGCTGATGACTTCTGGCATTACTAGGAAGTCAATAATGTCTAGGAGGATGAAAAAAGAAGTGCAGCATTTGATTTAAGAAGCTATGTAGCGATGCTTGGTATTGAAAAGGGGTTAGGCTTGATTAATTAAGTCACAGTGGGCATGGGAAGCCAAGATTTGATTTTAGAAGTTCCATAGTAATATTTGGGTCTGAAATGCTTTGGACAATGAATGAGGTATATGTAGGGAAGAATACCAAACAGTACTTGTTTGTTTTTCACTGGAAGTATGGTAATCCTCTTAATTTTTCTGCAGAAATCAAGTGCTCCTAATTTACTGTGTTTCTTTCCTTAGCTAAAACCAAGAATTCTTCTAGGTAGGACTGACTTTGTATGCTGACTTACTGTATTTCATGGTTTCACCAGCTTCCTCTTTCTCTAGCAGACAGATGCATGTCTTTAAATTATCTGACCATGCAGACATTGGTGTTCCAAGGATGATGGATAAAATAGAAAAAACAACTATTTGAAGTTTTGTTGCTAAGCTGCCAACTGCAGAAAAAAAGTAGTAATGGTGGATGACCTCACCCTGTCTGTAGGCACATGGTGCCTTTGTTACCAAATTTCCCTAACAGTTTTAGTAGTGTGGAAACTTCATGCAAACTTTCTGCATGAATGTTGTCACCTCTTCTTCATTTTGGTCCCCATTTGCAGAGCTAT
>VWYI01038407.1:16402-52865 GCA_013399455.1 Anthoscopus minutus | reverse complement strand
AAATAAGGGAATTATTTCCCACTTATTGTTACATAAAAAATGTCTGTGAAGAACTTCCACAATTTGAAGCAATTCATGTGTTGATTATCAGAAAATTCTGTGTGTGCCAACCCATCCAGATCTGACCTATTTGAAATACTAAGCCCTTAAAACCTACTGAGTCCCCAAGTGTTAAATTTCAACACAGTAGCACGATTTTCCTGGCGGTGTACTGTTAATATGTATTCTCCACACAGAGCATGGTGCAACTTGAGTAGAAATACTTACAATTTCCTATCTAGGGAAATACTTGTTGGATTTGAAGCAGGAGACGAGAACAGGAGATAAGATATTAACACTTGCATTTCTCACATTTACTACTCATTAAATACTTGTCTTATTTCATTTGACAAGGTAGGCAAGATACAGTCTCCCATTTTATAAATGTTGCAGAGGCATTTCACATTTTTTACCCACACTACTTCTGAAATGAAGATACTCATACAGAGTATGTTAGAGGATCTGTTGATTATACTCCTTTCCAAAGCCAAATAAACCACACTGACAAAATTCTGCTTTCTAGCAAAGGTTCTAGTTTTGGAACATCAGTATATTTACCTGTAATGTACAGAGAGGAAGATATCCTCAAGTCGTGACCCCATTTCACCAGGGGATTTTCTGGAGGAAACAGATGTGCTAAGTGTTCATTTAATCCTGCTGACATTTTGGTTCCAAAACCCAGACAATCTACTTTTTTTTTCCCTTTCAGGCTTGAGTCCTTGTTCCTAGTCTTGCTGAATACAGTGTGCACTTACTTTTAAATTACTACAGTGATTTCCTTCAAGACTATCTGGTGGATGATACCTCACATTTATTGGTCCCTGTAAGGATGGATAAATATAAGGTATTGCCCTGTAGGGAACATGTGGGCAGAATTACACCTCACCTATATATGTATTCCTGTTCTGCACTGCTCCAATATATTTTCCCAGATGCCCCCATAGAACTTAGTATCTCTGTCCATCTTAAAGACAGAGCAGAGATTTAGAATTTTCTTAAATAGAAAACTTGCTTGGAAACCATAGGTGTTTCCATTTTCAATAGGTATTTCATTTTAATTTTATTTGAATATCTAGTCCATCATAACATAATCTCTCATTTCAGAGGCTTTCTTGTCAAAGCCTTAATAGCCATGAATCAAATACTGCATTATTTCCTCACACAAATAGCAACTGAAGTAATCAGTGGAAGAAAAAGCAGCAGAATTAAAAGAAAGATTGGAAGGATAACAAATTAGAAGGTTAAAAATAGCCATGGAAAGCAGCATAGCTACCTGTGACAAATTACTAGAATGGAGCTTGGAATCTGGCCTTCTCATTCCACAAAATTAAGAGAGCTTGGCAAGAACTTTTAGCTGCAGAACTGGAAAGAAAGTAAGGTAAAGTTGGTCCTGTGCTTTTATTCCAAAAGAATGCTAAAACACAAATGCTGGCCTTGTATTTTTCCTTGCTATGAACTGTATTTTTCCATTTCATCATTTTTCAGCCACAGGGTCTTCACATTAGCTTTTCATTAAATTAAATCAATTTAAATTAAATAATGTGTGTTCTTTTGAGGAAATTAATTTAATTATACATGGTTTTAAAATATAAATTACTTGTAGCTCATTTTTTAAAGGAGTAACTGGCATTGACCAGAGATTGGTGATTTCATATTCCTACTTCTTTTCCCAGGAAATCCAGAATTCAGGTGGATCCTGCAGCCTTCTCCCAAATAAAGTGAGACATAAAATTAAGCCACTTGTTCATTGATCAAACTGGATTACATAAAAAAGGAAAAAAAGTGTTTCTGGATTACTTATCTTGGGCCCAGAAAATAACCTGCTTGACTGCTGTCATCCAGACTTAGTTCAATCAAAACTTAATTCTGGAGTGTAGTTTTGTTACAAGCCATAATAAATGATCAAAGCATGTAAGAAAGACAGATTTGTAGGTAGATATAAATTCTTTAGATCTATTTTGTAAATGATTAATTACTTTACACGTGGCTAGTATAAAACCTACTGACTTCTGACCTACTGTGTTTCCAGTGTAGCAGTTTCAGATTTGTAAAAACTAATATATAGCCAGACATTGGTACTATCTTGCTTGGTGAGGATAGAAGGTTACCTTCCTCAAATATCCATGGTAAAATGGGATCCATCTTAATACTAGCTGAGGAACTGTTTTTTCTGGAGTGTGAGTGCCTGTCTTGCACTCACACTTGAAGGAGCAAACTGAGGTCAACGTGCTGAACGTTTGAGTCTAGTGAAGATTTTATTTTGCTGAATGGTTCACTTGAGCTGGATCAGCATCTATCCAGAAGTCACAGGAGTATTTCAATTCCTGTCAGAGAACTAGGCCAGTTGGTGCTGTTGTTTTTTCTATTTCAGATCTCACATGGCCTGGGAATTTTCTGAGCCTCCCTCTGCTGAAGCAAAGGGGAGATGAATAAAGCCTCTAGGTGTTATTGGGAGGAGCTAAATAAGATAAATAAATAATTATTAATTTTATATTAGAAATAGAAGATAATTTAAAAGAAAATAACACTTGCATAATTACTTAATCAATTAAAGTGTTCATTAATAGTGGGATTCATTCAGTAATAGGGTGAGCTGTCCCTCATGCTGTAATGGAAAGAAAATTAAATTAAACTATTTCCATTTTTACATGCAAAGAGTGCCCAGAAGCAAACAAGTTTCAATGTAGTTATTAGCTCCTTCCTGATCCAGTTACCTCCTTTATACTGTATTGCATTTAGAAATAAATTAAAATAATTTAATTGAGATTTTCAAAGTCAAGCACCTGTAAGTTAGGGAATAATAGAGGTGAACCTTAATTTTTGTTCTATGTGCTTGAATGAACTTCAATGTATTAGGATCCTGTGGAAATTCTCATAAGCTAGGAACTTACTACCCTGTGCCACAGGCTCTTATAATGCAGAATTTCAGGGCAATTTCTTAACACTTCTTCAGGAAAATAGCAAACATTTCCTATGTTTAATTTAGGAGTCTTGGTCTACAGACCACATTGCTTTCACATATATAACAGCAATACTACTTCAATATTTAAGTATCTGAACTGAAGAACTGTCCTAGAAATCACAGAAAGATGGTCAGAAGACAGTTTCAGTTTGTCCTAGGTTTCTTTTCCTATGACCTGAGATTTAAATAATCTCCAGCTTCCCAAAATCTGCATACAGACTGACTGTGACCTATGGCATTTGGAAAGTGCACATTGTTCCTTTTATGCCTTGCTACTCTCCCTTTGGGTTTCTAATTTATTAGGCATAGTTACTATTGTTTTATTGGAAATACAAATTGAATCCCTAAATGATGTATTTGGCAGTGCTTGGCATACAGGTACCTTTTTTCTATTAGGACAGAGGCTAGGGAAAAGACAGAAATTTAACTGTTTGTGTCTTAGAAGAAGCTCAAAACACCATGGAGAAAATGGCTTCTCTGTAATAGGGAATCTCCATGCGGAACATGGAAGACTTTCATACTAGAACTATGAGCTGAGGGTCTAAGTACAAGGTTCTTAAAACTAGAATTCTAGTTCATACAAACAGTGAGAATTTTGGATTGTTTCTTGGCTTTCACATTATTTACCAACATTAAATATATGCTTTGGGAAGGAAAGGGCAGGAATACTGTCACTGCATGTCTGTATGTATTTCACCCAGATATCTAAATTAACAACCCTAATTTATTGCAATGTTAATGAGGCTTTCATGTGATTTCAGCTGTAACTCATTATTAGGTTTTTTGGGTGTCTCTCTCATCCTGTGAATCTCTGTTCCACTCCAGCTACCTCCTACTGCCTCTGCATCACTCCTGTTCTGACATGGGAACTTTTGCAGCTGTGAAGAAATCAAGATTGGGAAGCTTGCTTGTCTGATATTACAGCCATTCAAATAATTTTTCATTGTATAGAATCACACAACTTTTCCAGGTGAACACAGGGTACTTCACCCAGCTAAATAGACAAGGGGCAGCTATTCAAATTACCACTGAATGTAAACCTGTGTTTTTGGGGCACCTGGTGTATATCTAGAGAATTCTGATTTCCTAACTTTGTAAAGTCAAAATATGCCAATAATATGATAAGTTTTTGTTATTAGCACTAATTTATTACATACCTAATTGATCTTGATATTACTTCTAGAGGCTCAGTAAAAAGATATTTTTCAACACAGAAATTTTGAGTGATTCACTAACTCTAAACATGGTGTAATGCCTAATGCTTAATTTCAGTAGTTAAAAAATAGTGTTTTGTCTTCTTAAACTAAGATCAGCCTTTTGTTTAGTGTTACATACACATTTTTAAACTCCCTAAACCCTCTTCTGTTAAATGTTCAGAAAATGCTAATTTATAAAATCTCTTGTTAGAAGAAGAAGAAGCTATTTCCCATGACATTTCAAGTTTATTACATTATTTTTCATTATTTAGTTTTAACTTAATTCATCTTAATTAAAGAAGATTTGGTACACTAATTCTTATCTTTTCATTAAATGGCAACACTAAAATTTTCAGTGTCTGGTGTATAGTTTATGCACCATGATAGTGGTATGATGTGAAGATTCCTTTTCAATAAGGATGTTTTACTGAATAGTCTGTTAAATTGTCTGGCTTCCATTTAATTCATATGCATTGAGAATTTTTAAAACTTATTACTTGTGATTTTTCATGGTACTTCTATACCATTGCAGCCAGCATAACAAATATAATTATCCCTCAGCTTTCAGCATTCTAATTCCTGTACTCAAATTTTATGATTACTTAAAAAAAAAAATAATAGCATTTCAATGATTTTTTAAGCAGCATAGAAATCTATGTCAACAATAAGGTATTATAAGGAATGATAATAAGGTGTATCTTACCTTCCTCATTCATGTTTGAATTACCTTGCTGTTATTAACCAAAATGACACTGTAGAAAGAAACAAAAATAATGAAGAAAATATTGCCCTGTATACTGGAAATTAAATTGAAATTATCAGTTCAGAATGCTAAATGACATTGACAGTTTATCGCTATTTACCTGTGAGAATGAGATTAGAATATTTATGAATCCAGACAGAATTGAAGCTGTGTTTTGTTTTATGAATTGTTGCATTCTGAACAGATAAATGTCAGTCAGATCATTGAAAATCTAATCTAGTTTATAGAAATATCCATTTTAAATGCATATCTTTGTATCTATTTTGATGTTCTATTGAACAACTTTTTGTAACTTCCAGGATATAAAAAACTTCAAAGCAGTATTTAAAATATTGCAAATAGAAGTGTAGAGCAACAGGAAAGGAAACAGGTAAAAAGAAGATATGCTTGTTACTATAATTACCAATATGCTTATTACTATAATGATTTCATGTTTTTATGCTGCTGTTTGAAAAAAATATTAAAAAGGTAGGATGGAGCCCCAGCATTTTCTAGATTATAGTCTTGATATTGCAGTTAGTCCTATGTAATCAAACTTTATTCAAAGAATATCTCCTCATGAAGTGGACTTTAGTTTTGAAATGTTACATTATTTTACAGAGCTACTTTGGCAGCATGAAACTGCATCTTTCAAAAACAATCTGCTCTGTGTTGATGCAGAAAGTTAATAAAAGGAAATAAAAGTTCTGTTTATGAAGGCATATGGCAACCCTTATTTTTGTAAGATAACAAAACTTCCTATGAGGTTCATATATGAATAAAAATTTAATTCAAGGAAAATAGGAACAGTTGAGAAGAAATAAAACATGGGCCAGCTTAGATTTATAAAATCTGATAAAATATTATCTATATTGAAAATGTGGAAATGGGAACAATATCCCTTCTTCTCTTCATGATTCATATACATTTATATGTTCCTGAATAAATGATCAGTACATATCATCTAATAACCACTTACCTATTAATAAAACAGATATGATATGCAAGTTGAAATAAGAAGAATTTATTTTGTGAATTTGGGCAAAATAACTATTTGCACATTACAGTTAAGTTACTGAGATATATTAGGATTTGAACACTGGAAAACAGGACCTAAATAAACAAAAGCCAGAGAAGAAGAGACTGCTGAGACTAAATGTTTCAAAAATCTTGGTGCATATTTCTGTCTACCTGTGACATGATTATTCTCTTGTTTAAAGAACAAGCAAACTTGCATAGTGGATTGTGCATATAGCTGCCATTAAATGATATCTTCCCTACTATGATTTCATAGCATTTTCTGTTCCAGTGCTGCAGGCTGCCATGTTACTAGCTGACAGTGGCTATTTAGGTCCATTGAAGCAGGCCAGATGAATAAAGTAGGCTAGTTCAATTTCAAGATTGCAATTTGTATTTAAAGGTTTATATATTTAGGATAAAAATAAAGGAAAATTACAGAATTATTAGAAGGGAAAAGTGGCAGTGAAAAAAAGGGTAAAAATACCTGGGTAATGGTAGAATTTAAAAACAATTTAACCTCCAAAACCTGGCTTTGTTTTAAATACACATCTATTATAAAGATTATTCTAATTAATTTCTTTATAGCAGTCACAGGTCTGGTATATAATATTTCAAAAACAAATTGAAGTTTTCTCATTTTTATATTGAATAGTACACTAAAGAGAAGGATTTACTCATATTATTAGGTTATTGATATTGCAAAATTATTAAAGGGCATAATGGAAGGAAGAATATCAATCATATATTTTATTCAGCATCTTTACACATGCATTTTATCTAAGTCACTTTGTCTATTACTTCTTTTAACAGGGATTTTATTATAGCATCTTGAATGGGAGTTTATTGGAGTACTTGCTCTAAAATCAAAAGGCAAAGATTATAATGCAGTTAGAATTCATGGAATGCAAGAAATAAAAAAGAGATTTGTTCTTTGCTTTACAACAGAAGTAATCTCTTTTATACTGGAAGAGGCTGAAGTGGTTCATGTTCTTTAGAGCTGAAAGTTCATTGAATTAATTGTCAATTCAGCTTCACAGTATCTAACTACCAAAGCCAGGCATTCAGCATGAGTCCAGTGGAGAAGAACACAAATTGTTTCCTTTTTAGTGTAGCCCTTATCACTCATGGGCTTTTCCAAGTTTCCAGATATATGCAGAAAATTGTCAGTTATAACATCTTGTGGATCTTAATCTTTCTTTTATAACATGAACTTAAAGGCCAACAACATAACTGAAATGCAATATGAACCATGAATTCATTATACATGTAGCTACAGTGATGTTGGATAAGTGAGGATGCAAAAGAGAGCTGGGCTTTGTGCTTTGCTTACCTATTGTACATCTTTTGGTTAAATAGTAAGTAATGCTCATGACATGTTAGTGTATGTGACATACTCTAGGTGTTTTGAGAATCCTTTCCAACCTTACACAACCATAGTTAAGACTTTGCTTCAGAGTAAGCTACAGACCTGCAAGTAACTGGTACAGGAGCTCTAAAGTAACAGGACTGAGCAAACCACATCCCTGCTCTACTCCTTTGTGTACTCTTTACCTTACCTAGTCCGGTGCAGACTCCTTAACTCATGCAACCCAGTTCAGACATCTATTGAATAATGAACTGGACTCCAGCAATCTCTTTTTCTGTACAGAGAACTATCACAGAGATATGCAATATATCATAGAGATATTGCAATATGACCACAGTTGCTCAGATTAAGCATTTTCAAAGTGATATTAAAAAATTAGAACACTTTTCCACTTAAAGAAGCTTTTAATCAAACATGCAAAGGGAGAAATTTAGACATAAAATTAAGAAAAAATATTTTAACTCAAATTCTAGCTGAGGGCTGTAAGTAACTGAGGGAAGGAACCTAAGAGTGATACAGACTCTATGTGATCATATGTGATACAGACAAGCAGCAACATTACCGAGTGCCTTGTGGTCTAGACCTTAATGAAAACACAAAATGAGTTTGCAGATACACTGTCTTCTTTCTTCCTGCAGGACAATTTGTGAGGGAAGGATCTATAAGCAAAGAACGAGCCTGAGAAAAAGGGATAAGAATGCTTTGCGTTTCTTGAAGATAAGAGGAAACAAATTTGAGGAGTCAAATCCCAGATCTAACAAAGTCAGTGACAACATTCCCATTTACTTAATTAGGAGTCAGGATAAACAGAAATATGAACAGAATATGAATAAAGGAAGATTTCTCCTGTTTTGTGATGCAGCATCTTATGTTTATGTACAGTCTGTCTTTCACAGGGAAGGGCTTTAGAAACTTTATATGATAAATAGAGTTCATGTTTCTCTGAAGTGCAAGTGTATCAAAGATGAAAGGTTTAAACTTTTCAACACAGCAATCCAGCAATACATAACTGTTTACTACAGAAAACACAAAGTTGTTTCAATGACATATTTTGAGAACAGTGGAAATGTCCTTAATAAACTCAAGTGATTACCTTTGAAAGTCTGCTCTTGAAACAGTTCATGAGCTAATGCTATAATTTACATTGCTGTAACAGCAGATTCAGAGAGAAAAGAGTCTACTGAATGTCAACATCTCTTCCTTTATCATGTTTTTTTTCTTCAAAAGATGTGATTCCACTTTATTTATTTATTTATTTATAGTTTAGAGTCAATTAATGCCTGCTGCTCCTAGAGCCAGTAAGAAAATAGAGTTGTGCCATTTAAAATATTTTTTTTAATGGTGCTCTTTACTCGTATGTCTATAAAACTATATCTTTCAGGCTGGATGTGTCCATGTATGCATGTATCAAAAATATAGTTGTTTTTTTTTTCTCTCTACCTGGAGAAAACTCTCCTCATTTTTTATTGGAAGTTTTCTAGATGATGTATTGTATGAAAAATCCCCAAAACCATAGACTGAGGTATGTCAGCTGTTTCCTTGCTTTCTTTCCTTTTTGCTTAAAAATGCATGAAATATACAAATTACAGAACATGAAGCTCAGATGAACAAGCCCTCAAATATCTGAATATGAAGCTTTTTACAAAAGTAATATGTGGGTTTTAAAAAACAAAAAAACCCATGAATAATAAAAAAAATAGTGGTATGCAGTAATTACTGCATCTTAAAAATTTCTTTTAAATGGTGGCTATATCAATAATTAAATATCTATGGTTGATATTTTATCATATAGATAATATACCTTTATTCCTAATGAATCAATATGTTGCTGTTAACCATTGTGTGCTATATATAACTACATCTTTATTGAATATAGAAGTCACCCAAACTTGATTAGATACATTATATTTTGTGTAGGAAATATTGATTTTAAAAATTATTTGGAAAAGGCCACAACAGCATAGCTTGCAGTGGCTTCACACAACTATAAACCAGCTGACCTACTTAAAGTAGAGCTTTGGAAAGTCTGAAGTCATGCTGAGGAGGGAACATGCTTGATTTCAAGATCTTAGGCCACACCTGGTTGCACAGCTAACTCCAATCAAAATAAAACTGAAAGTTTTGACTATGTAAGACTCCCCACCTGAGAAAATTGGTTATATTTTTTTCATCTATTGTCTGCAATATAGAACAGCTATATTTTAAATAAACTATATTATTTTGTAACCTATAGGCATAAATATTTTAGAGAATTATTCATCTGACATATTTAACATCTTATGAGAAAGACAAAGTTTTAAACTAGTTCCTGGGAGCAAAGATCTAAAATTTGTACATCTGTGATGTGGGGCAGATTACTCGTACCCTTTACTGTTATGATGCACAGCACTACTGCTTGCTGTTTAGTATTTTTGCAAAATATGCTATGTGTTATCACTGATGCATTAAATACTCTAGCAAAGTATGACTTTGTTATTAAGTTACTAAGTTCTATGATCTCTCCTGATTTAATAAAAAGTTAGTAGGTGCCTTATCTTACTGATTTTTTAACTCACTGTTTTTACTTATTAGTACATTTGGATTTAAAAAATATTTTCTCAGATTAGATCCTGCTAGAACAGCTATTTGTGATTACACTTACACTTACAGATACATCTATTATATTTTCTGAAATGTTGAATGTATGTTTGAGAAAAGTGACAAAGCCATAAGTGACTTATTTTCGGTAAAAAAGGAAAATTTGTGGTTGGTCTTCTTTGACTGTAGCTGTACCCCACCCAATGCTGCAGAAAAGCTCCTGGAAATGTTGGCTATAAAACTTTAAGGAGTTTTTGAATATCCACATTCTTCCACTCAGAGAACTGTTAAAATTCAAAGAAAACAGTTAAAGGACTGTTAAAGCTAAAAAGGCAACCAACTGCTGAGCACTATGGTAGATAGAACACTTCTGACAAACAGTTCTTAAGAAAATAGTACCACTGGGGTTTTAAATGTATAAATTCTTTATTTAGCTGTAGTTTACTCTAAATATAATTATATAAGTACTAAATATATATTCAAACTAGGCATTCTTTTGGAAGTGAATATATGATTTTGTTTCTCTTCTCTACAAAACTATATGATTACTGTATTCCTTTTCTTCAATGAGAAACGGTTTAATCTTCAAATTTGTATTTAAATTAAAGCATTTAAACTATTTTAAGGAATTTTTTGTTAATGACTTCTAACTTTGAAGGAGAAACCTACTACTTTTAAGAAAATTGATGTAATGGATATTTTTCAAAAGCTATTAATTGGAAATATGTTTTTCCTGCGTTTAAATATTTGAAGGTGAATCTAATTTTCTGAGGGAAGAAATAGCAAAAATGACAGAAAAAAACCGTGTTTTCTTCAATAGAGTCAGAAATATTTGTGTCATATGCAACCCACATAGGCATTCATAACTCTTTTACTGAATACAATTTTTTAAAAATTGTACTTGACAGGATGTTGTGAATTCCAAATGCATGTTTATACCGATTATGTCAGTATGACACTTCTAAATATTAATTAGCTGCTCAAACATGTTGCATATCAAAGCACATCTGGTCTGTGGCAAAATGTGAAAAGAAATGGCACACCAGCTTTTAAGATACATTGATAGGGTCACATAGATCAGCTTGTTCCTATCTCCACTCAGGGAGTTTCATCAGCATCTCACTTTTTATGACATAATTTGCATTTTAGGAGATACTATAGTGTATGCTGATATGCCAAAATTTTCTCAACAAAAAGTTGTTATGAGTGGTGAACTAGAGCTTCAGGACTGGAATATCTGGAGCTTTTAGTTCCTGTCCCCCAGGACTTTAAACTTGTATCCTTATGAGAGTCTGAAAGTTCTTGAGAGTACACAGGCACGATGTCTTACTGTTAAAGCTGTGCACAACCAGCAACTTGAGGTGCAAGAGGCAAAACTGAAATCAAGGAACAGAAGTCCTGGTAGTTCTGCTGGATAATATAACTGTTCCTCGGGAGTTGGAAAAGTTATAGTTTTGTTCCTGTTCCCATGACAATTTTTTAGTGTGTTGACCCTGGCTGGACCAGGCACCCACCAAAGCCACTCTGTCACTCTCCTAAGCAACTGGACAAAGGAGATAAAATATAATGACGGGTTTATCAGCTGAGAAAAGGACAGAGAGAGGTCATTCACCAAATACCATCATGAGCAAAGCAAGTAAAATTAGAGATATTAATTGAATTTATTACTAACAAAATCAGAGAATGATAATGAATAATAAACCTTAAAAACACCTTCCTCCTTCCTTCTTCCTAGCTCTACCTCCTTCTCCAGTGGCAGAGAGAGACAGGGAATAGGGGTTATCGTCAGTTCATGACCCAAGTCTTCTCCTGCTGATCAGGGAGAGGAGTCCTTCCCCTGCTGCCATGTGGGGTCCCTCCCATGAGAAACAGCTCTCTGCAAACTTCTGCAATGTGAGTCCATACCATGAGCCCTCCCAAAACTGCTGCAGCATGGGTCACTCTTCCACAGGGAGCAGTGCTTAGGGCACAGCCTGCTCCAGTGTGGGTCTCCCACAGGGTCACAAGTTCTTCCAGAAAACCTGCTCCAGAGTGGGCTCCTCTCTCCATGGATCCACAGGTCCCTGCCAGGACCCTGCTCCAGCACAGGCCTCCCATGGGGTCACAGCCTCCTCTCAGGCACCCACCTGCTCTGCTGTGGGCTCCTCCAAGGGCTGCAGGCAGATATTTGCATCCCCATGGACCTCCATGGGCTGCAGGGGCACAGCTGCCTCACCATGGGCTGTACCAGGGGCTGCAGGGAATCTCAGCTCTGGCACCTGGAGCACCTCCTGCCCCTCCTTCTGCACTGCCCTGGGTGTCTGCAGAGCTGTTCCCCTCATATGTTCTCACACTGCTCTTCTCTGGCCACAATTACATCTGCACAATGACTTTCTTTTAATTCTTGCTAACTACGTTATCACAGAGGCATTACTGTAATTTCTGATTGGCCCAGCCTTGGCCAGCAGCGGGTCCATCTTTGGAGCTGTCAGGGATTTGCTCTGCTGGACATCGAGGAACCTTCTGGCAGCTTCTCACAGAAACCACCCCTGTATCCCCTCTGCTGCCAAAGCTTGGCCATGTGAACCCAATACAGTCTTGCTCATCCAAAAGCTCCTGAATGCAGTGCATAAAAGTACACAGACACCTTTGTTGTGGATCAGATGAACCACATACTTGTCTAAGAGGTGTCCTCTTCAACCCTAGTCCACTTAAATTTACATAAACCTCTTTCTAATTTAAGGTCATGATAAGTAGGTCGCCTAGAACCATATAAACTCCCTTAATCTTTTAAGTTCCTTAGATCTGGAGTTGTTTTCAGGACAGGTAAAACTTTTAAGTGAAATCAGATTTTCATGTGAAATGGAATTGCTATTTTACACTGATTTTTCAACTCTAGAAGTCCTCATAATATGTGAAACTGGAAAATGCATGAAATATAAGTAAAGACCTATTTGGAATAGTACTGCTACTATGTAGATACTTTGGGGGAAAGTGCTAAATGATAAAGCAGGTTTTGAGCTAATATTCTTAAAGGTGATTTGATACAAGTAGATAAATTTCAGACAATGTCTTTATTATCTAAGAGTCAAAATGCGGTTCTCAGATACCTTTAAATAAATATCTATTTTTAAATGAGATTATTCAACATGAAGTGCTAAGAACTTTATATGAATGAACACAAAATTTTTTTGATCATTCACTGCGCATATAAAAATTCCCTTGTGACAATAGCTAGAAGTAGAGAAGCAAGAGTGTTATTGACAAGGACAAAAATGAAAAAGTACTTTCTTTTACAAAATTCAGCAATACTAGCACAAAGCAGAAAAACTCCAGATTCTCATAGCTAATTAGCTACTACATTAATAACCTGTCCAATAGTAAATAAGAGAGATTTTGAATTAGTCTATATTTTATGTGTTTCTAGCAAATTTTAGGCATCATATTAAGGTTTGTGTCAAAACTTTATTAAATCAGATTTTTGTTATCACTTAAATATATTTTTCTGCTTCATGCATGCATTAAAGTTCTGTTAGAGAAAGCACTGATAGGCAACTTTTATAAGTTATTTATGTCTGTAAAAGATGAACAATGATAATTGTAAAATTTACCCAGCTTCCTATTCAATGCCCTTCCACAAATCTGAAAACATTTCATAAATGCTTGGGAAAAAATGGATACTTTCTTGAAGAAATAACTCTTAAATTCTTTGCAAATACTGTTTTTAATATACCTCCCTTCCTCTTTTTTTATAGTATTCCAATTTTCTTTTCCACAAATTCCAAGACAGATTAGCCAGAATTCATGTTTTATGAAAGAAAGATCAGTGATCAGTCAAGTGACTGAGCTGTGCCCCAAGTAAAGCTCCAGACTGCATGCATTTACAGTGAAGTAACCAAATGTAGGCCCTTTATTCATTTATCCCAAGCTAATCAGGCAGTGCCCACATGTAATGTCTGCATATGGGCAGCTGAACTGGGTTCTGGGGATCCCCTGACCTATCTCACCTACAGACATTTATGTCATGGTCTAGTTGCTAAAATTATGGTGTTTAACACGTTTTGAGATTCAGTTTCCTTCCCCTTCCACTGTTCCAGAAATACACAGGCTTCTCACAAGACTTCTGCACTATATGCCAACTCCAACAGAGGTTTTGGATACTCCTGACTTCTCAAAAGGTGTTTTTGTCTAGGTATATGGCAGGTTTATAATATCTGAGTCAGTGGAGATCAAGGGTTTAGACCACTCTCCAGCCTGAAATGGTCTTTGCCACTAATGGCACTACTATAGGCTAAATGTTGAAGTCCATTGCTGCTGTCATTTTTCCTAAAACAATTCAGTCTTGTGAACAAGCAGTAAATCTGAGGAATTACTCTTGGGGCAACAATTGTGCATTTTCTATTTCCCAAGAGCTTTTTCTTTCATTCTACCATCTCATGCCTGTGCCTTGAGCTGGCAGTAGAGGCAAAAGGGAGTACTTTAGAGCTGGGAATAGGGTGTTGACCACTGAGAAGTGCATATGATCTGCATATCAATCAGATGAAGGACTAAAAAAGAAGCTCATACACTACACACTCTGCTATGGGGAGTGAAAGGCATTGCCTAAGATGAACACAACTAATTTACATTTTTCTTCCTTGGGCCTGCCTTTCTGCCACAAATGATTTTTTCCCTTAAGCATCTCATTCCATCATTCTTTCTGTTTCTCAAAAGTGCCGCATTGAGTAGTTCAATGTTATCTAAATTAATATTAGTTAAAAAATAGTAGTTCAGTGTTATCTAAAAGGTTTTGACATAGGCAACATGTTTTGAGGGGCTATAAGGTAAGTGCTTATTTCAATAAGCATTAAAAAGCTTCTTGGAACAATAGCAATTTCTTAGTTGTGGTGAAATAGGTGAAATATTGAGAACTAGTAATGAGAAAGTAATTAGTTAATAGCCCAATAATTTTATTAATTCTTTATCTGTTGTTCCACATATACTTACAAATTCAAAGAGAAAGTAATATGCAGACTGTCACAATTACAGTAGTAAAATAAGTCCTATTTAAGGAATTTTATTTCTGACTATTAGAAAATTGAACACACTTCTTCAACACAGTGGACTATAAAAGATATTTTTAATTCTATGGTCACTATTCTCAATGACAGGAAATTACTCCTTATAATTTTTGAAAACATATATAGATATAGAATAATTTTACTTTTTTTTTTTAGTGACTAAGGTCCCTCTTTTAAAAAGTAAGTTATTCTTAGGGCACTTTCTTAATGGCTGCAAATTTCAGTTACAGAGACTCAGATGATTAATGTACTTTCTACTTATATTTATTGAATGTTTTGGAATGGGTGTTCCTGGTGAGAAAAGTGAAAGAAAGCCTTATTTACACCACCAAGAACTTCAGAGCTAGTTTCACTGCTAAGAAACTGAAGAACACTATGAGTTTCTCTAAGGTATTAGTATTTTTTCTCTTCTACCACAAGGAATAATATTTTGAAGGCACATACTAATGTTAATAGAACTTTTTTTTTATTCTTAGTATGGTGAATGTTTCAAAACCGTCTAGGTACTTCTGGAAAAAAATATTTGCCATTCAGATTATTTGCTGCCTATCTTGGGGTTAATGATTTTTTGCTTGATATTTTTCTTTCTCCCTTGGATGCTTGGTTTGAAGAATTATGGTTGAAATGTATATTTTTTCTTCTCACTTTTTCCTTCTCAAGAACTAACTTGTAATATATCACAGCTGTCATTATAATGAGAGGAAACATCATGATGCAGCAGAACTTAGTCAATTCAATTATATAGAAAATGCAGTGAAATTATTTTGATAGAAATGCACCTGCTGAGGCTGCCTGCTAAGCTAGTCCACAATTATATACTGTGTAAAAAGTTATTAAAAAGTTCATTTAGACAATTTATCTGTCAAGTAAATCTGGGAAATACTTCCTTGAAGAAAGGGTCAAAACGCTGAAGAAATGTTTATTTCAAAAGTAAAGGTAAACTATGCAGCCCTGTCCTAATAATGGTAAAGATTCACACTGTCTTTAAAAGAAATTCAAAGGTTTAAAAGATTTTGTAGATGGATGTGATCATGCCACCAGTGAACTATATAGCCTTGATCCAAAGGTCTAAGGAAAATATGAAAGAATGAGAATTCCTTAAAAAAAACCAAACAAACAAAACAAAGGAATATCTCTAATGAGCATTCCACTAATTTTGGATTGTGTTGGTAGTAATAACAAAATAACAAAAGGCAAAAGAAGTTTACTTTAGAAAATGACCCAGAAAAATGAGTGAAGGCGTATTCTGCTTTTTCCGAATATCCATACTGCTAGAATTTTGGAGTCAGCTTCTCTAGCACAGGACCACAAGGAAGAATAATACATTTCCCTCTGTGCATGGCCTTTTAATGCATCTCTCACTGTTCTTGGTTGGTTGTGTCATGTCAGCAACTGAGGCAACAGCTTATTGAGCTAACATGAAGCAAAAGCTTTCCATAAAAATATTCATACTTGCAATTAGTTTATCACTAATAACTCCCCAGAAAGGTAATAAATCACTTCTGAAGCTTACATCTTCATGACTGCTAGAATCATTATTCTGTGATTTTTTTTACATAGTTTATTTTGCTTACAAGTTATGACAGCTTTGTGCCATTTTTCTCCTAAATAAGAATGATTGCTATAAGAACAGAAGACATTCTGACAGTTCATATTTTGAGTTTAAAAACTGCTGATTGTTTTAACCACATTTTATAAAATGGTAGGGTTTCTCAGTAGTGTGAAAAAATAATCTTCACTAGTATAGTATTGTAAACTGCATGTTTTAAATTAATTTTAATCTTGCCACTTTAAAAACAGATTTGTTCCTTTGGGAGTTGTCTTAAATGCTCAAGAGTATTTATCCATTAAGTAAATAGCAGGGGGGAAAAAGGATGTTTTCTTGGGGTTGTAGGATGACAATTCACTTCATAAAGCTGGCCAGCATGCCCTTGGCATTATTGCTCTATAAATGATGTATAAAAATCTAGCAAAAGATATCTACACAGAGCTGTTTAGTAACTTTCCTCGAATTATAATACTAGCAACCAAAAAAGGTTCTCATAGAAGACTTTCTATGTGACATCTTTTCATCAAGTATATTGAATAAATGAATTGAAATATATTTATATACAGTAAAACTTTAGACATTCACTTATCAAAAATATTCTTTGTATGTTGTTTATGTAAGAATAATTTTAATGTACCTAAGAGGAAGACAGTATGTTGTCTGCAGAAACCACGTGGTTTACAGAGAAGTCAAGAAAAAAATCTTGAATTGATCTATTTAGAGAATTAAACTAGAAGTAGAAACTCAGTAGAAGATGGTGTCTGGGTTCATACACTCTGCTCTGAAAGGCTTCTCAGAAGAATTTTGGTTCCTATTCAAAGCAAACATGGCAAGTATTTGAACACTATCCTTTTTTGTATTTTTTTCTCAGCTGTTGGCACAAAATGGGCCTGCAAAAACTAATGAACTTTAGAGATTTTTGTCTTTGGGGGCTGCAGTTATATAATAAAGTGTCATAATTTCTGGCATCTTAGAATGCCTATCATGTGATGTATTTCAAGCATTACCTGAGATCTGCAGTTCATTTCTATCTGCAAAATATCAAGACGTTCCATTTTCAAACACAATTTTTTTAAACTATTTTGCTAAAATATTTTCTAAAATTGTAAACGAAAATATTTTAGCTTACAATTGAAAATGAGACAAATCCATCATTGTTTTGTGACAAACATGATGATGTACATAACTGAAGAAGATTGAGGAATGTTAATGAATGGCCAAAATGCCTTGTTTTCACATAGAGAAAATAGACTATCACAGAGGAATAGATTCACAGAATCATTTAAGCTGGAAAATATCTTTAAGATCAAATTCAACCATTAACCCATTGCTGCCAAGTCCACCACTACACCATGTCCACAAGGTGCTTTATCTACCCATTTTTTAAATACCTCAAAAGACGATGACTCTACCACTTCCCTGGGCAGCTTGTTCCAACATTTTGGTGAATAAATTTTTCCTTGTATTCAAGTAAACCTCCCTGTTGCAGCTTTAGCCATTTTCCATCTTCCTTTATCTCAATGCTATTGTGTATCTGTATAGAAGACATTTGAGTAACTGTTTGTGCATACACAGAGCTCAAAATTATTCCTTCACAATGATGGAGCAGACTCAAACTGGCCAGTGAAAGTTATTATGTAAATACTATTAATGATTAAATCATAGTTTCAATAATATGAATCAATCAATTAGACTTCATGGCTTTTTATAGCATAATATGGGCTCTTATGTTCATGAATAATTGCTGTAAGCAACAACAACCATGACAAAAACAACAAACAAAGATAAATAATCCTGTAATATATGTTGGTTAATTCCTGAAAAGGTTAAGAACATCAAATTTTCAAATATCATGACCTGACTTTAATGACCCAGTAACAGGCTGACATTTGCAGTACCATTTTTATGTAATAACACATCACATGCAAAGATCAGCAAGTGCAATGTAACCACTTATCTCAAAGGAGAAAAATAAGTAATAATGGTACAAGAGAGGTTAATAACAGGTACAGGTCCAGCCTAGCTTTTATCAGTCTCTTTAGAAAATGAACTGGGAATTGCTGTCAACTTGATTGGAAAATGGAGAGGAGAAATAGATACATATGGGAGACATCAGTCAGAGTGGAGAAGACTGGTCTGTGTGAAGGTTGTTTGCAAGGTTACCTGGTCTGACGCAATGGAAAGCTGGAATTTGCATCTCAAAGCTTTGTTCCTTTCTCTACACAGTGTCACATAAATTGTCCGCCCTGGGGTTTTAATTTCACAGATGTCTAAGCTCATTTAGAAATTAAAGTGCAATAATCTGTGATCCACACTGTATCTCATCATTCTGTTTTTTTCTCAGCAAATGTTACATGGTGATTGTTTTGTTTACACATCAGAACTGTACTCAAAGTTATAGGCTTGGGGTTTGGGGTTTTTTGGGTTTAATATATCTCGGATTTTATGTGAAGGTTAGAACATTATATATTTTTTTCTTTAATATGTCTGTTTTATTTTGTGGAGAACTTCAGATTTACTTTTTTTCCCCCATGGTTTATAATCTGTGTGGTTTTTACAATCCCTAATGAGAATAGCTGGATGACAGATGCTTTATAAAGGTTTTAATTATCTCTCCTTTTTTTTGTTAACTGGGATATTATCCTCTAAGGTATTGGCTCTCAGTTAAAAAAAAGCATTTTACTGTTCAGTAGACTGTTCAACAGTTTAATTGTATTTTGAATCCTAGTAGAATAATGTATTATTGATATATTGAAGGAAATTAAATGATTAATTTTCATTTTACATTATGTTTTTAGATATCAATAAAAAAAACATACAATCTTGTTCCAGATTGTGGTTGGCAGGACTGAAGACAGAAATAAACAAGCAATTCATCAGCAAAACTTTCATGAGCAAATATTAGCATGTAAGGATACAATGCAATCTCCCCACATTAGGGGCACAATTAAAAAAATAAATTACAGATACAGTATTTTATATAGATAAGCTAGTTCCAAATATCCAAGAAAACAAATATTCTTTGGAAATTTCTTTTGAAAGTATCTTGATTTTGCCTTTGCAGATCATGTTCAGCAGTTCTAGAGTGCTGGAAACTGTCCTGTCAAACAGGAGCCTTTCTTATTTACAGCTACTTTGAACAACCCTCTTTCAGCTCTGGCACTGCTTCATGGAGCAAACATGACCTCTTCCAGTAATCTGGTCTTCCATTCTGACTTCATAAACTGAAATTACATCCCCAAAACATAATACAGGTCATGGAACTCCATTACAGTGTTCAGCTGGCACGCTTCAGTTCCTGAAGGGTTTCCTGTCTCACAGAGTTGCACAAACAGACCTGATAAATATACCACTCCAGGTCACCCTTTAATGTGTCCCAGAGGCCCTTTACATGATTAAATATCATCTTAAAACTAGTAGAAAACCAAAACTTACAACATTATCTATAAACATCCTAATTAACACTTTTAAACTGTGTCTGTTTGACTTAATTTCAACTTCCTTTCTTTCTCCTGTCTATGCTGTTTGTTGATAGCTGGCCAGACAATCTTGTTAGATCAATGGAATTGCAATAAAGTACAATACTAATTCAAAGCAGCAGTGAAAAGCATTGTATTTACTGTTGATTTACAGTTAAATTAAAAAAGGTAAGGATAGTGTGAAAAAGAAAAAGGGATGTTCTGACTGAATTTTTATAGCCTTGTTATTGCTAGTAAATTTTGACACCATTCTTGCATATCTGCAAATACAGTTTGCTTAATAGAATCTTTCCCTGAGAAAGAAAAATGGGTATTATTTATGCCACTTACAGTATGATTCTTATGAAATGCACCATATCATAGGCAATATTGCCCCCAAGCCAGAGTATTCAAACACCCCATGATTTCCCTGGTATAAAGACTTGGAAGTTGTGCGGTTTCAGTTGCTACAGCATGGCTGCAGGCAGAGTAGGAGAGGAGCAATAGAAGCACTGCTATACATTTTGTGGTTGGTGTTTTTCAAAGCAGTATCTAATTACCACTGAGGGTGGTATTCATCTCACTTGACTCCAGTCATCTGTATCTGATCTAATTATCCTTGAATATCTTTGCTAAGGAAAGGAATAGGCATTACTGAGGCACATCTTATTCTCATGTAGGCATCTAGGGCTAATTTGAGGTCTTGAAATGTATCTGAGATGCTTTAAGGCATCCAAAACTTAGGGTTTGGCAGATGTTTGAAACTGCTCTCCTGACACTTCAAAAAAGCTCCCAACTATCCCAAATAGTATAGGTTCTGTGAGAAAATTTTTCCCTTCCTGCACATCAGTGGCAGACCATATGGGATATCCTAGCCCAAATTTCAGTAGACTTTGTTTAGGCAATTTAACTGAGTCCCTGAAACTGAGGTGAATAATTTCCTACTTCTCTCCATTGTCTGTGGGAGGAGCCTTTGGAGTCAGCTTGGATGCATAATTCATCCTATGAATCCCCCTTGGAAGCTGCAAAATGACTCCTTAACACTACTGGACTTAGAGTTAACCTGGAGTATGCAACTCCTCAGTTACAGTCCTTATATTCCTCAGTTACCTTCTCATTTCTCCCTGACAGCTGATCAGGACTGTAAGAGCACCAGAGGCTGGACAGAAATTTGAACAGGACCAAGAATTTGAAAACTTCTGCATGGAGTCTTATAAAGTGGTGATGTGGTGGTTCAGCAGGATAGTGACAGTAAAGAGCTAGAAAATGATCATCTTATTCAATGTGAAAAATAATACATGAGGCCACACCCTGATAAAACTGCTTTAAAGACTTTATTTTGAGCACCTGTTTTCCCTTACTGTACTGAGTACTGTAAGACTCCTCAGAGCACAGTACTGTGATAGAAAGGCTTTTAACAAAATTTGGAGCAATGGCTCCTGGAAGATATAGTGTTTTAAACTGCTATTAGAAATAGTGAAAAAAGATGGTGTCTTGGTGCTGTGAGAAATGAGCTTAACTTACCACAGGATCCTCCTACAAACTGAAGAATTGTTCTGTTTTCTTTCAAAAGATTAATTGCATTTGAAGACAGGAGGCTCTCTGGGCATTAATGAAATATTGAGTACCATTTCTGTATTCTTTGGGTACTTACACTGACTACAACAGTAAAATCTACTGTAAACTGAATAATTCATTCTCTACTCACCACGGGCAGGCAGGTGTTCAGCCATCTCCAGGAAAGTGTAGCTTCCAAGCGCCATGGTGACTTGGAAAGATGAACACTTATCACTCAAAACATTCCTTCTTTTATTCTTACCCCATCTTTATATGCTAAGCAAGCCACTATAGAGTTTTAGATACTCCTTTCATCAGCTGGGATCAGCTGCCCCAGCTGTGTCCCCTCCCAGTGTCCCCACACACCCACAGGCTGCTCACTGGTGGGGTTGGGGTGAAGAGCAGAAAAGGCCCTGACTGTGCAAGCACTGCTCAGCAACAGCTACAACATCCCTGAGTTATCAACACTGTTTGCAACACAAATCTGAAGCAGTCCCATACCAGTTACTATGAAGAAAATTAGCTCTGTCCCACCCAAAACCAGCCTATGTTAAACAGAAAGGTAATATTACATATATAGCACAGTCCTGAGAATGTCCTACTGTTAATTTTGGAAGAACCAGATAAGGAAACACAGTGCAGCGTGTTGGAATATATGTATTAATATATTTTATTAAGCAAATGAATAAGCAGAAATTGCTGTGCCAGAAATGTACACACTGTGGTGCAGAGGTTAAATGAGACCAGATTACTAGGATAGCATCTGTCTATGTCTATAATATAAAATTTGCATGAACTACCAAAGATTTTCTCTTTACAGGGAAGAATTCCCCTGTATCAGAGTATGCATACTTACAGTGTGTATATGTTCTTCTATATATACAGGCCATGTACATGTCTCAGCTCTTGTTTCCACACCCAAGATCCCACATAGAACAGCATGACAAGTTTATCCCAGTTTGTTAACAGAAGCTTTCTATGAGTAAGAACAACAACCCTCAAAGGCATTAATTATAATTACCTCTTATAGGTAAAAGCTTAGCCTTTGCTTGTCCATAGTCTCCAGATTTAAATTAACAAAAATCACAAAAACTTTCCACTTTGTACTTTTCAACTACATTATGCAAGCCGACAATATTCCCTTCCTTTCTTTTTACACACAGTAATAGAGGTCTCTGCAAAGATACATTTTAAATGATGCCTACCAGCACTTCAAAGCTGTCTCTTGCATGGTAGACCTAAGTTTAGCTTAATCAATGTTTGATGTAATGAAAATCTCTTGACAGAAGCTGATATGCTTAGAAATAAGTCTCTGATGCTTCATTATATATTCACAGAAAGGTGAAATTTGTAGTGATTATGCACACCTCTGAAATGTGTCTCATTGGATTAGCAGCTATAATTAGCATTCACTTTTATGAAAGTCAGCTTAATAATATTACTTTCCCTACCACAGGTAATATTCTTCTTGGTAATAATATTTTAATTCCATGGGTAAAAATAAATACTATTTATTTTACTATTATTGTGCAGAATCACATGTATTCTATTTAATCTCTATTTTAAAAATCCTAGATTTTCTATCTACCTGAATGCCTTTGCTGATCTAAATTAACTGTAGATATAAACACACTTTTTTTTTTTCCCAACAACACCATTCAAATGTTGAGGAAACCAGGCTTCCTCAGAAGTAGGGAATCAGTTGGAGACACTGGGGGCAATCAAAGGCTACCTGATATTCCGTTCACAATGCATTGGTTTTGTAGTGCAGATTTATCTACCACCTCTACTGGTAGACTGATAGTAACAGATATTTTTCATTTGTCTTTGTATGAAGTCCAATCTGAGGTAATAAATTGTGTTTCAAAATGTGGTTTTACAGAAGCCCTGTAGAACTATGCTAAAAATACTTTATGTGATGCAGTCAGCACAATGCTGTTCTCCACCATTGCCTTATCTTGATGGTTCATAGTCATTTTGCAGTTAAACAACCCAAGATATATTTCTTTTTTTGTTTCTCTTCAGTCCCTGGGTATTTCAGTCAGTGTATACCATTACAATAGAAGCACTCAGTTATTCCTGTGAGAAATTCCAGTCCTTCTCCATAGTGATGAGAATTTCATCAGTAGACCTCATGAATATGGGCCTGGTCTTTGTGCCAAGGGCATTTATTCCAAAATGTTAAATGTTCTTCAGTCACAATAATGATTGCTGGGAAACTTAACCAAACAATTCCCTGCAGGCAAAGATTTGCATACGTATGGAACCCAGTTGTCTTTTTGATGTGTAATCTACCTGTTTAAACAGATGAAGAAGAGAACTGATAGTACTCATATTTCCAATCAACTAGCAATAATAGATTTTTAATTAACTCTCACTAAAGAATGAAAATTTGGGACTCTAGTGACACAGTGCCGGAGTCTTTTAGGGCTAGTTCATTGCATTCCAGCTCGCACCAAGAGTGGTATGGACTGGGATAGCAAGGAGAATCCAGTCTGGCTTAGAGCCCAGTGTTCTATAACACAGGATGATTCCGCATCGAGGGCAGGAGCAAGGACTAGGGAGAGGCCTCTCATGATTTCCAAAGAGGTTTATTCCTTCGAAGGGATAGGGATGAAAGACAAAAGATACCCGAGGACAGCAACTGATAGATGGGGGAGGAGCAAGGGGAGGGGATGAATGAGCCTATGAGGGAAACTCAGGGCAGGAGAACAAGGAGGGGTTTACAAAGTATAAACCAATAATGGATCACAGTGGGAGGGAAGAGGTTACATAAACCAATGAAGGACTGAAAAACAGGGGATGGAGAGGGAACTCTCTAGAACAGGGGGTTGGTATGAAGGGGAATTGACAGGTGGTGGGAGGAGGAACAGGGGACTTTCAGGAATAAGGGGCAGATATCAGGCTGGATTGGCAGCTGGGGTAGGAGGGCGCACTGGGACTAAACTATTAACATAAGGGGAGGTACAGTTTAACAATACAAAAGTTAATCAAACCAAATACAATGAACAAAAACATGCTGCAACACTGTAGTTAAATTATCCTTTAAAGAATAATTTTCAGCATCATAACTTTGTTGTGTTGCAGAGAGTAGGTGAAAACACAGAGAAATCCTGGGGGCTGTATGTACTGTACACATTTCTACCTGTGCTGTTCAAGTGTAATGGAGAATCAGGTCAGATACACAGTGCTTAATTGCTATCACAAATATGTTGTGCTTTTGCTAAGGGGAAATATTGGGAAAAGGGGAAATATTAGCTACACTAATTTCAATGTGAAAACAACTTACTGTCCTTTTACAGAGTTCCCATCAAACAAGTTTATATTCAAATCTACACATTAGTAATGCTTTATTAACTTTTTGATTCTTATTAGACCCCATACCAAAGGGCTTCCTTAGGTAAGATTATTGCATCGATTACTGTGGAATTCCTAGATTAATCTCACTTCTGTCACATTTTCCTGAAAACTCTTATTAGAACAGGTGTTTTTTTGAGTCCCTTTACAGGCTTTCATCTCCTAGCAAATCTCATACCTAATACAACACAATAAAATTGTATCAACAATTAATCTGTTATAAAAATCAGCTAATATCTGTCATACCAGTAAGTGTCATAACTCTCTGGTAGAGGCTGTGGCATTCCTTATAAATCCTCATGAGGCTGGACAAAGACACTGGACCATGTGTCAGGGAAATGTTTACAATCACCAAAACTTTGGCAACCAGCCCACTAAAAAGGTGTTGGCTAACAAGCCTGTAAATTATTTCAATAGACTTTCACAAGGGACAGACAGCAAGCCCTTCATTTTTTCCAGTACAATTCAATAAGTTCTCAACTCCCACCAGAAACTCCTCACAGCTCTGGCTTGCAAGCCATAACACACCATTACAGAAGCAGTGTACTCCACAGTCCCACAGCAGTTTAATATGGAATATAGAATAGAATACGATAGTTGTGCTTTGCTCAGGCAAAGCAAGGGAAAAAAACCCAAAGAATATCACCAGTCTTTAGATTCTGCATTGGTGCTGCTGAGTGAATGATCCAGAGCTGGGGCAAACAATAAGATGAAGAAAGTGAAAGAGGAAGGGAGGACAAGAGAGAAAAAAGAGATGCCAGAGATGAAAAATGGCAGGGAAGCATCTTTCTAATCTGCATCTTTCTATAGTTAACCTGGTGCACGCTGCTTATGTAAATTAGACTTTTCATGTGTTATCTGTATCATGCACAGCCAGCCCTTCTCCAGGAAAGGAGTTGGGAGAGTGGGATTGAGCGCCAGCATCAAAGAAGAGCAGGAAGCTGGCTCGGAACAGCCCTGCCCTGCATCCATGGGACCCTCACTTTCAATCACCTCTCCTGTAGCAATACTCAGAATCTTTGACACAAATCTTGCTGAAGTGTGGTCCTCTATAGTAAGTTACTAAATATTTACAAGGGTGTATGAAATAACATTTGACAGAAAACAAGCTGTTCGTTTGATTGTTTAAAATAATTGTTTGGCCCCTTTTTTCATATAAAGGCCAGAGGATTTTTTACTTTCCACAGTCTTTTCAGGATTTTAAGTGCTATTTGTTTTGATGAACTTCTTATTTTTCTTCTTTATTATGTCCTGTATTATTCTGTTTGTGAATCACTCCATTGCACTGTATTTTCTGACTAAAAAAATTATCGATCTCTGTTTAATGTAAGTTTCCAAATAAGGATACATATATGTCTAATAGTTAAGCGGTTTAAAGTCTGCATAAAAAAACAGTCTTCAAAGAGTAGAGCTGTAATTGAAACATTATGAAATAGCATTTAGGACAGTGCTGATCACTTCAGCTCAAACTCTAGAAGTACCTGCGTTCTGTGAAGAAAAAAAAGATTTATGGAATGCTTAATCATACTGAATTGGGAAATAGTTCTCTATCCTTTCTCTGTAAGGCATTCTGGACCCCCCTGCAACACCAGTGTTCACCAAGGTGCATTTAGATTGTGCATTAATGTTTCCATATGGAAAAGCTCAGCTCTTATGATCTCTGTGAACAGCTTGTGTTACTCATCTCATTAGAAGCAAACAACTCTGAGATGGCCGAGTTGTGGAAACACTGATATTTCACTATTAGGCACAAAGGATTAGCTTCAGATTGTTATTTAAGGCAGAGTTAAAGTGAGATCAGAATTTCAATGCCTGATTTATGCTATCACTTGTTTAATTGTAATGCCTTCTTAACATGCGACTGTAGCTTAATATAATACACTAGATAATTGGATGACCATGTCCTGTAACAGTTTCTTTTTGCACTGCATATGTTCAATCATTTAAAATATCTGAGCTACTGGAAATATATTCAGTATATACTCACATTAATCTCAGTATAGTAAAAATAAGATATAGCAATCCTTGTGTAAATCTGTCTGGTATTTTTTATTTCCAGAATCCAAAATGTCCTGTTTTCTAGATTTCTGGGGTATCTTTTAAACATATTAATTTGCAATATTTTTGCTGTCTTTAAGACAGCTTTTGTTTTGTATCAAACATTATTTATTTCATATATGCTTATTATTATGCAGTAACTTACTGGCACAGCAAATTATATTAGCTGCCCTTTATAGTAAGTTATTTCTAAATACCTGTATAGTAGTGATGACTAGATGATTTCGTGTTCTCACAGTTCTGCTTTAGGAGTGGCAAAAATTATACTCCTATCAGGCTCTGTTGGCTGTTGAAGGCACTTGTCCTGCATGACTTCAAAGGATCATTGCACCTCAAAATCAGTCAACACCTAAACCAGTACATGATAAGAATATATATAAGGTTTGGGTTATGCAAGTCTTATGTGCAGCTTATTCATTAGTGTCCATGAAGACTTTTTTTCTATTAAAATGTACTCTGACATTTACAGGAAGCATGGATTGAATGCCCTCCTTTTAGTTTTTTTTCATTTTACTGTTGCTTTCTGGTACAGAACAAATTATGGTGAAATTGACTTTCTGTCAGCTTAATAACTATTAATGTATTGGATGCAGTGAAGCATCACGCTACATGATCCATCTTTAAAGGTAAAGTTGTTTTGCAGGAAAGTCACAATTTATTTCTTCTCTATTCATTCTTTCATCTTTGGAGAGGAATCATTATGTAAACATTGAGCACATTTGTGAATTCATGGGAAAATGTTGTGTGTTCTCTGCTTAGAAGTTTAAACTGGTAAAATTCATAAAACTTTCACCAGTATGAGGCAATATTTAAAAATTTTCTATAGTGACTGATACTTTTTTCAACACAGCCATTTTTTTAACATGGAATGTTTCAATTCAATTAAATGAATCTATGGAGATATCTAATGATGTGCTTATTTAATTCTATTAGTTAACAATTATATTTAGTATCTCTAGATTTTCCCAAAGTAAAAGGAGTCTGAAATCTAACTTGGATCAACATTATTCAGGTGGTAGTATAATAATACTTCCAGACAGATGCAATTACAAATTCTCAACATTTTGGAACAGTTTCAGAAGCAAAACCTTTATTAAGCCTTCAAACTGATTGCAAGCCAAATGCATTCCAGGTTCCAAAAGGCAAGGTTCATCACAGTTTGCAGTCTCTCTAGGTCTGATATAATCTAAGTGACAGAAAAAGATAAAGGACTGTGACAGAAGGCTTTTGTGATACGTTTTGTAATTTAATTTTTCAAGTACATTCATTAGTCCATATCATAACTAATCCAAATTAAATTAATCCAGAAAGGTAGAAACAAACTTTGAGTTGGAATGTAACAGAAGTGTTGCCTTTGGCTGGCAGCCTTTAAATAAAATTTCCTGTAAGCTTCTATTAAAAAATGACCATTTTTGTTTAAATTTCTTGTTTTGGATTAACCATAATTAATCATAATCAGTGTTCCAGGACAAATGTAAGGATATGTAAAATTGTTTGAGAAGGATGAAAAGTCTGATTTGTCCTTGCAGGGATGAGTTGAGCTATTTGTATTCTTTTAATGGGTTTAGGCAAAAAATTATAATTTGTCTTAACATCTTTTAAGAGAAATCATGACAATATTCCTTTATATTTTCTGCAGACTGAATGCAGTAATCCCACTTCCCTGGTTTCAAATCCAGCTCAGTTTTCAAATGCAGCTGTTTATCATAAAATGCTTGTTAACGGGCAGCTGATACTACCCAGAGGATGTAATTATTGAAAGGTGTATTGCAAGAGAAAACAAAGCTTTCAAATAAAACTTGTTCTCTTACTGTAGAATTCTGTAAGTTAAAACATTTTGCTTTCATAGCTTCCAGAACATTTTAGAATATCTTGGTTTAAGACTATTAAGAGCTTTCTTTAATTTCTTATCTTATAGAGTAGCTAGTCTTTAAGAATTTTCTTTAATAAGTTGTTATAAATCCCTGTATTTTAACCAAGCAGGACCTTCCCACAGAAGGGAATGCATTATCACCACCACAGGAAATACAGGGGAATAGCCATCAGCAATTGCCTTAGAAAGAATCATTCGCTCTGTATCTGGGCCTCGCATCTCTGTTTTTCAATGGTATGTGCCTGCTCTGCACCAAGGTCAAAGAGTAGAAGATTGCTTTCACTCCCACATGCAAGCCAGAAGAAAGGTGCAGCATCTGCAGAGTTGCCTTTGCCTTTGGAAGTTGTTAGAATAATATTAACAATATCCAGCACAGAGCAGTGAGCTGCAGAAATGAGTTTATTAGAAATTGTGAGGAGAGTGACAGGAGTGTTTGCAGCATCTCTCCAGAGACCCGATTCAGCAGATAATATATAACCCTTATTCCTTGCCTGAGTGTAACCATTTGAGCGTTTTCAGAGGAGGAGAGCAATATTTTATTTTAAAACTTCCTCAAAAGAGTAGGTGAGACAAAAGGTACTGGAAGTACTCTTGTTTGGTCTGCAGGTCCAAAAGTCCAAAAGCTGCCTCTTCCAACACTCAGGAGAGTGTGCTAGCCTCACTCTTTTGCTCTTCCTATTCTGTCTTCAGTAGTTTTAACTAGGCTTTGCTCCTATGACTAAGAAACTTGAGATTTTCCAGTTAGAAGTAATTTTCCCAGGTATTCCCAGGCAGTTTATTATTGCAATACTTCTTATACCGACCACTGTCTGGTTTTCTGTAAGAAATAGCAGTGCTGTGCTACCAAGAGTTGAAGTTGCAAATGTTTCATAAAACCTCGATTTTCATGTCATACTTAGAGCTTATTAAGTTTGAAGTGACATGATTTAATAACTTCTTAATACTTTTACCTTTGGTGTTTCTTTTTCTTATTCCTGCTGTAATAATAAATGGTTTACAGCAACTTCGTTAGGCAGACCTTTTCCTGTAAGCATTGCTCACTGAACTTCATAGTTTTTCAGCACATGAAAAAGATACTGAAAAAGATTTGGTTATGGTGTCTTATTTTGACTGGTTTAGACCTAGTTTCTGACTCTCTCTATATGCATTTATAGTGCAAAAGTAAAAGAGGGAAGACACATGGCAATCTTTCATTTAGCAGTGAAAATTTGATAGTGGTTCAATTTCTCCTTGATCAATCAATTCCATCTATCTAGGTTTAAATTCTTCACACAATCTAACCAATTGCTGTGATACCACATTGCAAATTGATGTAAAATTTTTCATTCCTGTGTATTGCATCTTCTCATATATGGCCTTACTACAGTTTATGGGTTTTTTCTTCAATACTTGTGCTAACTTTGAAAAATGTAAGAGCTTAACTGTCTTCATTAGCTTCTTATATTGGGACAGTATTTTTAACCATTGTTTTAACCTGTTAAACCTTATTATAGTTTTCTTTACTCACCAGAAGCCTTAATTTAGCAAGGTATGACATTCATAACCTTTTTTTTTCTACTTGCAGATAACTTTACCTTGCCAGAAAGAGCAAAAACAAGTTTCTAATGATGTCCCAGAAATTCAACCAAAATACTTAGATTTTGGATATTGATGAAATAGGAGCTTCATGCTGAACTGTTGGGGAAGAAGAAGGAAGAACAACATTTCTCATTTGTTACCTTAAAGGCAGAAAATATCAAATACAAAGAAAAAAAAAAAGGTGTGCTTATGGCAGATAAACAGAGCATACTGAGCTAAATAATATTTGAAGAAATAAACCATTTTAAAGGAAATCCAAACTAAAATGTTAAAACAAAATCTGGAGTAGTGATACATTTATAAACAGTTTCATTTTCCTTTCTATAAAAGTTCCTATAAAGGAAACATACAGTAGTTGAGGTACAGAGTTTCCTCAATATATGATGTTAAAATATTTTTGAACATAAATTCCTGTTCTGTCTGAACTTTAAATATTTTCAGCTTACCATGTAAATGGCTAATTGTTTCTTCTCAAAGCCCTCCCTCCTATTTTAGTGTCTAACTGATTTTTATTTTATGTTCCAAGTAATGAAATCGCACATTAAATGCTGGGAAAAGAATGTCCAAACTTCTTACTTAACAATTTCCTTTGCAAGAGAAATGCAGTTCCCGTGTGAGTTAGGACCAAATACATACTAAATAAATCAAAGACCTAATTTCCTCAGATGAAACTGTAATATAACTATTTATAGTACTCCAGACTTGTTACTGTAAAAAGATGAGTTTCTCCTTTAATGCACCATTCTTTCCACATCTTTATAGATGTCATAGCAATTATCAGTGTCCTGAATACAGCTATTAAACAATCTTCTCTTTTTTTCCCATGTTTTTGAAATCTCAGAAACACATATAAATCTAAAGTGCTTGTTTGGCCTTATAATAATGACTTTCATATGTTCAGAACATATCTAGTTTAAAAATGGGATGTTAGGGATTACCCTTTCTAAGATTAATTACCATGTATAAAAGGTGATCCTAGCTGCCTGTCAACATTCTGCTGCTAAGCCCAGAGAACCACACCAGGTTTATTTTACTTAATCTGCCAATTTTTCTCACTTCAGTTTGAGTTATGGTTATTTAGTAGGTGAAAATACTAAGATTTAATTCCAATGTAATTAGCTGTACTCTTCATCAGAAAAGTATTTCTACAAGGCAAGGCTGCATAGAGCAAATGAATTTGATTACACCTGGATTAGAGACAGGATCACTTAGACTTTTTCTTGTGGAGAGTCAAAGCAATTCATTCCAGGTATGAGGGAAGGCTGATATGGTATTATTTTCCCCTTCCAAACTGTTATCAGGAACAGAACTTTGAAGACCTTCTAATACAGTCAAGAATTTAGCAGGTGCATGTTTTTTATGTAAGTTCATCAAAGATGAAAAAATCCAATACATAAATTGAGCATTCAAATACTTAAATATGAGCATTTACTAAATATTTTGTCTGTCATATGGCACATCTGGCTTGCCTTAATCTCTGTAGACCTGCATTCAGGAAGACAGGTAAATTTTGTATATGTGGTTTTTCTAACCGATTTTCCTCTTTTAGAATTTGTTCCATATTACCACTGTAAATTCTGCTGCATGTATTAGCTTGGTTATTTAAAGGAATGTAGAAACATACCCTTTACTTGAATACATTTTTCCCCTCTCATAAGCACTTTGTTAGAGTTGTAATGAGTAACAGCTTGAGTGCTATAAGAAGCTTTTTCTTATATGTTGACCCATGACACACATGAAACCACATTGTCTTAAATCCCTCTTTAATCAGAGGAAAGGGCTCCTCATGAAGTCATTCACCAAATAATGGTATGTGATTAGCAGCCAGATTAGCCTGAAGCCAGTGCTCACTAAAGGCTGCCTCTCACGAATCCACACATATGAACCCCAGGCCCCAGCCAGCCAAAACTCATTTCAAGTGTTGAAGCTAAAGTGAAAAATTGAAATAGTGGGATGCTTTTTCTGCTTGTTAATACAGGAGGGAAGGATTAAACCTGGTTCCCTTATATCCTGTATGACCTGCAAACTTGATAACTAAATTTCCATTTGGGTCCCAGTCACCACTTTATTCTACTTCCTTTCTATCAGCACCCAAGCCTTTAAGCAACTACCAGAAGGCATTTACCTCATTGCCCCAGAAGTGTCCTGATAACCAGCTTTCAATCACTACCAGGGAGTGCAGATGTAACCTGAACAATTTCAGACCAGAATAGGTGAGGGTCCCTAGTGCATCACCAAAATAACTGCTACAGTAATTACAGCAGAGGCACCATGAAAAACGTCCAAGTCTTGAGTTGCTTGAGCGTGAATAAGCACAAGACTGTTTGAAATCAACAACAGCTTTAAACTGAAAGAGTTTAAGGAAAGGGTACATTTACATTAGATATTAGGAAGAAATTCTTTAAGGGTGGTGAGACACTGGAACAGGTTCTCCAAACAAATTGTGGGCTCTTCATCTCCCCCATCCCCAGAAATGTTAGAAGTCAGGCTGGACAGGTCATTGAGTAACCTGGTCCAGTGAAAGGTGTCCCTGCCCATGGCAGGGCGTTGGAACTAGATGATCTTTAAGGTCTCTTCCAACCCAAATAGAATTCTGTGGTTCTATGATTATAAATTCTAACCTGATACGTGTTCTTTTAAAGGAAAAACAGCTTTAATAAATAATTCTCATTGTGGAGGGAGTTCATCTCTGCATTCACAACTTTAGTAGAAAAGGCGAAGCACTGCTGCTAAAACCAAACAGCACATTCCACAAGGTCAACATATTTAAAGATAGGATATTTTGGAAGTTTGACATATATTATATAAACATCTATCTGGAGGTTGTAATATTCTATTTTGTGTCTTTTGCAGTGCTTTTATCATTATCTATCTTCTTTTATTTTAAAATAGATATTTTATTGTTACCTATCTTCTTTCATTTTAAAATAGTTATTTAAATTTCAGACTCTCATAGAACAAGTATGCTTCAAGAACAATGTTGTTCCTTTAAAAAGCATTTAATATTTATCTTTTTCTAAATGGAAAAATAGTATTTTTTCCACTGCTGTTATAGTTCCACGCAAAAGTGCTACTTACTAAAAATGTGCAATAAAAAAGATATGTAAATGAAATAATAATTCTCTTTATTAATGAAATATAAAAGTTTATTGGTAACCCATTACATAGGTTTGTTGGTCAAATGGTCATTTAGAAAACAGATAATGCTTCTCTTTCCAAAAGTGTATGTCTTTTAGATATTAACAAATTAATTGGTACTGAGTCCAGGGAACTCTTCTGTGGTTGGTTTCTTGTGTTGTGTTGGTCTTGTTTGGGCCTGTGAAAAGTGCTGTTTATATCTCTAACTCTCTTAGCTTTGATTTATTTAAATTGGGATTCTCTAACACTGTCCCATGTTAAGTGATTTAAGTTGCAATCAATTCCTTGCAGCTGGACAGAGGGATCTTCATGTTCAGAGTGTGAGGATTTATAAGGACATCTGGTTTGCAAGGCAGCTTGTGAATGGGCTGCTCAGTATAAACCATATGAAATAATAAATTAGGCAGCAAGACACACAGACTAAATCCAGGATGTAACAGAGACACTGGAAAAGTCCAAACCTCTCAGATTACTGACTGATAGGCCTTAGAAAGAATCAGCCAAAGCCTTGAGGTTGTCCAGCCACGACTTTTTGACTAGTGAAAAGCAGTCTCATAAAAACCTGTCCTGGGATATGGGAAGGAGTTTGTTAGATTGAACAAAAGTTGACAGTGGAATGCTTGTGGGAAAGACCAAAGGCATGGTAAAGGAGAGGTCAAGGTAGACTGAGGACAATGAATATGGGAGGAGAGGGGATAAAGGTATCCAGTTGTAAACAAACTGCTCATTGATGCTCTTTTCTGACCAAGACCTTAGCCTGATCACCACAGTTTGTCTTCCTATTGAACTGTTTCTAACTTTTTCCTCATGTATGAGAATAGAAAACTTCAAGCCAGAGTAGATGATAATTAGCCTAAGAGGTCTGGCCTGTTATCATAACTGTATCAAGTAAGCAGTGAAGTACACAGTATGACGCTTGAGTCAGAAATCATTATCTCTTCAAGATAATTTTGATATTGGTTGGAAAGAAGAGCCTTAAAATAGTTTTTAAAGCTGAGCAGTGATCAAAACAATTTTTTTATGTGTACCTTCTCTACTTCTCTGAAGTCCCATTTACCCCATTTCAATATCTGAAAGATAATCAGACCTTATATGTCTAGTACTGTTTCACAAGACCATCCGTTCCTTTTCTGCTCCTTCTGATTCCCTTCCTTTCATAATATATGTAAGATGCTGGTTGTGAAAAATGTTAGATGAAATTTCAATCTTATATTCAACCTATTGCATGTAACAGGGAAAATGGAGTTCCAAGGAGAGTTATCACAGCCCTCATGCTACAGAGATGGATGCACAAGGAGCAGCAGAGAGGAGTTTTCTTGAAAAGGAGGCTCCCTTGGATTTATGCTCTGAATTTGCAACTGCAAGTGTCTGAGACTCATTCCTATATTCAGATAGCTATGTTCCCTGACTCTTCTCTTTTTCATTGAAAATGCAGATTTTAGGTCCTTACAATGCCAAAATGTTGTGTTGCAACTTTTGATACAGCATTTTTTCAAGAGCCTAAATGAATTGGAAACTCCTGCTATAGGCTAGGGTGGAGTGGATGGGAGTTGCCTCTTTATTTAGTTGAAGCCAGACTTCTGTTCATACCAGAAGTTCAGATTCACAACATCCTGGAGAAAAATTCATGAGGCAACACGTTTCTGCAGCTGGGAATTAGGACTTCTAGCTGTGCCCTACAGGACCTGATGTTTTCACCCCTATTCCTATGTTTTCACCACTATTCCTCTGTGCATTTTATATAATTTGAATGTTAAAGAAGAGATTAGTCTATAAACCTCTAAAACCATTCAGAGTCATTAGCTTAGGACTGTGATCCCAGTTTAATATTTTTGGATAATCACAGACTCATAGAATTTTAATGGAAAAAAAAAAAAGGGCACGGTGTAAAGATAGAATGATGTTGAAATAATATCAGCTCTGTCTGAATAAATGATAATAACTCATTAATATCCAGTACGCTTCAGCATAATACTAGACTAAAGAATGCAGTACAATCTTAAGATGAACTCCAGAAGGGATAAATACATGTGATATATTATCAACAGCAAGAAAAACTTAACAAGTTAAAAGTAGTGCAAAGGGATAGGCAATAAGTAATTTTCTAAGCTTTACAATTAGAGATAGCTTTCAGAGTTACACTTCTTACTTCTACAGCTTGTCCTAACAGCCAAAATAAAATGCCTAGGGAAACATGTAAATATGAAGAAAGTATACCTCTGAGAAATTCTCTTTGCTCTGTAATTCTCTGTAAAAATTATTGTGGTAACCTCAGGGTCTTTTGACTTATGCCTCAACGAATATTTAAGAAACTTTTGGGCTAAAAACTACCCATTAAATACATATTTTGGTTTTTAAAATGGTGATGTTGAATTGAATTGAAAAGAACTATTTTGAGATTGTGAAACGGTACAAGGAAAAAAATAATTTATCTTCATTTGTTGTGGAAATACCTGATGAACATCACTGGCTGGATACAGCCTCAAAGACGATGGAAGTCTTGTCAGCAATCTCCTGTTAATAATCTTAAACATGGTAAAGGAAGAGTGAGAGACTTAAGGTCTATTTACCTCTTTCATCTTTGGTCCTGTTGCATATCCCCTGGTTCTTTAGTGTCCCTGTTACAGGCACCACCAGTAGAAGCAGCACTGAAAACTCTGCTCAAGGCAGTCATCATGCACATTGGTTCTGTCCACTAATAACACCCATTTCATTGACCAGCAGTACTTAATGCACTCTGCTCCTGAGTGTCCTGCTAAGCTCCCACTGGCCATGCAACCATAGAATGGTCAAGGTTGTAAAAGACCTCCAAGATAATTAAGTTCAACCACTGAAACTCCTACATTCTTAAGGCTAATCATGAGACTAAGCAAGCTCAGTCATTAGAAGAGTGTAGTGTAGAAGAGTGTAGTGCACTGCTCCCATTAACCTCTTTCTGGAAATGGAAAAGGGAT
>VWYI01038407.1:6402-11402 GCA_013399455.1 Anthoscopus minutus | reverse complement strand
TCAAAATTCTCTCCTTTGGTAATCTGTGATCTACAGTAGGTTTAAAAATATATTTGTAAATGAGAAAAGGCGTGCTAAGAATGTGGTTTATTACCTGAAAGTTATATGTTTGTTGGAAGTTATTGTTGTTAAGAGCAGTTTTGCTAAGCCAGGGAATGAATTGTCTAATGCCTCTATTTTTAGGCTTTTTTTTCTCAATGTAGTGGTTGTTGCATTTGTATTGTATTAACAAACAACTGGGAGTAGTTATGTCTTTGTTCCCAGTGGATACTGAAAGTCCCTCCAATCTATTTGGCTATTCCCTATCAAAACAGGACAGGGAATTGACCTTATTTTCTGTCCTCCAACAACAAGATGTAATACAAGAAGTGAAAAAGTGTCATGGGAGGTATGATCCCATAAGTGAGATATGGCCAGCTGTAACTGGGGGTTGCTGACATACTACTCTGGTAGTTCAAAGTGTTATAGCTACAAAGAATAAATACTAGTTTTTAGTAATTAATTTGTTATAGAAATATACCAAAATTATTCTAACAAAAAAAATCGTACCACATGTATGTACAAAGCTAAGCTAAAGCTAAAACAGCTTGGGTAATAGCCAGCTCTAATTGTCTTGAGGGCTGCTAGCAATGAGAGGACTCAATTTGGACCCTGTAAGGCTGCAGCGTCTGACACTATCAGAAGGCTGTCATATTTTCTATTTGGCTTCTAACACTGAAGTCACAACGATGGAAAAAGTCACATTACTTTTTTCCTGCTGTTTAATCACCTGTAATTCATATCTTTAAAGCTACCCAGTAGTTCTTAACTTTTTGAAGTACAGAATAGTACAAAACGATGTTTAATTTTTTTTTACTTTCTTATATAACTCTTGTAAAATTTTACATTAGGAGCAATCTCTACTTTTTGGCTTATATATGGAGGATTGAATAAGAATACATTTGCTTATTTCAGAAAAATTATGGTCTGCTATGAAACTCCTTTCTTTTTCTACCTCCCCCTGAATCTTATTAAAAGGGCAAAGTGTTGAAATAGCATCCAGACATCTCTTGCCAATTGATGCTTTAGTAACATTTTGATCAATGTGTCTGCCTCTTCATCTAGGAGCCATAGTGGGTAGGAAATTGATAATTGATGATGCAGTTCAAAAGTTCACATGAAACTGTCATAGGAAAATGAGCATTTCTGTTTTACTGCTGCTGTGAGATTTGCTTAAGTCATTCCTTCTCAAACTAAATTGCAAAAGGTTTTGCTCTTGTTTCTTTTTTGTTATTGTTTTCAAATAAAAGTCTTTTTCTCTATTGTTTCTCTGATGGATCTGCTGTGTGATAAGCTGGGCACTTCCCTGACAGTGAAGCGCCATGGATACACATTAATCCATAAACCTTAATTTACAGGCACTTCCTTAGAAGTGCTGTTGATGTTTTATTTGTTATTGACACAACATGGCTGCTTTAGTTATAAACAATTAATGTTGTAACTGCTCCAGAACTGCACATACTCGTTGTAGTTATTTCATTCTCTTAGATCTCAAATTTTCCTTTAACAATGATTTTCGTACATAAGCCCCAAGTCCACTAATATTTAATTGCTGCACTGTTTACTCTTGATGTTTTGTTCTACTGGCTGGAATTATAAAAAATTAATAAATCTTTCATTAACTAGAACTATTTTCCATTAATAAAAACTCACTTTATATTCAAGTATACAATTTTGTAATTTCTTTTTGCATTACACTCAGATTAGCTAATGTGATTTAAATAAGATATCAGCCTTGGTTATGTTAACTTACTGGATATTTTTTAACTTTGTGGTTTTTTGGTTTTGGTTTTCTAAGCTGTGCTGATTTTTTAGAAACTGGATGGTGATGAAAGGTACTTTAATGACAATCATTGTCTTAAATTACCTAGTACACAGGATATTCACATGGAGCACTTACTGTTCAGGTCACAGCTCAAAATACTGTTAAACTGGGAATTGAGAGAGTGCATGTGTATGTACTTGTAAAAGTACTTAAATATGAGTCATATAATGAAAAAGCTTATATGCTTACACCTCTGCCTACACCTGCACCTGGACCTAGACCTAGTCCTATTATACTCTAGAAAATGGCATTACTGGGGTTTTTTCACAGTTATATTTAAAATTATTATAATAAATTTAATATTCATTAAGTGACTGAAAGGTAACATCAGTCCAAATTGATTTAAGTTTGTTGGAGTACTGCACCACTGATGCTCCTTACTTTTCCTCAAAGGCAGAGGAGAAAAGCACGGGTAGTTACTGACTTGGGGATGAAGAAAAAAAATCTATGCCAAGAACATTTTACTGTTGGTACTTCTAATCATAGAAACAGAGAATAACCTGAGCTGGAGATGACCCACAAGGATCATTGAGTCCATCTCAGCCCTGAATAGAACATCCCCACGAGTCATACCATGTGTCCAAAAGCATTGGCCAAACACTTCTTGAATTCTGCCAGGTTGATGCTGTGACCATTGCCCTGGGGAGCTGTTCCAGTGCCCAAACACCCTCTGGGTGGAGGACATTGTTCCAATATCCAGCCTAAACCTTGACTCAGCTTCATGCTGTTTCCTCCAGTTCTGTCACTGATCATGGTTAAATATCAGCTGGGCAATTTAGAAGACAAGGCAATCCCCTAGGTGTTAGTCCATAGAAGCATGATTTTATATACCCATATTTCAAAATTACTTGGAGACAGTCATTGGTTTTAGCACTTTCACATCATGAAACACTTTTGCGTGATGAAACACCACCTTAGAAGTGAGCCATGGAAACTCCCAGTGGCCTTGTCTACAGAGCAAACCTAGATGTTCATTTTAGAACAGATAGTTATATTTAGACATAAATGCCATCCTGTGCTGCTCAGCCACTTCAGTGTGTTCTTCCTTGAGCTATGTTGTACTCTTTCATTTGAGTGTCAATCAGTAGAATTGCTTTCACTGTCTCATTCCAGTCACATTCATATAGGCTTGTTTGGCAGTCATAGGGTTAAAATAGACCCTTTCAGAGGGTGATTATTCCTCCCAATTATTTTCGATATTTATCTTCAGATTGGTTGAATCACACTCTGAAGGTGTTACTCTGTCTTTTTATAAAATTTAAAAAGCCTGATGATGGTCTGAAGTAGGTTAATATTTCAGCAGGTAAATATGTTTGGGATCAATTCCAGTAAAGGTAAAACAAATCCACGTAACAGTCATTATATCTAAAATCTGTTTGCCTTGTTGTGATATGCAGATGGAAAGATTACTTGGGCCGCCACATGTCAGGTGGAACTCAAAGTGAACCCACAGACCATAAAATGTTAAAATAATTCATACTTATAAATAAATGAAAAAAAATCATACCTATCAATAAATGTTGGCTTTAGAGTTTAGTGATGATTAAAGCATGCAGACTTTACAACTTCATCGGTGAAAAGACGAAGTCATCTTTCATTCAAGAACTGATTACAAGGTCCTTTCTAAGAAGCAAAAACTTTAAAAAATTATATTTAGTTGCAATTTCTATTGTATCACAGAGCATTATAACAATACTGTCTGATTCCTTTAGATTTTGAACTTCTCAGCTTTTCACATCAGTTTTATTCCCAGTTCTAAAAAATTATAGTCAGCCATTATTTTTTTGAGGCATGTAAAAAAATAGCAAGCTTTAGTTATGACCCTGCCCTCTTCATTGCTGCATTTGTATACTGAGGCTTTCGCATTTTTATATTGAAGGGATTTTTTGGGTTTTTTAGGGGTTTTTGTGTGTTTAGAGACAACTTCTCATGTGAATAGTATGATTTCTTTTACTTTTAACTTTATATAAGAATATTTGCATCTCCACAGTTCTCTACGTGGCAATGGAAAATTTGAAATATATAAAGATACTTTGAAAATACACAATTAAATGTAGTTATTATATTGAATATATCTTTATCATATTTAAAAGTGACACTTTGAAAAGAAGTCATGTTCACTGACCCAGATAGTTTTGTCAAGTGATCATTCATCACATTTGCTATAGATGCACATCCAAGGATTTAGTCGCAAAACTAAGATGTGAGATAGATGGTAAGCTGGAGCCACACTTCAACCTTAACCAGGAAATTAAGGTTCAAAACCATGACATTTTAAAACAAAGAATAAAGAATATTTATTTTAAAATAATTTCTGGATTTGAGGGAGTGCTTACCAAGGAATCAAATGTAAATGGCATATGGAAGGGACAGAAATGTGAGCTATGCTCTGACAGCAGTAATTGTGTGAATTATATGGGCAATCACATGCTACAGACAGACATATATACTGGGATCCTGCTGGGTTAAGAATAATCTCCTTTAGCTGTAAATATCTACTCTTCCCACTGTACCTACAAGGAACCTAAGGAAAAGGCTAGCATAATCTCAGCTACCTTTACCTAAGGTAACTCCTATCAAATATAAGAAATGTACAAGGTTTTCTAAAGATAAAGAAAGCTGTAAATGTGTTCACTTATCACTCAGTTACATAGTGACTTTTCCTTCCCCCACTATTCTTGCTCAGTTTTTAAATCCCCTAGAATGTCTCAAACTGTGTTGATTAATAACTCTGCAAAGTGTCTGTTGATTTCTTCCTCTCATCACCCCTTACACAGGGCTGCATAGATTTGTCTAGAAAGCTCTTGTCACTCATCTTCAACCAGACAAAGAAATCAAGATAACTTGGAGTAGTGTTATGAAAATCCTATGTCAAGAGTCAAAAAAGAAGCACCATGAGACAAGGGTATAGACATTGCAAGAAAAATTGGTCGTTTCCTTATCATTTTTCATCCTCATGATGTTTTTTACAACAGGTCTTTTTAACAGTGCTCCTTTTTGAATGTAGTAGTCAAGGTATTAGAGACAAAAGGAATAAAAAAGATGGTGGTTTTCTATTTTTTTTAATTCCAAATTATTTTTTTTGTCAGGAGAACAGAATACTTGGGTATCGCTTGTCAATCTAGCCTCCTTCCTT
>VWYI01038405.1:22230-49963 GCA_013399455.1 Anthoscopus minutus | reverse complement strand
GCCTGGTTCCAACTGAACCTGCCACAGCATCCTAGAAACAGGCAAGATGAAACTACAGTACAGAGAAGGAATAACTAAGTTACAACTCAACTTGCTGGCAAAGATTTTGCTACTGCAGCTGGGCCATATAACAACAGGTACTTTTTTGTACTTCTTTCCTTCATAGTTTGACTTTCCCATGTGCACCTAAAATAAAACTTGGCAACAGAGAGAAAGCCAGTTAATTACCTCATCTCCACTTATACTTCACTGCTGTTACTGCTGCTGGTGGTTTTGCTCCCATGTTTTCAGAAGATCAGTTGCTAGCTGTGAGATATGCTGCCAGGCAAACTTGATATGGGTGGATTCCACTGTGCGGGAACAAACAGCAAAACGTAGCACAAACTTCTCTCTCAGGTGGCATGGGACCAGATGGATCTTCTTGGCATCATTTATGCTTTTAAGAAGTGCCTCATTTAGTTCATTCGAGCCCTGAAATCATTGTAATTAAATGGATATGGCAATGAATTTCAGAAACAGGTCTGGAAAATATAAATCCCACCAAATAGCCCAGCCCAAGTAGCACGAGTAACAAGCAGCCACTTTCTCATCTCTCAGTGCTTTGTCATCAAAGGATCACAAAAAGATGATGATGTAAAAGAGAAGTTGTCTTGGGTTGCAATGTGACCAAATGTATGTATTCCATTACCATCTGTTGAAACCAGGTGTGACAGGGTTCTTTATCTCTTCCACAACCCATCCTCCATTCAGGGGGATATCTTCTGTTAATGGGCCATTGAGTCTCACTGCATGACTGATAAAATTACATCATCCCATCACAAGATGCTTCAACCAGGGAGAGGAGCCAAGCATTCCTACCTGCATATAATCTGAGACTGGGAATGCCACAGTCAGCCTTTCTCCACTGGATTCCCAGAGGAAGACCAGAGCCTTCGTACACCACCCCTGGACCTTCACTGGAGAACTATACCTTTCTACAGGATCATTGCTTCAACATAACCACATCTGTCACTCCAGGAGGACTGCAGCCACCATTTAATTTGACTGCTACCAACACCTTGACCAACAGGTGTCAGGTTATATTCTGAGTCTGTCAGTGGTTTTTTTTGTACTACTGCATTTTTATTTTAATTTTCCTGGTAAAGAACTGTTATTCCTATTCCCATATCTTTGCCTGAGAGCCCCTTGACTTAAAGATTATAATAATTCAGAAAGGGGAAGGGGTTTACATTTTTCCATTTCAAGGGAGGTTCCTGCATTCCTTAGCACACACCTGTCTTCAAACAAAGACAGAAGTCTTGATCGACAAAGAGAGTTAGGAATTACCTTCAGTTTAGAAGCAGTGTTCACTCTGGGGCATTTGTGATAGCTGACTGCCTTTTTATGCCCTAAGGTTATGAGCTATGTTAAAAGCATTCATTATTGTATTTGTGTTATTACACTGTTCTTGGATCTAATCAAACAAACACAGGAGGAAGTTTTGCAGTGAACTATACTAACTTTCCTCATTCAAGCATGGCTGTTATGAGAGATTCTTTTGAATATGGAATCTTATCCTTAAATTAAAAAAAAAAATATAATGTAATATATCCCTGGCATAAGTAGGTTTCATATTATCAGTGGAAATCCTAAAAAAGTATTTGTCTCAAGTTCTATAGGAGTTTTCTATAGGAAAATATTTTGTATGAAGCCTGTTTTGCACAACCTGGCTCAGAGTAAGCAGACAGTGTCCTTGAAACTGCCTGAGACAGAGAAAGGAATGCAAAAACAAGGGGCACTGTTCACGGTATGGTGGGTAGAGAGAAGTTAGCATAGAGACGGGCACAATATTTGAATATAGCCATTCACATAGAAGTGTATTGTAAATAAGTTAGTTCTAACCAATAGCATGTTGTTTGCCATGGGAACCCTGGAAGAGCTCTATAAGAATGCATCTATCTGGGTAATAAACGAAGCTCACTCTCTTACCCCTATAGGGACTCTGTGAGTATTCCGTTGGTCTCCTTTCTTTAGTTATCCACCACAGAATCTATCAGAAGTATCTTAGATTTTGCGCAACATTTACTCTCTCTGTTACATTGGTGGTAACACACAATTGCAAGAGATTCTGGAAAAATCTGCATTTTTACCACAGTAAGTGTCCCCTTACTGAGCACTGACAGTCGCAAATGGACAAATCCATCTGTTCAGCAGCAGTTGTGTTCTTGTGGTAGCATTGGTCTTCTTGAAAACATCCTGACCAGAAAACACCTTCTCTAAAATCCAGGCAATTGTGACTTTCCTGCTTAGCCTTTTACGTATAAAACCAAAGCCTAAGGCAGACATTTTCCCATTGACAGCAAGGATAAAAGTATCATTCTCACACTTTTAGATCATATTAAGAATTAAAAGTTGAACCAAGTCAAAACCTTGTTCTGCCTTAGCACAAGTTGTTATGAATTTGATGCAACATCCTAAAATTCATGGCTTGGCCTTACTCTTCTAGGAGATATTTATGTGACTGAAATGCTCCTAACTAAGAAAATGGACCAGCTTTGGTGTTTTGCAAGTCCCCACCTATTATAGGTCAGTCACTGGTGACAATGATGTCCTGCTTTCTTATCAAAGGTAATTCATTATTAAAATGACTATTCTAACCTTTAATATCAAATGCACAGCACTGGCTTTCAGGCAATACAAGTAGTTATATGATGTTAAGTTGGCAGGGGGAAGGGCGGAATGAGAGAGATTAATTTATCTTTCTTCTGTTCTACTCTCACAGCTCTACCTTAGGGCCGCTGTGACACTTGAGTGTCACGTCAAATTGAAGTTGATAGTGACTAATCCTCTCCCAGAGCTTTGAGAAGGCAGCTTTGATTGAGTCTGTGAGCTTCAACAAGACAGCATTCTTGCCCCCTTGGAGAAATTACTAGCTTGACTTGTATTCATCTGCAGTCATGACAAGCAGACCTAGAACTAACCCTGTGGCATGACATATTTGATGAAATAATTATAATATGAAAGTCATAGGTAATTAGTCCATTTGCTCAACAGTGTGAAAGGCAAAAAAGTAAAAGTTACAGCTAAGCAAAAAAATTAAAAAGGGCTTCTCAAGAACAAAGGAAGTAAGAAAAAATATTTCATACTTTTACAGCTATGCAGCATTATATAGTTCAGGTTTCCTGACCCTTAGTCCCACTGTAAATTAAAAGTTACAAATATCCTCCTTCTAAGATGTATTTTAATACGAATTATAAAAATGACAGATTTTTGAAGAAGTGATATAAAAAGCAAATAAAGTTGTTAAAATAGCTATAAAAACCTAATTTGAAAGCTTGCTAGTGTTTTTATTTATTTTTTTTTTTATTAGATAGGCAAGAAATGAAAACACAGCTCTTTCAACACTGGTTTTCAGTGTAATCAGGGCTTTATTCTACAACTTGTCCAAAGGTTTCTTAGATAAAGGTCTGATATTTACCTCCTATTGTAAAATTGTCTTTCCCTTTAGATATTTCTTCCTCTGAATGATGAGGGATAGGAGAAGAGATGTAGATAAGCTACTGGTCTCATCAAAAGTGACAATTCCTGTGTTGCTATGCTCTATTTCACCAGAACTGTTACTTTAAAGTAAATGAAGAGCACTGACTAACAGCTGTGTCTGGATCTGCAAAACTAGTGTTTGCTTGTTCCATGTGAGAGAGCAGATTGCAAACAACATTTTATTATTGAGTAATAAAAAACACAGAATCTATCCCTCAGTATCTTTTAAAAGTTCTTATTAGAAAAGAGATTATATTTGTGCTTCCACTGACTGAGAAAACTGCATTCTGTAATTTGCCCAATCCCCTAAACACAGGGTCTTTTTAAATTTTATTTTAAAAATTATAAATTCAAACAAAACTTATTTTCCTGTTCCAGATAAATTCACCATTACTTTATTATTTACTTGTTAGCTTCTTCAGCCAGTTGCATCAAACTCAGCTAACTGGGGCAACTGAATGACTGAGAAAAGAATTTGTTAAAAATAAACTACCCAGAGGAAGAAAAGATGTGCTTGCAAGCTTTCAGAGAAGCTAAAAGCTCCTTTAAGTATCATGTTAACTAGAAAACACTAGTGCTGTTGTTGTTGTTATGGTTGCTTGGTGGTCAGATTCAGTGTTACAATCCAGTCCTTTGCAGAGACTTTAGCTGCAAGCTCCTCTACAAAATGACTTCTTCACCTATACTGAGACACTGATCCCCTTTTAATGTCTGATTAAAACAAATGAGCTCTCCCAAATATTGCAGCTTTTATGCTCCAAGGGCAGAATGAATTTTCTAGTTTCTGTTCTCTACGTGAACAAACTTGGCACTTTGAGAGATTTTGGGGAATAAAAGGCCAGACAGGGCAAAAGGATCATGTTCAGCAATAAAAAGCAGACCAGGGAAGCTAGCCTTCCATATAACCTGTTCTTAAACATATCTGACTTCAATTTTCCAAGTTTGACCATAGAATTTTATAGATTAAAAAAATTACTTTAGAGAAAACAATTTAAAAAGTGTTTAGTGCTCTGATTTTCATCTATGATAGTATTCTTTTAAATAAAATGGAGTATTAAATTGTACACTTAAGACATTAACTTGACAAGAAACAAGTAATACACACTCATCATATTCAGAAGTCTAGGGAAATGTACTAAAACAATCTTTATCAAAGCTCATCACACATAGAATCTAAGTCATTTAGTATAACTGATTAAAACATTTGTTTGCCTTGACTGTATATTTCCATACCTTAATATGGTTTAATTTCTCTAAAGCTTTTGCTTAAGTTTTAATAAAATTGTCTTAAGCTTTTTTCTTTCATCTGCTTTGTTCTAAACAAACTCACTTTACTTTCCTTAAAAACTAATCAAGTACATTAACTACAAAGATTGTATTCAATTCCAGGTTATGGTGTTGCTTTTATAAACCATGAGAGAAGAAACAGGAGCTCTTAGCTGCCTTACCTTCAGCCGGAAGCAGACCAGTCCCAAGACAACCTCAGCACAGATCTCAAACCTTTCATCCTGAAGGACTAAGTGTTCAAATTGATGTGACAGTCTGATGTGCTGAGAAGAGAAAGAATATCTATATTGCATACGTGTGCTTCACCAACAGAAAAGGTGTGCTGAAGTATTTTCCATTCCTTTGCTCCGTTCCTTCTGCTGATGCGTGATAATATTCACATATTGCCATCTGTTTGTGTTAATTTCCATCACGTTTATGACTTCCAAAGACGATATGGAGCCATTGCTGTATTAGTATCTCAGTCTGTCTTAGGCAGTGCTGGTCTACTTGAGACACTTCAGCACAACTTTATATGATACCACATTAAGAGTAAATAATTTTAATAATTCTCCTTTAGGTTTTATACAACCATTAGTTTCAGCTGGGAAAGGCTAAAGAATCATTAGAGGGGAAGGGGGAAATACACAGATATACAGGGAAAAATTGTCACAATTTCAGTGAAAATTGAGCTGGAAAGATACACTTTTTAGAATAATTCACTTAATATGAGAAATTTGTGAAGAAAGGGAGAACTTGCTCACTATTCTGAAATGGGTACTCAAGTTCAGTAGAAAAAAAAAGTTGATAATCATATACAGTACAATCACAAAAATGGACAGCAAATCTCAGCAAACATGTTGAGAAGTTACTGAGGCAAAAAAGAATGACACTGGGCACCAAGCCAGAGTAATTATTTTGAAGCAGATGAAAACAAAATTAAAATAAACAGGATAAAAACCAACAGACATACTAAAAACCAGCTGGGAAGTCTTAACATCAGTCAGTGATACTTGCATACTCATACCATGTTTTGCTTTGCTTCTTCCAAAGAGAAAATGAATTTAAAAGCACTTTCAAAAAAACAACCTGCATCCTCATCAGGTACCTGCAGTAGGCTATGCAGTCCCCCTCCTACTGGCTGTACTATTCACTATCCTAGAAAAATCAAAAGAATAAAAAACCAACCAACCAACCAACCAAAAAAGGTAACAGCAACCAGACATTTAAGTATAGTTTGTCTTCATGCAATAGCCAGTCTATACCAGAAGTTATCCGAAACATCTAAAAATCATGTTTAAAGATTCTTCAGCTTTTATATATTTAGGATTGCAAATAATTTTACAAAAATAAACAACTAAGCCCATGCTTTTGCACTTTGACTTTTTGTAAGTTCAGGGACAGCTATTAAACAAAAATGAAACATATCACTTTGGGTCAAGGTTAAATGTTGAATGTTTTATCTCACAGGAACTTCTTCCAAAAGGACAAGGCAAAACAGAAAAGGGGAAAAAAAGAAGAAAAAAAGCCAACATCTTTTGCAATCTTAATCATAGCTTTCTGGTATTTTTTTTAAACAGAAAAACATAGTTTAGATTGAATCAAAATATTTCTTCAAACCTTCAAATTGGACTTCCTGGTAACCCTACACAACCAGACAGTTTTCCTCTTGTTACCACTTCCGCTCTGCTGTTTGTTACATCCATTTATCATCTTCATCTAAAATTAGCTTGAAAGCTCTTTGAGTCAAGAATGAGACCAGTAAAATGCTTAATCCTTTCCAAGGTGTTTGAATGTTCTGCTGATAAAAAGAGCATGAATTTACAGCTGTGAAATCTGACCAGAAGTATCTGCATACATACAGATACTTGTATGCATAATAAGTGCATGAAAAACATATGTGAAATAGGCACAGGTGTTGTAATGTTTTTTTTACTGTCTCATCCTATCCTCACGTTCTATAGCTTTAACCAAGCATGTATTTTACACAGCTCCACAAAATTCTGCACTGCATGTACCATGTCTTGGAAATCAAAGCCATAAAGCAAATCATGTTCAATGAAATAAAAGTTTCACAACTGTCCAGCTGAATGTAATCACAAGCTAAATTTCATCAAAATTTATCTGGGTAAGAATTGAATAAAGCAAACATTTAACATTTGGCTTACTGTGAGAAGTTTGTACCGGAAAACGCCAGACCCCAACTAGGCATTTTAGAACAGGTACTTACGTCCACTTTTTCAATGAAATGATTTTTCAGGAATTTGAAAGAAATTAAAGCAAGGGAAAATAGAAAATTTTTAGTTAAGTCACAAACCAAAATTCTTGAAGTATTTTGCTTTCATGTCTGGATGCAAATACTTTTATTCACAGCAAGTCTTAACAAACAGCAATAATTGGTAAAGACACTGGGGGGCACCAACTGTTTTAGGTTTTACTGAATTGGAAGGAGAGAAAGTGAGGATTTAACTGGAGTTTCACAAAGCTTTGTGTAAATATAGTTAACCAAGGCCCTGCACCTTTGAACCATAAGCTATTATCCTGGATTGGTCTTACAAAGATTGCTGCAACAGTAAAGTTAAATATTATTAAGCCTGGAAGTTCAAGTTCTATAGAACTGCAGGACAATTATGTGTCACAAGTCCAAAAGCTGAACTCTCATTCTGGATGTGAGCATGGCAGTAACTCACAGGAACATGTGTGGCTTTAGTGTTTCAGCTTTTCAAGACAGGCAGGTACACTGTGAAAATAAAGTCTGGAAAACTGCAGACATTGAAAGTGAGGATAGGAAAGAAGGAAAAGTAAAAGACTGACAGGCTGTTCTCCGTTTTCTGCTGAGTATGTACATACCAAGCCTGATCTATGGATATCTTAACCCTCCAAGTGCTTTTGATTTTAGCATCTGCGTCAAGCAGTGTCGCTACTAGCATTAACTTAAAGTTGGCATTCAAATATTATTTAAATGTTCAAAATTATTTTATCTAGAGCTGTGATTTAACTAAAGTGTGGACATAAGCGAACCAAATAATGCACTGCTTCTAAAACTACTATTTGAGCAATCCCTTCATCAGGTGGGTTCTCAGAGTGGAACCAGCATCCTGAAGTATTTTGGTATATAGGAATAGAATAACAGCCCCAGTCTCTGCAGTGCAATTTAGCTGATTGAAAAAAGATGCTTGTAAGGAATTGTTATGTGTCACTATTATCTCAGGTAAATAATCATTGCTCTTCTGCAGAAAAGTGAGAAAGGAAACAAGGGATCTAGTTAATTTGGTTATTGGATTAAGGGAAATGTCTTACATAATCAATAATGGGAGTAGTAAACTTGCAAGGCACTAAGATGTGGTGCCTATTTAAAAAAACTCAATTTTTTTGATGTATGTCTGTGAGTAACTATAACTATATAACTATAACTGCTTCTGCACTTAAGTGTTCAAGCTGAATTTTAATTTTTGGGCAATGCTTTCAAGAGCTAAAATAGCTTTTAATTGCAGGGAGCTTCTCTAAAGCATGAGAGTACACTACTGTGTATATGCAGATAAGCATACTTGCCTAGTCTTGATCACTTCATACATTTTCTCCTATAAATTTCACTTCTTTGCCTGCCTGAGCCTGCATCCCACTACACTGAAGGGAAACACTGTCAGACGAGTCTTCTTAATAGCCACTTGGATTGTGCCACTCTCCAGTTCAAATTCTATCTCTAGTATTGCTGTTCTTTACAGTTCCAGTTTCTTGGACTCTACTGTTAATTTTTAATGGCATTCATTATCTTCAGTACACTGATTACTTCTGGTCCTAAGGAGGATTCAACAACTTTCATAAGGATTGCAATGAAAACACACTAACTCCTAAATTTCTTAAATTACTTCCAAGCTCTTTGAGAGGACTTAAACCAACAAAGGAATAACAAAGAGATAGCCAAGCAGTTCATAAATGGGCCATTTACAAATGGGCCGTTTGGATTCCACATTTATACAGACTGAGTGGTTGGCATCAGTCCAGAAGACTGTTGTTGGGTTTGCCCTCTTTTTACATCTCCTCTGTGGCTTTGGGACTTACCTCCAAAATTTGTATTTGTCTCTCCCCACATCCTTCAAAGATGACTATCCTCCCCTTTACCACTGCTTTCAAACCTATACTTTGTAATAGATTAATATGGCATGCTGTATGTGAAAAGAGTGCATAACAGGAATGTTTGGAAAACATTCCAAACAATGAAAGTTTCAAAAAAAAAAAAAGTTACTGTATCTAAATCCAAGTCACATATTCTCATCTCCCAGGAATATTTTAGTTCCTAAATGCCATTCTTAAGCAAATGCCAAGTTGCAGTGGTTATTCAGCCATTTTGATGTAGACTTTAAGGCTGCAAACACAACAAACATATTTTCTTTAAAATATACTAACAAAAGAGAGGAGAAAAAAAAATTTTTCTGACAGTTTACATCAAGAAAAAAAAGTTTGTGAAGAGGTAGTTACAGAAATCTTTGGCCTTCCACTTAGAAATTTGCTAGCACACAACAAATAGAATGGGTTCTTAAGGATCTACAGTGGTTTTTTTCCCCTCTATATCATGTCGGAAGCTCATCACTATTGAAAATCTCAAAACCCTTTTTAAGTAACACCAGACAGCACAAAAGAAGCTTAACTAGAAATCTATAAACACTGCACAGATCTCCTAGACTCCATGACTTAGGAGCAAACATTGGCATCTCCTTCCCCAGATTCCAGCCTAAGGAGCTGCTTCAAACCTCTCCTCTTCTGCCCGACTCTGTTGCCTTTTCCTCGGAGGCACTCCTTAACACAAGAGAGAGAGACCACTTCTTGCTTCCCCAGCTCCAGCCCCTCTGCTCTCCACTGGAAGGTTGCAATACCTGCCACTGTCCCTAGGTCTCTTCTCATTCTGCCTATGTCCACTCTATGACCTGCTCAAATGCATCTCCAAATCATCATATGCAGCTTCAGAAATAATTCTGGCACCTACAGGGCTTCCCTTAAAATCCAGCTAAAAGTCCCAAGTACACAGGAGACAGTACCAGCCCGGGGCCAGGAACTGCCTGGGACTGCCTTGGCCAGCAATGGGAATATGAAAACTATTATTTGCAAGATGCTACAGAATGTTCAAAAGAAAGCAGTTTCTCAAGGCCTGGCATGAGGATGAGCAGTGTTAAACGAGTTCAGCTAACAAGTGAAGATAAGTTCCAAATTATTTTTCATTTGGAAACTTGTCTATACGTTAGAAAATTTAACCCAATGTAAGACTGGTTTAGATACTTCATTACTACTCTAACAAAAGAAAAGTCATCACCATCTACCTGAAGCTCATGATAATTCCTTAGAAGACAGAAAAAAGTACAAGATAAGAAATGCATTTTTATTTTGTAGCTAGTGATATAATTTTATCAACGTATCTGAAAATTCACAAGACATACTTTAACTTCTGCTAGAGCAGGGAGCAAATGAAATGCAATTATTTCTTGAAATTTAAGTTCAAGACAGGCTTTCAGCAGATAGAAATTACTTTTTTTTAAATGATGCTTTGGAGCCCACTGAACCAACATTCATTAGGGGTGCGTAGAGGAGGTATGAAGAGAAATCAATTTAATGGTTCCAGTTTGAAGATGTTTACAGTGAGAAAAAGTCTCCACCTAATTATGCTGCTTGCCTTTTCATAACTTATTTTTATATTTATACAGAAGAACAATTTTGTCCTTAGAAATATAAACCAAACACATTCATTTCAACAAACCCTTGGAAATCTTAGCTCTTTGAACAAATGTTTCTCTACAAATGAGAAAACGTATAAAAGTTTTACTTTGCAGTCAGTATCTCTAAGAAAAGATGCATTTGCTTAGCCTTCCTGACCTGTATTGGCACAGAAAATATCAAAGCTTGATATTTTCAGCTGTGATTCTATGAACACAAGCAGCTTTTGGCAGGACAGTCAGGGAAATGTGTGGGAGACAGGGAAAGGGAATTTTTGAAGGTAAATACTGACCTGTGGAAACCAGCCTGACAAAAGGCCATGCAATTGATATGAGTCTTCCACAGCTTTTCTTAGGAACTGTTCTGTTTAGTACCAAAATTGAAAGGTATGTGTGTCTGCAAGGAATTTGGTATGCTAGGCTAAGCCCTTAGCTAATGGATATTTTTGTAAGTGTTTAGAGCCAAGCTATGGCTCTCCCATCACTTGAGGTTTCCCTGAACTTCATAAAGATGGAAGGTGTGCTTGAATTTGACTTTACTGCTACAGAAGAATATATATATAAATATATATATATATAATTTAAACAGGTGGCACATGTTTATTAGTGATTAAAAACTCTTCCTTTTTCATCAAGAATAAACTTAGTACTTATAACAGTATTAATAAACGGTAAATTGTACACATTCTTTTTTTAACAAAAATATATTTTAAAAAGGAAAAAAAGCAACAGCAGAGGTAGACATAGAGAAGTAATGAATATCCATGTGTTTCCACAATAAAATCATGAGTGTCCTCTGGCTTAATTTGAGAGGGAACTGTGGTACCATACTGTAGAAATTCCAAATTCCTAGACTTTTATTCCCTGAAGATGAGCACAAAATGAATGGCATCTTTGATCTGGCCATGATATGAAATTGTGCCATTACATGGGGGAAACGAGCAGCACCCCTGTTGAACTGAGCTGTCCAAAACTGTTTCCTGTGCTTTCTGATGTGTACAGAAGTCACAGAGTGCAGATAGGTAAGCCAGCTCATTTTCCCTTGCTGTCCCACCACAGGGTACCCAAGCAGGCAATTCCCAGTCACCTTGCGGATGTGCTCCTGCAGCCCCTTGACCCCATACATCCTCAGCACGAACCAGAGCTTCAGGGAGCGGAACCTTCTGCCCAGGGGGATTTGCCAGTGCTGCAACCCAGAGAGAAGAGCCCATGTCAGAGATCACCATTGCAGACCTCTCTGCCATGGTTTTGAAGTGAACCACATTGTCACATCCTATGGACAGTTGGATCAAATAATGGAAGTGGATCAAATAATAGAAGAAATTTCTGTTCTTGGTTTATGAATCCCTGTTTATTAATCCCATTTAATACTCAACATTTTCACATTAAAATTAGCAAAGGAGGTTGGAGTCAGAATGGAAGCGTCACAAGGCAAATCAATTTTTCTTTGTGCATCCTGAATTTAGAAAAACAAATATCTGAGAAACTTGTGTTGGCTTGTTTAAAGTTGTGGGGCTAGCATCTACAAAGACAGACATGTTTTCCATTTCAAAACAACAGCATTTCCATGGTAAAAGATTAAAATAGAGATGCTTTTATTTTTTTAAAAATTGTGTTATTCACTATGTTAAAGAAAAAAAACACCAAACCCACAACTTTAGGAAATTTCTTTCTACCACCTATATCTAAAGATATTGCACATGCAAGACAATTTCTGCCTTTACACATTTTTTTTTCAAAAGAAAACAAATTTCTGTTTGAAGAATGTTAAAATATTTAGCGAGCTGCATCCTTCTTTTAAAGAAACATAAAAATTTAAAGTTTATGAGATAATGGAAAATAAAGTCCTAAAAATACCAGTACATACAAGTAATAGTATTAATTATTACATTGATACTGTACTTACCCGATAATCTGTTACAAGACCTGGAAATTAAGAAAAAATTTTCACATTGCATCATCATCATCATAACAGCCAAAGACTTTAATCATTCTAATGTAATTAAAAAAGTTGTATCTTAGCTATGCTTTACATCTGCTACAAACTTCAGTGTCTTCAGTTGTCAACAGGACCGCTAAACATCTAGCTGGGTACTTGGCAGCATGTTAAATGAAGGTACTTGTAATAACCTTCATTCCTTAGCTAGTCAAAATATGCCACTAACAAACAGTTTACAGAAGAAACACTATTTTCCTTTCTGTTATACTGCAGATACTATGGAGATGACATATCAAATATTATGTTTATTTTCTTCTTGTATGGAAAACAAGCATAGATAAAACAACTATAATAATTGTGGTTCAAACAATTTGTAGAATCCCCAGACTCACTTCATAACTCATTTTCTGCTGTGAAAGGTCATTGCCTTTACCATAGTGAACTGGTAGCACTCTTTAAAATAATCCAATTCTAAATACCTTTCATATTCATATATATATTTGGTGCTAATTATTTGGGATGTCTAATAAGTGACTGGAAATATTGACTCAGAATTTTACTCGTTCCTGCTTGGAGAGTAGTATTCTGCAATTTTTTAATGGTTTTTCTTTTGATGGAGTGAAAGCCCCTCACATAGATGGACTAAGACATAAAGCAGTCCAGGAAGGCAAGCAGAGGGCATTTTTAGCTGTCCTTTATATAAGCACACAGTGTCAGGATTCACCTACCTTTTTTGGAATCAAGGAATTAAACCGATTTCACAGTAAAGTAAACTTAAACAGAGTTCCTTGCTGTAAGTCAGCGGCAGAAATTAAACTGATGTAATATTTAAAGCACTTCTTTAGGAAGCATCTGCTTAGCTTCCTTATTCTGCTTTATTTCACTACAGTGGAGTATAAGCTTCACAGAGAGTATGTACTTGGGAAAATGCTAAGTACTCCTAGAATTGTTAGCTGGAAGGTTAAACTGTAGCTTCTGAATTTGACCAGTATATGCCATTTACATAATTTTCAGCCTTTATGTTTTCTAGGGAAAAAACCAAAACAAAATCTTTTTCTTGTGTTACAAGCTCTCTTGCCAGTGTTCTCCCATTTGCAGCCAAAACATAGGAAAAAAGCATGGTCCTTCTTTTCTGTAACAGGAGGCCAATAGGTTCTTTAACCTGTTACTATGTTGGTTTCCAGGTGGCAAGAAAAGCCAAACCCACAAAACAACCAACAATCATTAACCTGTTCTTGGACTTCGGGAAATGAAGTGGTTGTCTCTGCTTGGTAATGAGGTAAATTGATAACATTCATATTCTTTTGCATTGTAGCAGCCATTTCTGTTTGATAACTGCAAGACTGGAAGCAAAGAGAGTAAAGCAACTGGTGACAGATAAATAATCCTACGCTCCTGTAAGGGGCTATGTCTAATGATCCACGACAACACCTTTCACAAGCTGTGAAGCAGAATGTAATCAATGTTTAGTCCTTGATTCCTTGATTACAAGCCTTAGTCTTACATCCATATTTAACCAGGAGGAACTGCATTGTGGGTATGTAGTGCTCACAATAGAGTATAAAGCTGCATTCTTCTAACACTGCCAAGAGGATTTGACCTATATCCTGGGTTGCACGGCAAGCTAGTATAATCTTCCTGGTGTGATGATGCAAATCACATAAAATTGTAATTAATGACAAAATAAAGACTCTCCCCTAGGGGACACACATAATTGCTATATGGTTATTAAGAGTAATTGATCACAGATAGAGATATTTTTCTGCTCATTTAAATTCTTGAGTGAGGGAATTCAGAAATACTACTTTTCATTTACTTAGTAAACCAGGATAGGAATTCTCAGGCCTGAGAATACTGAGAATTCAAGACCCTTCATTTGACAAGTCATATTTCCACACAGGGGTCACTGGGGCACTGTAGCACTTTCATGTAGCAAATTTGACTGTTTTTATTGAAGGAGTAAGTGTGGGTTGGAAGTTTAACCAGAGGCATCTGCATTTGAAAAGTGTTGTCCAGCTCCTTGGAAAATTGATATAGAATGGGAATGGAGCATATAAAAAATTTAACCTAGACTGCTAGTAATCATCTGATCTCCTTGAAATCATTATGTAAGACCACCTAACATGTTATCACCCTTCTGAAGGCAAGATGAAGGCTAAAAAACTCTTTCTCCAACTGGGGTATGAAGTTTTCAGGTTAACTAGGTGGCCTTACTGAAACTACCTGTTTATAAGAAAGGTTTGGTTTTCTTCACGTGTTATTTAACCCAGGTAAGACCAAAAGTTCTTGTATCAGCACTATCAGCTGTCTCAAGAATATATTTTCATTTTAGATAAGGCTGAATTTTTTTTTCCTTAAAATAAACATTTTAATGTATATTAAGTTAAAGCTAGTGCCTTGAGTGCATTTGCTGTAGCTTGCACTACAAGGCAAAAAAAAAGTATATATCTTTTTCTTAACAATTCGAGCCTTTAGGGAGTTAACATCAACTCCAGAATCACTGCATGTTCCTGTTTACTGCACTGTTCTATGTTTGAATTCCTTGGAAATGGAGGAAAGGAATAAAATGCAAGATTTATGCCAGTTCAGGATTAAGGCACATGTATCCATTTTTCCTAGGGATTTTTAGTGTATAGTGGAATTCTGGATTTTAATTTAAATGTCAATGAGTTCATAGCCATAACAGGATACACTTCAGAACACAGATCAGCACCAGTAATTCCAGGAAAAAGATGAGGCTGAGTATATGGTAAGACCTTCTACAGATGATTAACTCTCTTCAGAAAGTTAGAAGGGAACTTCCACCACAAGCTGACACTGCAGTGGTGTGACCTTCTTCACAATTATTCAGTTAATAACCAAACGTGTAAAACTGAGCTTCAGTAGGGCACATACCACTCTGCAGTTGCTAGGTATGTGCAAGGACCAGCACTAATCCTTTAAGAAGCTTTGTACAGGGTCTGAGGTTTGCAAGTTCGTTGTGAGCATTTTGTGAAGAGCTTTCATGAGCATTTTGTACAAGACAGATAGTCCACTCTTACAGCCCTTCTCTACAGCCAGTGTAAGAGCATGAGTGCTACAGCTTAATGTCCCAGAAAGCTATCACTCAAAAGCACAGCACAGACAGCAAACACTGCTCACCCCGTCTTTGCAGTTTCAGAGAGTGTTTGCTGTTCACATACGTTTCTGAAAAGTTTGAATCAGAGCTTGCATGAATAACTAAGAAAAAAGTCACAGACCTTGGAAACTCTAAAACCAAATCAGATCCTGAAATCATTCTGGAGAAAGATGTGTTATGGAAGAACAGTTAAGCGACTTGTTATACAATACCCAATAATGACAGCCAAAAGATAATAAGAATTTTCTCAACACTCCTGCAACCAATCAGTGGTAAGTCTAAAACTGGGGAAATCCCAATAAAAAAACAGTAATGCATAATGCTTTATGAAATTACTTTCCTTGTATTGCTTTTAATGAACTAAAATCTCACTAGACATATATTTGCAGTTGAATGAGCTTAGCTCCCTAGTGTGCTCAGAAAATGGAAACAGCCTCCTAAACATCTTGGGTAGTTTAAGAATTGCCATTTTCCTCTTAAGTCCTGGTTTTTTCCATTAAATATCACAGTGCAAACAAAATAATAATAATCTCAATTATTATAAAATTACCAGACTCCTGATGGTGATGCTGCAGGTAAAGAGGTTCTAATTTAAAGGCACCTATTAAATCCGATCTTTTTTTCACCCTGTACAAAAAAAGAAAGAAATCAAATTGAGAAATTAAGAATAAAGACTAAAGCGATTAAATTTCCACAAGAAGTGAAGTCAAATTGAATGTGTTTAAACTGGCATATTTCCTGAGCACAGCCTGTGCCATTTTCAGTGCTTTTTCACAGCCGTATCAGTACTGTACTTACAAGCAGTTAAGTGAAAGGCTCAGCAGGAACGGGCAGCATGACTGCACGACTGTATATTTAAAAACAGACAAGAAACAGACATAGAGGATCTTTTTATGGTGATAGACACTCACACCAGAATGTGAGACTAGCTGAAGCAACGTTAATGTTTGCAGTCAACATAAGTTGTCTTGAAATTACTGCAGTACAAAGCTGTGTGGGAAGAGCTGTTGCTTCCTAAACCTTGCACAGAGCCGCGCTGAGGCTTTGGGGGTGCTGGACACTGTCTCTCCATGCTTCTGTGGAAGCAGCAAGAGCAGCCACTGGAAGGGACAAACCCCCAGTCCTGACTCAGGCTCCCCTCTTGTACCACCCTGCCATTAGCTGGATCCACTACACAGTTCCTGACAGACATTCTACAGCACAATGTTACACTGAGAAGCATAACTTACTATTGCCAGCTAGGGCTGGCATGACTGGACTGAGGCTCAAAAGCCAGCATGTCCCTTTTAGAGAGAATAAACTATGTTTTGCCAGTGATTAATAAGATTTTTCTGGTTCATGCTTCATGTTGAGTAAGACTGACTCACCTGCACAAATGCTGGGGTTTATAGAGGCAGAAGAAGAAACCATAAATCAAAAAGGGAAAGACTGCTACATCATTATATTATGCCTATAAATATATTAAAAAGTAAGCAAAAGTTATATCAACATAGGGATACTCTAAATGACAAAAGTCCAAACATTTTTTCTGTGTTTTAATTGTTTAACACAGAATTTTAAATTTCTAAGTAAAATCTAATTTCCAGTCTTTTAGTGTCTATGTATAAATACACTGTCCAGTACACACCCACTCTAATTCATATCTAGGCTGTGGTCATAAAACATCTTATTCAAACAAAAAAAAGCCTTCCTCTCACCAATGATCAGGGAACTACCACGGTCAACAGCTAAGTATTTGCTTTCAGATATGGGATGTACATAGCTGAAAATAAGTAAACTTAGGGATATGAAAAACAGCAACAGATTTTCAGATAAAATAGAAACAATTAATAACCTAATTATTGCTAGAAATGTCCTGTGGACAAAAGGAAGAAAACAATAATTGAAAACAGGTTTAATTAGGATAAATATTTTTAACAAATTCTAGATTGTTCTACTGTAGTTTATTTGAAGTGTTTGATTACTTTGATATATTCCTCTTTCAGTAGCTCATTCTCTATGCAGCTAATCCAAGCTACAAGCAATGTCTTTTGATGTTTTGTGAGTGCTTAATTTCTTCTCTTGTTAGATGGTATATTAAACAATGGAACAGGTAACTATTCTGCAGCAACATCGAGCTTAGAAGACACAAAAATGACATAGAAATTTCCATAGGCAGGGCATGCAGGAAGGGTGCTGCTGCATTCTGCAAGTAGGCCCACATCTCAGGTGAGTCCTAAGTGCTCAGGAGTTTCACACAAGAGTGCTCAGTACTCAAGGTCTCTGCCATAATGATGGGCCCCCACCTCAGAGCCAAACCCAGTGTGTTGATTGAGGCAGCCCCTGAGAAGTCAGATACTGCCACTCAGACAGAACTGAAACTCGGAAGAAAAAGATGTCAGTACAGCTGGTAGCTTGCAATGGATACCTAGATACTTCTTCTAGAGAAAAGGCTGGTACCTGCACAAGGTGTGCACAGGTGGATGACTTGTTATCAGATGGCTGCATTACAAGACACAGGCTGTGTGGTAGTAGAGGGAGTGAAACAGAGGTACATATGTGGCTCCAGAACCATACACCTACAGTGGATTACACTGAGCCTGAGACACATTGGATCCTGGTGATTAAAAAGAGCAGGACTCCAATCTCCACCCTCCAACATTCAGACCAAAATCAGGTATGATTCTTTAGAGGTTTTAGATGTCTGTGTGCAAGGCAAACAAGGAGAGACTACATCAGGCACCACATGGTGGTTACTGTAAGAAGAAAAGTTGAGTGACTGTAGTGGGTGACTGCTAAAGGGGCTCTGAGGCATCCATCTACCAGACTGAAAGATGTTCCTTGACTACCTCTCCAGATGAAAATCATAGGCTAGATGATCTCCAGAAGTCCATTCCAATGCTATATGTGATCCTGTGAATATGTATTTCACGAATTATACTGGTAACCTAGAATTTTTTAAGGCTGGATGTTATGCTAATAGACTAAGACCTAGCATAAGTAGCACAGATTCACATAATAAATACTCATAATACACAATGCACAACAAAACTCCTGGTGAAATAAGTAATGAAAATCTGTGAGAAGTGACTTACTTGAATTACACATCTGCAGCTTTTAACTGCCTCACTGTATTTTGTGCATTTTTAATGACAGATAAACTATGAGCCACCAGGAAAATTTCATTTCAGTTTGTGTTCAAGTAGATTGTTCAGATTTGTTCAACTGAAGTCAGGAAGTGAAATACAACTTCATTTCAAGTAGTCTTCAAGACCAGGATGGGTGGGTAACTTTGAGTAACTAGGACTAGTGGAAGGTGTCCCTGCCCATGACAGTGGACTTAGAAGTAGATGATCTTTAAGTTCCCTTCTAACCCCAACTATTCTGTGTTCTGTGATCTACAGATAAGTATTTCCTGTAAGCACCTCTTTCCAGTTACAGAAACACCCTTCCCAATAAAAAGGTAACACTTAAACTCTGAAAAGGATAATAAAAGTCAAAAATACCAAGACATTGCAAGATTATTAATTTTCACTCTCTCTGAATGAAGACACTTCTTCCTATTTTATAATATTCCAGAGTATCAATTAAACAAGTCAGGCAAAACTGACTATAGTTTCAAGACAAAGTCTCTAAAGGATTCTAGTATTTGAATAGAGAAAATACAGCCTTCTTGGACTGGATGTATTAAATTCTTTTTTATAGGAAACTGACTGCTCTTTTCTGTACATCAGGAGGTCTCAGAATAGTTTACAAAAGGTTTATAATGAAATTGTCTCCAAATCTGAAACTACATCAGTGCCACATATTGCACTGAGTAGTACATAATTACATTACAGATCTAACAGGAAGATTATGTTAATCAGCTTGCAGTGAAAAGAAAGTGTTGAGGAGTCTGGTTATTTTCAAGTCTGGCTGTCAGTAGAACTCAGATTACTTTGGTTCTGAAATGGTATTGAGTGTTTACTGAACGCTTTCCATATTACCATAGTATAATACTTTTTAAGGATCTTAAGAGGACTCTGTATCCTCCACGGTTACTTTTTTAATCATCCTTCATCCTTTATTATTACTTTTCACCTGCTCAGGGAGTGTTACAGTTGGTAAGAGAGGTGAATTTTGGACATGGGTCTTAGAATCAGCTGGACAAAGGACTTAGCTTCCACTCAAAGAGTTTAAGTGTACATTTATTCTGTATTAAGTGAATAACTCCTGTACATAAATGCCTAGCTGAATTGAAGCCTGAGTGGCTGTAGCTGTGAATGTTTAACTTTGAGTAAGGAGGCGTTGTAAGGTCTCTTCAGAGTCCTTGTACTGGAATCTTCCTACCTATGAAAACAAGCATTTTATGCAGTAGCTTATCTAAAAAACCCAAACAAAAGAAAAAACCAACAAGAAACAAAACACAGAAAAATACTTTCCCAAGTCTAAAGTCTGAGCTTTACTAGGAATGACCTAAAATCACCTGAGATGGGAACTCACAGTGTGCTTGTAATAAACTTGTTTTACTGGAAAGCAACGTAAAATGTCTTTAACATAGTTCCACAGGGTTTTCAGGGAAAGCAGAATTAATGAGAAGCTAAACTATTAGGCAGTAGACTGTGGTTCCTAATTGTTCTACAAACTTTTAAGAGAATGATAGTGATAGTGTATTGTCTAATTTGCAAGTTTTTAACAATGTCTTTGAGTAATGATGAAAAGATGGGAGGAACTAGTGAAGGAGTTTGTTTCATCATCTTCCTACTTCCTTACACATAAAGAAACAGCACGTTGTGGGGTGCTGCCCCTGTAGATAAACTAGGGTCAAAATGTAAGCCATCTACCTTAAGGAAAAGAAAAAACCACAATATGTTGGAAGATTTAAAATGCCTAAATCAGATGAAATATTAAAGTAAAAACCATAATGAAAAATCTGCTTTGCCAGGGAAATTAGAAAGAGAAGAAGGTTGACCAAAAGCAATGGAGTGATCACTGTCTTGCATGTATTCTTCTTATAAATAAGGTGACCTATTTCTGGATGTTGTTTTGGAGTTCTCTTTCTTTTAGCTTTTGCAAATTTTGTTCTATTATAACTGAAATGAATGTTTTCATTTATTTTGATAGTCTTCATTTGTTGAATAGCTGTTTTGCTAATAAGTATCATTAATTGTGATGCTGGTAATCATTTTGTTAGGGACAAAATAGGATCATCTGCTATGGAAAAACTCATGCTATTATTACTTTGCTTTGTTTGAAATTATGTCTGTGGTTTTCTATTTTGGCATCCTTTAATATCAAAATGTCTCTGATGTCATCTGGGAAAACTGAAAGTCACTACAAAATTACATAAATAGGCCTTTCTGAAATCAGCTACTTTTCATCAGCCAAATCTTAAACATTTTAAGAAAGGCTTTTAAAAGAATTAAGCCAAAAGAAATGTTATGGAAAAGAAAAGGTATAATAAAAAAAAGCCCTGTTCAGCATACTGTTCAATGCACTGATATCCTTAATGTAAGTTTTTTATTTATGTTTTTAACAGTCCTAAAATGGAGCAAGCATAAATCTGCAGACTTTTTTGGACTTCTCTTTTTGGAACACTGAATACGGAGCTCAAGCCTATTTTGAAATTTCATGTTTTTGAAACTTGGACTAAATGAAAGTATGAATATGTGAATAATTTATAAGATTTAAAGCTATGCAGTTCTCATTTCAATTGAGAAATATAAAGAAATGTCTATTGCTAGAAAGGAAGACTAATATAACCTCATTTTTGTCTCTTGTAATGTTTCCCTTTACTCTAATACTTACCACATTGCAGAGCAGTCAAAATTCACTAGAAGCCATTTGTGAGGATTAAAGTTAAATGAATCTGCAAACTGAGAATAGATAAATAAAAACAGAATTATGAAAGAGAAAAGGATACATATGCTAATGATATGATTTTGTCAAATTGTCTGTGTAACTATGAATCAATTCCTGAATTAGGTCTTTATAATGTTCATACTGATGCCACTTTATTTAGTTGTAGTTAAATCTTCATTTATTTTGGGAGTGGAATTCAAGTTAGGTATGCAGTTAGGCTAGTGTTATTATCAACATTTTGAGCGTTTGTTTACCATTATACTTTCTTGATATGTGTGCTATGCAAAAGTATATATCTTATTGTAATCTTCAATAAATAAATGAATAAATCTGCATACACAGAAACATTCACTGAGGTTCATATCACCTCAGTGAATGGATCAATTTTCCAATAAAAATTTCCTGAGTTTTCTACTTCCAATAATATTAAACTAATACACACAAAAGTCATATACAGCAAGAAATTATATATGTAATTCAGAATCTGCACATCATATTCCTTCAAAAACTCCCAACTACGATTTTTTTTTTCGTATAAATTATTGTTTCATTTTAAAAAGTAAGCACTTGCAGTAAATACATATTTATACACCATGTGCCAGGCCTGGTTTACTTGATGTATTTAGATGGGGCATCAAAAGAAACCCAGGTGGGTAAGATGGGCACCATTTTGGAAAGGTTTCATCCATGTTTTCGATTTTAATAAAGGCAGAAGTGACCAGCCTTAAAAAGCTGGGGATGGGGATGGGCAGCATCAAGGTCTGACTATTCCATACAGCATTCTTCTGTTCTCATTTGCTTCTTATAACCTTCCCTGTCACCTGTAAACAATTAATAATTGCTCTAATAAAAGAAAATCTGCCTATACATCTATCTAGCTATCACCCTGTACTATGTAAGGTAGGAAATCTTTTCATGATTATTAAATATTTACTCTTATGACAAATGCTGGCCCAGACAGGGGATGCTGTTTCATTTCCTTCAGGAGCTAATAACAATAATTTAAAAAATATTCCCCCACAGGAAATTACAACAAGCTTCGTTTGCTGATAAAAAAGAGACAGAAAGAAATGCTTTATTTGTGAGTGGGTTTTCCCTCCTCTTCTTCGTTAGTCACTGCCTATCAGTCCTGTGTTTAAACTTCTGGCTTTACCAAACAGTAATATTTTCTCCACTGACATGGAAGACAAGGACTTATCTGACTGAGGGGAGCAGCAGGAAATTGAAGTATTCTTATCTAAGCAACTGAACACCAAGTAGCTCAGCAAGGCAAGGGAAAAGGAGCAGCAGTGCTGTTGGGGGAATATTTCATTTAGGTGTCTTGGTTATTAAACCCTGTCTGCTTGAGATACAGCTACTGGCTTTATACTATATGACTTTCAGGATGTAAGAAGAAAACCAGACATAATGAGCTCTTAAATTTGTCAAAATTATTTTTATTTCCCATCTTTTTTGTGTAATGTAGAATTAGGATGTTACAAATAAGTCTTTAGCGAAATTTGGGGAACAGCTCCTCTTCTATTTGTTGATTCAGTACTACTTGTTATTCTGAATGACAAACTTCTTATATGCTCGCATACTCTCAGTATAAACCATTAAAATTTAAAAATTAAATTAATGTAATTGAATGTACAAGGATCTGTAGTGCAAAGTGAGGTGCAGCTTACTGAGAGATTCTGGAAAAGCCATTAGTCTTGGGTATATAAGAAACACACAAATTCTACAAAACAGCAAGGTTTCAGCAGGCTGCTAGAGAAAAAAACACCCATTCACCTCCACTCCATTTAAAAGATGACGGAATTCAGGGCAGATGAAAGCACTTCCTGCATAGGCTGCATCAATATGCATCCAGATATTTTCCTTATTACCTAAAAAAATAATTGAAGGAAATAAATTAAACAATAGATTAAAAAGCCCAATTATTTTGTATGAAACCAAGCGCCTGAGAGATTTCTCTTTGATATTTTCCCAATTTAAATTAAATTAAGAGATTAAATGTTTCCACCATCTGGGTTTTCATTCATATATAATATGTATTTACAACGTATTATTTTTCCTTCCCACTTCTACTGGAAAAAAGTTACAGAACCATAGAATATCCTGTATTGGAAAGGACCCATAAGGATCATCATCTCTAGGTTTATCTTATTAAAATTAAGCAACATTAATTATTTTGTGGTTTTAATTTAATAACCATTATAAAAGTCACTTTAAAAAATGTATCTACAGATTTAGCTATAATTTCTACGGTACTGAAACTACTTTAGCAGGAGGAGAAAGAATATTAGCTGTGTTCCCCACTTCTAACTCATGAATCACAAACATTTTCCTAAACAGTATTTTTTACCTATTTATAAATGTGCATGCGTATGCTTTTGAAAAATGTACAGCCGACTATTTATTTCAAGGACAGAGACACTAATGCAAAAGCAGGCACTGAAGTGCTACAGAAGTGCTACTTTTGATAAGTCACTGAATGGTTTCTGCAGAAGTATTTTGGCATATGAGCAGCTCATGTATACTCTGTAATTAAGTATTCACGCTCTATAAGAGAACGCTGTTTTAATGCACTGAGTAACCATTATGGTCTGTCAGTTGAAGGCTGAAGCCCACATTACATCTTTACACTAGCCACCAAATAATTCTGATGGTTATTTCCACATACAGAGGTATATCCAACTGAGATCTGAAGCTGAGCACCAAGTTCATGCTGATATTTGCATTCTTGTGAACTAAATTTTATTTTTGCATGAATGTCTGGGAAAGCTAATAAAATATTATTCACAACATCCACAACTCAGGTTTATTTGAAGGCATGTTGAAAGTTTACTGTTTATCTATTTTTAAATATACTTTGTTTGAGAGGCTGCCTTTATATCATAGGACTGCTCCTCATGTATGCTAAGCAGAAAAGTTAGCACGAGACTTCTGACTTCACTGGTATGCCATCATTCTACTGGGCTCTGCACGAACAGGGAATCATTGAAGTGAAACACATGATTACTTGCTATGCCTAAACTTATTGTGTTACTGTTTTAATAGGTCTATAGGAATAACACAAACAGCAAAATAATCTGTAGCTGATAATCAAACTACTATGAATCTGTTTAAAAAGGACTGGGAGAGACCAGTCCCTGGGGCTTGTGCTGAAAGGCAGCAAACCTCATAGAGCAAATGACCACCAGACAAGCCCCAAAGTTTACAACCCCACCTGAATAAATTAACAGGACATCAAATCAAGCTGTGTTTCTATCAAGTTGCTTCCAGTTGCTTCCAGCTATGGATTTCCTGTTCTAAATGTACACTTGAAGAGATGTGGTGTGCTTTGGCAGCATTTTCATCAGCCAGCAAACGTGATTTGACCAAGTCCTGCTGCAGATCAAGGCTTGACACACCAAACCATAACAAAGAAATAAATATTTATGAAGAGTCCATGACTGGATCACTATTAAACACACTGGCATTTGTCCTATTTTCTTGAAAGAGGAAGGAAATTGAGAAGGAGAGAGGATTAAGAATAGATGGGGATTTTTGGTGCGTATTTCCCTACCTTTTATAGTTTTTGGAACCAGGCAGTGCAGAATTAAGAGTTCGACTTTTCTCTTTTTATTAAAAATATTAAGCATTGCTCTAGATGCCCTTGCACATAGACGGGCTTGAAGAAGTGTGTTATAAACTGAGGCACTTATAGTAGTTCTTAACTGACAGTATTCAAAAATATGTCCCCCCACAGAGAAGAAACCCTTAAGGCAATGTCCTCACTCTTTAACAGCTTGAGAAAGCACATTTGCAGCTTGACCTAATATTAGAAATAAAACTTTAACTGACAGTCTCATCTATAAGTAGCTTTATTGTATTTCAACACTGATACTGCATAATGTCCTGGAAATGACTCAGCATGGCTTAAATTGGTATCTGCTATTTTAGAAAGAAGCAGCCAAGACTTACAAATAGGACCCAGTTCTAACAGCTTGTCAAAGGAGCAGCAAGGGGTGGTTCCAAGTGTTGCACAGAACTGCAGAGCCAAAAAAAAAAAAGTGTTACAGCATAGAAAATTACCAAATGAGAAAAATAGTCTGCAAAGGCAACAATAAACAAAAGAATAGACATTATAGAACAAAATAAAAAGATGTTAGTCATTACCTACCCTTAGTGGAAGTTTTAAGAATGTGGGTGGGATTTTTTTCAAAGCTCACATAATAGTCCATTGAAGCAAGATGCATAAAATAAAATGTTTATACACAATTGAGTGATAAGTACTGTAGTATGGGCACAGCGTTGCGCTAATGCTATATTTTTATATATTTTCTATATGTTCCACATGCTTATCATGTGGCACAATACTACCCTAACATATAAAAATCCCATCAAAATAATTTGCAGTTCATGATAAATAAGCAAGTTCTGAACTTGAGCAACTCAAAGGTGCTGGAATTATTGTTGACAGAATAGATCAACAAATGTTGCTGTCTTGCTCACAGCCACAGCTCTGCAACAGAGATTTGTAACCAGTTTATGCTCAAGAGATCTGCAACCTGGAACCTGTTCACTAGTAGCATATGTTCTCTATTTGGCTTGCTAGACTTTTTCACAGAGAAACTTCTCCCAGATTCAACCTAAAACACTGGAACAGTTCTTCCTTTGTCCTTCATGTCTTATTTAATGCATCCTCGTGTGTGACCAGTAGGCCAAAAGCAGAGGCAACGTAAATGCTGAAGTTTCACAGTAGAAAGATAGTAAAATGAGGTGAAAATGAGCTATTGTAACTTACTGAAAATATGCAGGTAGAATTGTAATGAAAAAACTCCCAACTACCAAGAGCATATAAACTGACATTTTATTTTTCATTGCTACACTTATGTTTTAAATACCCTGTCTTATTTCTGAAAGCACTAATAAAGGCTGAGTGTGGTTTTTGTCTTTAAGTAGATTCTTACATAATAAAAGACACTTTATAGTTTAAATAGACAAATAAAGTTTGCTGTGTTCTAGTCAGAGTACTGAAGTCTGAAAGAAATTAGATAATTTATCCAAAGTCACACATACACTATAGTACAGCTAGGAGATGATTAGAAAAATACCAAATCCAGAATTTGCTTGGTTTATTTTAGTATTTCTGGTTACCTTTTCTACCAAGTACACTGTCAATGTGACATATTTTGTTCCTACAGTTTTTCCCTAGATATCTGTAATTAGCCACATTTTTCTATGTGTATGTGTGCCCATGTCCCTTAGCAAATTCATGGTGAGACCAGTAAGAAGAGAAAGGAAAACCTAAGTTATTCTTGTCCATCCACTAGACTTTTCAAGAAATGAACATTCACTCACAGCAAATTTTGAAAAACGTCATTATTAAAATAAAAAAGGAACAATTCACTATTTTTCTATATTAAGCTACTAAGAACCAGAGTTTGAAACAAATACTGTTCTGAAAATGAGAAGCACATTGTATGTATATAGTTAGTGAAATCGTGACCTAACATATTTTTCCTTCAAGATAATATAATCTTTATCTCTACTGGGCCCTCCTATATTCCTGAGACACAGGAGAAGAACAGAAAAATGAAGTGCCTTAAGGTACATTTAAGAGTTCTCTGGAAGACGAATCACCCTCAGAGAGGCTGCTTTGAAAAGATCGCAGGGTATTTTTTTAAATATGAGGAAAAAATTTAGTCTCTATTTTTCCTAAGAAGGCATGTGTGTATGGTGAAAATATATTTATCACAATGGAGGGGGTATCATGATGAAAATGCCAGTTTTTCTATATGCATAAAGAATAGGGGTTAACCCATTGGATACGGAAATAAATAAAAAGAGTGCACTATATAATTAACTCTGCTTTTACACAAATATTTTATAGTAATATGGCATGAATTTTATGACAAGATTAGAGTGAAATTGCCTTTTTTAGTCCAGCAATTAAAATAATGATGGAAATTTCACAACAAAAAGTTACATGTTATTGTTATTAATTTCATACTGCAGTTAAGGTATTCTTCTAATCAGGATAAGGCATATGTTTTTTCAGTGAGAGATTATATGCTTACATATGCTTACTTGTTTAAATAATGGCTTATTCTGTAAAGTATATATGCTTACATATGCTTAGTTGTTAAATAATGGCTTATTCTGTAAAGTATACCTCAATTTCTAAAATAATTTTGTTTTCCTCTGCAGGTGTCTAAGCCTCAAAGCTACTTCCTTTAATTCTCAGAAACCACTTAGATTGACAGCGTCTGCTCTTGTCAGGCCTCTCATTACCCCGCCTCAGTACTACAGAATGAATCTAACTCAATTAGTAGCCTGTGTAACACCAGAAAAATCACATTTGTGCAAAGGGCAGGGGATAGACTGCATCACAGAAAT
>VWYI01038405.1:4295-22212 GCA_013399455.1 Anthoscopus minutus | reverse complement strand
GAAATGGGACTGATGGCTTAGCCTGCAGGACTTTTCCGTTTCAGGCTGTACACTTCAAATTTGACTCAGCCCTTGGTTGTGAATACAAAGCAGCTAAAATACTTAGTCATCTCACGTATTACTATCCTGAAATGGAGAGCTATGTCAGGAAACATACATGAATCTTTATGATTCCTGAGAGCAATTACTCTCAATCTTTACAACTGCAAGACCTCCTACAGCTTTTGAAAAAGATGTGGACACATTTTGCATGGTGCCACCACAAAGCTTTTAATTTGCAAATAACTAAAATGAAGCAGAACTTTCAGTGTTTGCATATTGTTGTTATTTTCTCCTATTCAGTTCTTGCCAGCTTGCACTCATGAGAATGTCTGTGGCTCGAAGAAAACTGCAACAGTCCTCTAAACCACCATTCAGTATTTAACAGAACAGCAATCATTCACAAAATGTGGGTTAGGAAACATCACTGTAGACACGTGTATATGTCTCAAGAATGTTTCTTCCAAATGGAAATCTCTAGTCAGGATCTAAGTGTTCTACTGAAAAGTTGGCTCCTCTGTTAGTCTGATTCTGATTTATTGTTTCCCAAGTGAGTCTGGATACAAAAAACCTGCTTATTAATATCCTGCGGATCACATTCTGAAGAGTCATTTCATCTAGAATCAGAGAGATTTCATGCCGGGCAGTAGGCAATTATGTTGTAGCAGCTTTATACTGGTTGAGGTTGTTGAAGTTATTGTATATTGTATGTGCCAGCTGCAACCCATCAGTGCTGACTTATCATAAGACAGCAGAAAGATCACAAGCCACCTACACATAATTAGGTGAGCTAGGTTTGAATGCAATGGGCACTCTATCTGAATTCAGAAGCGCTTAACTTCTAAAAGTGAAGTGGTCTTCACTTTTGAGTATCCCAGCCCACATTCTGCCAACATAGAGGCCTGTCTCAAGCTGGGAGCATATGGCCCAACTGAGAGGGACATTTAGACACAGGCTTAACCACCAGTGTGTGTTTATAGTTAATGAAATGGACATTATTTCATCTTTAAAGCTCCCCCTTAACTTGGGGCCAGATGGAGAGCTGCATATCATTCGTGCTGTGAAATGGCTCCTCAGTAAATTGTGGCAACTTTAGTGCCTCAACACCTGACATAGTTAAGTGCTTTATTTGCAGGCTGCTTGCTTTACCATATGAAAATATCTCTGTTTCAGTTTCTGCAAAAGTGTTTTGAAGGAGCTGAATTAACTTGTCTGAACTCAGAAATAAAAGAAAGAAAAAGTAGAGATCTAGGTACCCTAGTGGCAACAGCTTCTACTGAACAAAATGATATACACATTACTACTGCTACAAGATACTGATGGTGGGTAGATCAAATGCAAAGATTTCTTTTATAGACAATGCCTCTCCCGAAAAAAGGCTGACTGTCAAATCCTATGTACGTGAAAAGCAAACCTTTAATTAACAGATTGCTGTAATGAAAGAACCTGTTTCACATCGAGCAAACCTTTCACCTGATCCACCTGATTCAAAACCATGATTCACCACTCACCTCTACAGGGAAAGCACTGCCATCAAGTTCAGTATAATGATTCTTCATTTATTCATTAAGAGGAAAAACATGCCTATAAGGCACTGCAATTTACTTGTATTTTCTTTTTAATCGCTTAGAAAACCTTTTCTTGCTTCTAAGGGAGATTGTAGCAGCTTGGACACAAACACATCTTCATTAGGAATGATGCCTCCGCTGTCACAAGTCTCTTCAGGCAGAATTTCTTCCATCAAACTTGTTGCTTTGATGTTGAATCACTCCCCTTAATGAAGGATCAGTGAATACAGGGAGACAAGGAAACAAGTGGCGTAAGGTGTTTCCTTGGCAATGTGCATATCTTTGTTGCCAGAACAAAATACAACAGCACCAAATTACTCAAGAACAAAAGAAATGGAAAGGCTTTTGAAATCTGCAAGCCAGAAAAGGGAACACTAATACAGAGCACGGACTGCTGCTCAGCATGACAGAAAATTAACATGCCTTTTGAATTAAGAGGCCAACCATACTGATAATGAGATCTAGTTTAACCTAAGCTGACATATTTTATGTATACAAATAAATGAAAGACTCAATACAGGCTGTATTAACTCACGCAGAGCCTCTGCTGTCTCTGAAAGCCTGTTTTGCAAAGCTAAACAAAGAGAGGAAGAAAAACAGCATTTAAATCACCCTTTGTAAAGGTGTCACTGAATACCCAAATTAGAAATTTTTTTCTCTTGCTATGCACAGAAAAAGTACTAATGCATGAATATTTATGAGGGGCAAGTTGCATTTTTTTTGCTAATGGACAAAAGCTGAGGAAAAAAGATTAATTTTATAGTTACTGCATGAAGATGTAATATCCTGCTGTACCTGTAAACATTTAAAATTAAAAGTGAGATATAGAAACAGAATCCTGTGTAAGGTAGTATGAGCTGGGATCATAACACAGAGAAATAAAACATGCTTTGTGGCATGTTCTTCACCTCAATAGGTGTATCCCACAGAAAAAAAGTTCTTTTTAGAATCCCTAGAGATGCTTTTATCTCAGTCAGAATCTTGTTATATTGTAAAGCAGTTGACAGGATATGCTTGGTCATCCTAAGGACTCACAAGTTCTAGGCACCCTCTGCACATATGAAAACTGCTTCTCATTCTAGTCATCATTGTATTATATAAAAACATTCTCTAAAGGTTAATAACAAGAAGAGTAAAAAGATTATATTTTCAAAAGACCTTGGTGAAATTTAAGCTTCTTTGTCCCATTTGGCTCTAATCCATGACTAAAGGCAAGCTTAATCTTCTAATTCTTCTGAAAATAGTTCACAGAAATTTAAGTCACATTATCCCTTTTCAAAATGTTACAACATGAAAGAAAAGAAAAAACCACTGTCAGACAGGACTCTTCTGTGAAAAAAAGTGACTTCTTTTTGAATCTCTTAAAAAATCCCATTTCTGAAGTCCTCAGTTTCTAAATTAGTTGTTAAGAGGATTTTTTCTTCAGTGGAGGCCAGTAAAAACATCCCCTGTAGCATCCCCCTATACAGCCTGTGGTCTGTATCAAGTTTAGCAGAACAAAATGCTTGGAAAGAAGCAAAGAATTTTGTTGATGTACCATACCACAACAGAAGTTACTTACTTCATGGGAAAAAAACAAATGGCAAAAGCTTGTTTTAACTTAAAATAATAATATGGTATTTTGGACTGGCAGGAGGAGCAGATCTCACGAATAAGCAGTTTTTCTTTTTGATCAGGTACTTATCATGGTAGAACCAAACTTTAGAATTTTACCTAATCTAACAATGCTCTATGCCACAACTTTGGGGATTATGATCTTAAGCTACTGAGACATAACTATATTTGCCTTTGCTGCCCTGCTGTGGAAGCAGGAATCTCTGTGAAAAAAACATGGACAGATAAGAAATGGTGACATCTAAAGTTTCCACAGCTGCATTTCCTATAGCTCACTTGTAAGAGATTAGTTACATACTTACAAGTATGACCTGACTGACAATGTTTGATCTAAATGATATTTTGGGTATATTATGGAGGTTCATTTCTTTGCTAAAGTACTATCAGGGGGAAACTATTATTTCTCGAAGACACTCGAGCTTGAGATAGCATCCTTTAATTTATTGCCTTTTGTTTGTAAGTAAGTTGGAACCTAAAAAATAAAGGTAAACAGTTCAGAATTCAGGAATTAGGAGATTATAACACTTCAGGACTACATATAACTACAAAATTTACCCCAAACATCATTTTGCTGACAAGTGCAACCAGCTGCTCCAATTTTCCCTCCTGCACAAAAATGCACGTGAAGAACATTCATAGAACTTCTCATATTCTAGCTCAGCTGCCTATCAGTGCCTCTGTTAAGGATGAGAACATCTATTCATGTCAAAAGCATCTTATCAGAAGTATTAAATCCACAGATTTGTTAAAATTCAGTACTCACAAAGAATGGTATAAGGCCAGCAGCTTTGTCTTCATCCAGAACTTTCTTCAAGGCTGAACCACAGACACTAAATGTGTCATCTGAAGGAACATTTTTAATCTTCACAGCACCAATTAGTGCAGCCCTTTCGACAGATGAATGAGCCTGCAAGGAAATGGGCAAGTTTTCAGACAACACCTTTTACTGGAATGTAAGAAGTTAATTTGAATTTACTAACTAAAAAAGTAAGTCCTTTCAAGTAAAGCCATATTTGAGATCCTGGGACTGTTGATGCTATGTAATAGATACATACTTCTCCATCTTTCCTATAGGTAGATGGACACACACATATATATACACATTACATATAAATATATACATATATATACATAAATACACACGCATAATAAACTAATAGCAACCCTGACATATCCTTGAGACCATTGACATGATCACATTATAAAAGAGGTCCATCAACCTTAGTAAGAGGTTTATTTACATGGTAGGATTGAAGTAGAGCTTCAAGATTTGGCTCTAGATCAATTAAAAGATGTGCAGACAATCATCTTGTCTGACAATGATTCAGATGCTTGCTAGCATATTTTTATGGTGTATACTTTATCTGAAGTCTAAAATTATACATGTCACAGTATGGTACAGACAGATATTTTCTTACATGACCATTTTTTTCTGATTACATACTGACTAAATTGTGGTTTGATCATTCATTCACTTTTTTAGACTAGTAAAGATCATTCCCAATATGCTATTTCATTTACAACTCACTTCATTTGAATTTCCCTGAAACAATTTTGGTTTAGAAAATAAATCACATCTCTGTAAATAAAAACAAAGAAATTACACTAAGAAATTCTTATAAATTTGTTAAGTACAATAGATTAATAACAGGAATAAAAACTCCATTGAAAATGAGAAGTACATTAGCCACAAAATAATCTATTTTAAAGCATGATTAAAATAAACAAACAGAATAACTAATTTAGCTTCTATAGTGTCATTAATCATCATTAATTTGAAAGAGGAAAATCCCTCACCTTCTCATATCATGACTATTCTCATCAATCTCCTTGTTGATTCTTGCCAGTTCCTGTAAGACTGCTTATTAATCCTATTTTAATTTAGCATATAATCACAAAAATAACAATCCAGAATTTTGTTGAACTAGACTAGATGAAGTTTTTGCCTTTCAGCTTAACATATCCCTGGAATGACATGTTTTAAAGACAGTTACCATTAATTTGTATCTCAGTTGTGCCTCTTGTTAATGTGCTTTGGTAACTAATAAGGCATCAACTTGAGAAAATTTGGAAGCCTAGACTTAAAATATAATTTTTAAGTGGCAAAAAAGGTGTGTGGTGTAGCAATACCATACTTCATTCAAGTGTACAATGGAAAAATGTATTTTAGAACTTATTTATACTAGAATTGAAAATAGGTAAACTACAAGAATACACTGAGGTTGCTAAACAGTCAGAACCCCTAAATTGCTTCATCAAGACTCAAAAATTGTAGCAAGATTCTTTTCTAAACATATTCTGTCATTGTTGGGCTCTCTCAGTGAATGGTTTTCCCTCCCACAGAATGGCTTCTATTAAACTTTCTTTTGTGGATTATTGCCTATGAGTCACACAGGTCTGTTCTTAACACAGAAGGAACAGTGAGTTTGGCAACAATCTGCTTGGAAAGGTCAGCAGTATCTTAAGGCAAATCCTTCTGTAAACATAAGATCCTCTGACTTTCAGTAGGCAGGAAGGCCTGTCAGTCCTCATTTCAGGTCAGCCTCTTATATGGAACAAAAAAGTCAAAACAAGTAAATGGTTTTGTGCATCACTGGGTCAGTCAGAGCTCTGGGACTACTGGTCTGTGCAATGCTGACCTTAGGGTCCCAAACAAACAAAAAAATTATAAATATCCTTTGTGCCTCTTGAAAGCAGTTATCTTTTCTCATATTTTCTTGTCCTGAATCTTCCCACCATGAAAGTGTAATCCCTCTTCCCACCAGCAAAGAGCAAGTGTAGTGTTATCTTCTACAGTGCTTTCTAACATACACTTAGTAGTAAAATCAAAGTAAGGCTGAAACCTGGCCATTTTACTCTGCACATCAGATATTAGTTTAAAATAAACATTAAGTACTAAGAGACAGGTTATTTTCTGTCTCATTACCATGTAGGTAAGAAAATGTTAAAATAAATTAAGAGAAAAAACACTGCATAGCCCTTCAGTAGGATTACTGTGTCAGAAATATAGCACCACCAGAACTCACATGAGCAGAATTTGTTTTCATTAACATTAAAAGCCTCTCATAGTCATGACCCGCTGAGAATTTAGTGTAACTCAGTCTGCTAAATACCACTCACAGTCAGAAATCAAGGATTACATTTTCTGTTAGAAATCTTACAAGATTTCTTAGTTGGATTGGCAGATAGATATCTTAAAGGTTTTCTTAAAAAATAATAATAATTTGACTTCTTTAAGTACTGTGACCAATTTGCTTTATATTCATGCATTAGGTTTTTCTGCGTACATGCATCTGTACCCATCCATGCATATAGGGGGAGGATGTATGTGTGTTTATTTGCACATGTGCTTGCAGGAGGAAAATACTGTGTGCATAAATGGACATAGAAGACTAGATGTAACAAAAGGTACTCTAGACTTACTAAACATAACTGAAATTAATACCTTATTTAATGATCTTATTTACTTCAAACCAGCTCTTTATAAAGATATTTAACACTGACATCTGGATATTTATCCTTTATATTATAGCGCACATGACATTCCAGTTCACTTGCCATAGAATGGCTTGGGTTGGAAGGAACCTTACAGATTAACTAGTGCAAATTCCACTGTCATGGGCAGGGCCATCTTCCACTAGACCAGGTTGTGCAGAACCCCATGCATTCTGGCCTTGAAATCCTCCAGAGGTGGGCCATCCACAACTTCTGTGGACTACCTGTTCCAGTGCCTCACCACCCCCACAGTAAAGAATTTCTTTAATATAATCACCCTACTCACAGTTTAAAATCTTTCCCTCTTGCCCTGTCAATATAAAAAGTCCCCCCATGTCTTTCTTATAGACTGCTTTAAGTCATAATTATGTCACCCCAAGGTCTTATCTTCTCCAGGATGAACAATCCTAATTCTCTCAGCCTTTTCTCATAGAAGAGGTGCTTCATTCCTCTGATCATCTTGATGTCTCTCCTCTGGACTTGCTCCAACAGGTCCATGTCCTCCCTATGCTGGGGCTACAGAGCTGCATGCAGCACAAAGGTGAGGTCCCACCAGAGCTGAGCAGAAGGGCAGAATCCCCTCCCTTGCCCCACTGGCCACGCTGCTTTGGATGCAGCCCAGAACACGTTTGGCTTTCTGGGCTGCAAACACACTTTGCCAACTCACATCCAGCCTCTCATCCACCAGCATCCCAAGTCTTTCTGGTCCGGGCTGCTCTTGATCTGTTCATCCCCCAGCCTGTGTTGGTACTGAGGGTTGCCGAGACCCAGGTGGAGCACCTTGAACTTGGTCTAATTAAACCTCATGAGATTCCCATGAAACAATTTTCAAGTTTGTCCAAGTCCCTCTGGATGGCATCCCATCCTCAGGTGTGTCAACTGCACCACTCAGATCAGTGTCATCTCCAAATTTGCTGAAGGTATGCTAAATCTCTTCATTTATGCCATTAATGAAGATGGTAATGATGTTAAGATGATCCCAATACAGACCCCTGTGGAACGCACTCATGTACAGTGAGATTTAGACAACCAAAATCAAATAGTTGCCAATGCAAAGAGTTCATACTAAATTCACCTGCCTATTCAGATAGCTGAAACTGTGAAGTAGAGACACTGTGTTTCCATGTTAATGACAGGTACTCACCTGATCAGAAGCATAAGCCACCAGCTTGCCCATGATCTCTGCCTCTGTTAGCTCAGGCTTCTCTGACTGCACCTGTTTGATAGTCTTTGTTCTTGCAGCAAGCAGTGAGATCAGGGTGGCCTCGCTTGCACTTCCCTGTGGGATAAATTGAGGGAAGATTCAAAATGAAAACATTGCAGAAGAAGAAAAGCAACATTCATTCTGCATGAATCGGTGAAGCAGTTAACAGAAAATGCTGATGAGAAAGATGAGAAACTGTGCAATCTCATGCTTTTTAAAAATATGTCTGACAGCAAGGAAGCTGTTTGATCTTGGTCTCCTCCTTCTTTATGCCTCTGCCTGTTCTCCTAAATATTTATACTTGTTCAGTTTAGGCAACAGCCTTGCAACCAAGTGCTAGAAAGCTGCATTCAAAGACTTAATTGTATGTGAAAAGGCCCTCAAACCAGGCACCCATCTGCTCTCACCTAATGTCAGAGTAACTGCTGATTTCTGTTACTCTGGATTACTGCACATTTAAGTTGCATCACAACCTGAATGCCAGGTCTCAGTTCTATCAAGTAACATGCCTAATTATACACCTTCTTTCATATTAGAATTACCTTGGCCAAGTAAATTATTATGACTAAAAGAGAAAAAAACACTGCAAAACCAAAACTGCTATGATTCGGTATAGCTAATTGCACTGCAAAGTATTAGTTATGTATGTTTTCTTCATCACCAACAAAAATGAAAGGAACAGTGACACCCTATTTCTAAATTGCACTTTGACTCCCAAAACATCAGTTTAAAACGTGTCTTGGATACTCTGTGATAACAAAAATGAGAATTTTTTGTATCAATTTATCAGTACATTTCACAGAATATAAGTTCCCATAAATTCTTTATATGGTTTTTGTCTAGAATATGCACCTGAAACATGCCCTAAACCACTCTTTTAAACTATAAGTAGCACTTTGTAAATACATGCTCATAAATTTCAATGTATTGGGGAGTCTCTATGCAAGATGAAGTTTTTAGGTACTTTCAGAGTTGATCAAACATCATGTGAATTGTAACAGTGCTCTGAATAGAGTCACTTATTTTAATATCTATGTCTCAGAAATAACCTGCGTGATTTTAGAGTGATGTTTAGAGTGATGTAGAGTGATTTTAGAGTGATTTTAGAGTCCTGTAACAAAATTTTCACCTCCTGTTGAAGACCTGTGTATACTTAATAATTACAACAAATGCTTAAATATTTGGGAATATATTTTATTTCCTGAAGGTGAGCCTGATCTGACAGATTTCATATGTAAGAATGCTCCCAGTGAGTTCAGACTTTCTCCTATACTGAAGTTAGCTGAACAATTCATATGGGACCAAGATGCCTTCTACACACGTCAACATCTCAACAGTGAATAAACAGTGAATAAATACAATCCAGCTGAAATTCAACAGCCTCATCAATGGAGTAATCATGGAAAAGGACAGTCTCAGAACACTCATTGAATGTGTTGCCAATGATGAATATATTTTATCTGCCTTTCTGGTAGTGTAAGATTTGAGAAATGTAAACCTCAGGGTATAAACATATGCTGGAGACAGTTTTGTTCACTTTTTCACATTTTTTGTGCATTTTTTATAGCTGCTGCTGCTGCTGCATACAGTATTATGGCAACTGAGGTAATTATTATAGATACAGTATGGAATTAGGATGCAATTACTCCTTTTGGTCAAGTAAGGTAGAACTTCCATGTGGAAGCAAGGGGTGAAGGAAATTCAGTCTATTAATATCAGAACATGGAGAAATCATCCTACATTTTCTGTCTAAAAAGTCGAAATAGCTGAAATAAAATAACCGTTTACACTGTTAGTGTATTTCCAGGATATGTATGGAATACATATATAACAAAAATGGGCATTAATATATAAAAGAAAATGGCTGTAAGAAACTACAAAGCTTAAGGCATTAATTTGAGATCCAGAAATTTAGGACCCCCATTATTCTGGTGATCACTTGGCTGGGTGGGCAAATGACTTAGGCTGAAGAATAGCCTCAGCTTTCTAAGGAGTGTACCAAGATATCCTGACTCTTCATCTATGCTAGCGTGTAGTCAATGCATTTAACAGTTCTTGTATGATTTTTTTATGCAGAAATAAGGGTGAAAAGTCTGTTGCTCAGCTGAATTTTGCGTCCTGATATACAGCTGGGACATAACCAGCTACCTGATGGTACCTGAATCCAGCAACCTGGAAATGCTTTTGGACATCTTATGATAGATATAGGCATTTTCCCCTTGTCTTCGTTTCTATAAATCACTTTTTTTATATTGAGTCACCTTTTTTACATGAAAGCTTTTTACACTGCTTGCAGAGCCTAGTTTGCAACGCTTTTCTATACACTTGGCACCAAAGTCTTGTGCTAAATATTTTTGAGGGAAAAAGCTGCCTTGGTTCTTGAACTACTTGGCTAACTGACAAGTAAGATAAATCAGCAGTGTTCTTTGCCAGGCCAAAGATATTTTTGTCTCACTTCTAAAATAATTTTTCTTTGCAGAGCAAGAAAACTCTTTAAAATTCAAAGCAGGTACACTCCAGCAATATATCTAGAATGAACAGCAGGATACAAACTTCAGGAAGAAAGTTGCTTTCTCACTTATTTTTGAAAGCTGTTTTTTCTCCTCTTGAATGCTGTATTGTGCATTAAGTGAAGGATGATGATACCTTTGCTTTTACCTCAGGCAAACAAAGGTTGCCATAGCAAGCAGACTCAAGAGGTTGAGGAAATATTAGCAAGAGCTGATGTTCATGTGCACCAGAGCTCTGAAACTGAAATTTTCTTTCATCTTTTGCCATTTTGAAGTGTCATCTTGTACACAGCAACAAAGTGCTTCATATTGACATCGACTTTCAAATGTAATTAAGAGGCAATTTTCATAGGCTTAGTTTTACCCAATAGCACAATAATTACTAGGCATTTAGGAACAGAATGACTGGCACTTTCACACGTTCACGTTGTCTTTGGCTCACGCTCTCTTGCTTGGATCACTATTGTTTCAAGAGCAAGACAAGAAGATCTGCAGCCCAAATGACTGCATCATAAGCTGGAACACAGAGCCCACTTTTGATTCTGAAATTGAGTGGTTTCTGATGAAAATTATGGGCAATCCAGCACTGTCAGCCCAGAGGGGCAATATTTCCTGCTGACAGAAATCAGGCATAATTGCTTGCTTTAGCTGGTAGAAAATAGATGCTCCTATGATGCATGAGGGAAGCTTGATTTTTTGAACATAAAGCCCTCCCTAGGAATTGTCCTGTACCTATAGGTACCTCCCTAGGTCCTGTACCTACAGGTAAGAAAAAAGTCTAAGAAATAAATCTAAGAAAACAACAGCATTTGCGTTAAATTCATTCTTGCCTGGCAAGATGTTGGGAAGAATTCACTGGAATAAACTGTAGGCATTTGCAGCTAAGATCAAAGAAAGAAGCCCGCAGTTCTAGCATTTAAATCAGATGTATATTAGAAGCCTGTCTTAGGATAAAATGGATTGTGTCCTGGCCTCCAATGACCAGACTCCAGAGATTATCATAGGAGAACAGAACAATTATTTAAATTTCCATCTTCTTCACAGAAGAAATCTGTTTTAAATAGATTAATAGCTGTAACCAGAGTTGCATTTGCAGAACGACCATGTGCTGGTGGAGCCGTGGCTGACAAACAATATAGCTCTATTTTGCATGCAAGATTCTCCATTGATAATATATTCATTTTTATTCAGGTTATCTGTTCAGACATTGTAAGTTTCATTTAGTTTCAGTCAATGTCAAAGTCTGGGGACTTTTTTCTAGTTTGGATATGCATGTAGCCTCAAAATTGTATTATCTATTGATAGAACTGCTTAGGTTCACATTTTAAGCAGCTCTTCATTTTATTATAATATTCTGATATTTCCTTTTGTTATTTTAGAAAAACTTAAAGTAATTTCAACTTCTTTGGCAAAAATCAATAGACTTTCTACTACATTTCTATTGATCAAAGTTTATCTCCAATGTTCAGTGGAAACTGACTGAAACAATTGCATTTTTAAAAGAAAGTTCATAACCTCAGCTATGAAACATTGCCGCATATTGTTGGCGCTGAGTTCACTGAGTAACAAATCAAAGTCTCCATCCTACACAATTCTGCTTTGGATTTTAAGCCTAAATTTTAAACTGAACTAATAACAATACTTCACTGAGAAGTGTTTTAAAATCAGCTGCTCTAAAAAACAAAAGCATTTAATGAATGATCCTGTCCACCTACAGTCATTCTCAGAGTCCTTCTGGAAATTTGAAAGGAACCCATGTTGCAGCAAAACAAAATAATTTCATTCATTATTGTCCTAGTATAAAGACTTTACAAAATCATGATTTCACAAACTCAATCCATATTCTTTTTTTCATGTCTCCTCTTACCTGAATGACTCCTCCACCTTTGCCATCCTTCCCAGCTAAAAACTCTTCAGGCAAATTAACCATCTTCCCTAGCCAATCCAGCATGACAGTCTCCAGCTCTGTGCAAGCTGGACTTGCAGCCTGTGTTGAGAAACAGAGCAGAGGGAATAATCTCACTAGACCATGAAGAGAAATCAGATCTCCCAGAGCAAGAATAATTCTCTCTTTCTTTCTTTTGCTATAAAGGAAGAGACTAGATGACTAATGTCACTAGCCAAGTTAGGAACCTGAAGACCATTTTGTGCACATATTTTCTAGCGCTTAATAAAAAAATGTGAAAATAGGCCTTACATAGAACCATAACTATCAAATGTCAAACTCAGGATTTGCATCTTGCATATTTTTTTTCAACATCAAATACCAGCCTCTTTTGACCTCATATGAATGTGGGAGTTTTAAGAAAATATTCCATTCATCCAGATGAAAAGAGAAATAACAACAATGGGTGCTAAACAATAGTCATATGTATTACTGGATTACCAGTACGTTTGCACTGCTATCACTAATTCTAAATGTAGGGGATTTTTCAAGAGCAAAACTTGTATGAGGAAATAGCCTTTTATTCCTGGAATCACTCATAGTGTCAATGTGAAAACCCTTAATTAATCACAAAAATTTACCTACAAAAATACTCCAGTGACTTCACTGCTATTAATCAATAATTTCATTGTAGAATGTTATTGAAATGCATAAAATCTTGGCAAGGTGAAGCACTATTACCACACACCAGAGTAAACTCACCCAAGAGAAGCCCACACATCCTATTCCACCACACAACATATCTGCAAGAAGAGCTGGGAAGGAAGAGGCTGCAGGGAAGTAGGCAAAAAAATACGGACTGTGCCAGTGAGTCACCTGTATTAAGGGGAAAATAGTTATTTTTAACTAATACAGGAAGCAGAAACAAATTGTCACAAAATCAAAAAAGGTTAGAGCTTAGGCCAATTCAACAGTTCTTGACAAGCCGGCTGTAACACAGGATCCCATTTTTTAGAAAAACTTACCTTGTTTTTTTCATGATTTTTATCTATCTTTTACTAAAAAATAAGTAAGTTCTCACCCCAACCCCAAAAGCTCCAAAATCAGAGTTCTGCATTTGTCTTCCTAGAAGACAAGAATTGTGTGGGTCATGGCAGCCTGAGTTTCTACACAGGACACTGTACTTGAGTCTCTACTGCCAGACACTCTCTGGTATTTTGTTTTACCATCTGTTATGCAACTGACATAGGAAGAATGTCTTCAGTGCAGCAGAGGTCCACAAAACTCTCTTGCCTACTCACGTTATTTATTAATTCTCAGGCACTGAATCTGACCAAAAAGCTCCTCATCACAAAATGAAACAACACATCCCTGTATACAATACCTTCTGTAGAAAATTAAACTCTCATCTCCCTTTAACAAGTTGTGATTTACATAAAATTCCACTTTGCATGAACTAATATGAGAGAACAACATAGTAACTGCATAAATGGTAGTCAATTGTCTTGCCAAAGCAATATTTAGAATTATCTTATATAGCATCCAAGCAATTTTAATGAGCTGTGAGATACTCGATAGTGTTCCACAACTCCAGTCTAAAAATCTGAAAGCAGGAAATGCACAACTACACAGCAGTGTTCAGTGGAAATAATGTGATATACTTGGCAAAACCGGCTTTCACATTTGAGGTAAAAGGCAAGTTTTTGAAAAAGTGCTTCCAGAGCCATAAGCAAGAATTCAGCAGATCTATGTAAGATATTTTTATGGCTGGAAATCCAGAGGAAGATAACTGATTTATTGAAGACTAACCGTTTATTACATAATTTTGTTTCCTTTTTAATACTGGAATTCTGTTACAGCTGGAGAATAGTAAGAATATACATTCTCTCTTGCCTGAGTTCAGTGTTCCTGTGCTGTTTTGTTCTGCATTCCAACCTCTGATAAATTTTAGCTTTTACACTCCTCTCTCCCAATCTGTGATAAGGTTTCTGTTCTGGAGCTAACTCAGGGATTGCTGTAGCACACTGTTCTGCATGCTGCAAATAATGCCTTTGTTTCTCTTCTAACCTTCCTCATGCCAACAACCAGCACGTTGAGAGATGTGATCCATTGCCAAGGGGTAACTGTCTTAACTCTTGACAGAGTGAATCAGGTATCACTTTCCCTGCTGTGGTGTACTAATTTCAAATGTCCCCATCTTTTTCTCATGAAAACATCTCCTATCCATTACAATTTTCCACTGTCTAAACTAGCCCTGTACCTGCTATGTTCAAGATTTCATTTTTACTGGTCACTAGGTTGAAACCTGTCAAATCAGTTATCCAAAGACAAGACATTGTGAACCTTTTCAGCTGTATCCCATACCTGGTCAGGATATCTTTCTTTGCTGTAACAAAGTTTTAGAGCACTTGTGGCAAATGCCTTCCTTCACCAATCAGAACAAAAAACCAAAAGACAACCCATATGGGATATGGTTCTTCACAGGTAAACAATAAAATATTCAAGAAGCAGCAGTCTCCAATAGGATCCACATGCACAGACTTTCACCAATGTCCATAATGAGCCAGAGCTGCCACGGTTCATCGCTCAGTTCTAATCCTCTGTGATCTGTAAGACTTGTGACATCCCTCTTGGGTTAATCAAGTTAAACTGACTGCTTGCTGGGAGCCATTTGCTTGATGAAACACAGCAGATTCCAGCTGCAGCACACACACAAAGCGAAAAAGCTAAAAGCCCTGGGGCAAATGCAGCTGCGCTTCTTCTTCCTGCCTCCCCTTTCCCTGTCCCTTGGAGCAGCTGTAAAATTCTCTTTTTCACGATGGTGGAACAGATACACATAGTCAGATATTGCAAAGAGCCTGACATAATTGATGCCTGGTTGTTTTAGCCCTCTGCTGATAAATAATGATATACAAATGTCTTGAGTTCATTCTAATTACCACTCTAGTGCATCTTAGAGACATTCTATTTCCAAGATTTCTTCTAAGGATGTCTTTCGTCTTTCCCTGGCTTGCTTAGTCTAAGCAACAGTCTTCCTCTACCACACACTAAGGAAAGGTATTTCAGCTGAAAGTTCATAGAGTAATGGATCCAATGTGAGGAAAATTAGCATCTTGAGTACTACTATTTGCAGTTACATCTACACTTTATAATTTCTGGCTCAAAAATATAACCTTTTCTGAAAAAAATGCTGTAAAACATAGGGTAAAGCAAATCAGAGAGAAAGGCGACTGATATTTTTACATGCAGATCCTTTCCATGTTGTCTGCCTTCTGTGGAGATTAGAGCTCTGCAGTTATTCCCTCTGTGTTAGAATCAGGAACCTAGTGCCATTATTGTCCTTATCATTTGGTAGACTGCCCTTTGAAAGCCTACCTTATATTTCACAGTAAGTCCCCATAAAGAAGTTTCACTGCTCATGAATGCTTTTCTCCTACAGACAGCAGTAGATACTGCAATATTATTGCTTCACACAATTAATTGATCCCTGCCTTTCTGAAGGAACACCATTTTCACTCTTTTAGTCATACACTAAGTAGCAAATATCTGAACACAACTAACACACTGAAGGTGTCAGCAGGAATGAAACAAGAATCATTTATGGACAACCAATAGCTTACAGACAAAACAAGGGTTTATGATATATCATACTACTTATTTCTGAAAATACTACTTATTTCTCAAGTTCTTCATTTATAAAATGGATATAAGACATTCCCTGGTGAAACAGTGGAAAATGCTATAGATGAAAAACACTAGATGTACTTTTAAATGTTATTCTTGTCAGGAAAAACATGGGAAGAAGATTAAGAGAAAATATGACCTGAACAATTAGGGCAAAAATATCTTTGCAGACTGGCTGGATAACCTGGAAAGAAGAGCTTTAAACTAGGAATAATGAGGGAAGGAGAGGAAAACCCACAATCATGGGAAGATGAACCAAGCTGGCAAACAAAGGGTGAAGGGTCAAGGTGGACATGGGAGAACTCAAAAAGAAGCTAAGGCTAAAGCACACTGATCGCCAGTGTATCCACATAATTTAGGAAGTGTTGAGAGGGGGCAGCATTAGGACAGGGGCAGGACAGAGGAGCTCAGACAGAGGAGCTCTCACATTTTCTGAGAAATCAAGACAAATGAGTGCCTCTCTGAAGCACCTATAAACTGTGGCACAACACATGGGGAACAAACAGGAGGAAACAGAGGGCTGTGTGCAGGTACAGGGCCACAATTCACTGGGATCACAGAGATGCTGTGGGATTGCTTGCATAACTAAAATTCTGCAGCAGATAAGGACAGGCTCTTCAGGAAGGTCAGACTAGGAAGGCAAGGCAGAGGAATGGTCCTTTATGCAAGAACAGCAGGAATGCACTGGCCTCTGCCTAAGAATGGACAATAGTCCAGTCAAGAACCTGTTAGTCAGGACAGGTGAAGATATCAAAATAGGCAACATTTGGGGGTGTATGTCTGCTACAGACCATGTGATCAGAAGAAGTACATGAGTGCAGCACTCAGCTGCAAGAAACCCTGCTACAGACCATGTGATCAGAAGAAGTACATGAGTGCAGCACTCAGCTGCAAGAAACACTGCTACAGACCATGTGATCAGAAGAAGCACATGAGCGCAGCATTCAGATAGCTGGAAGAAACCTCATATTCACAGGTCATAGTCCTCACAGCTACTGGACAGACAACGCAGCAGGACACAATCAGTCCATGAGGGTTCTGAAAGGTGTTGATAGTTACCTAACATGGGAAACGGTGGAGGAACTGATGAAAATGTGACACCTGGTGTGGGACTGCACATTTACCACCAGGAAAGAATTGGTGAAGGCAGCACCCTGGGCTGCATGCAAAACAGCATGAGCAGCAGGGGAAAGGAGGGTATTCTTGCCCTCTGCTCCATTCTGGTGAGACCCTACCTGAACTGCTGCATCCAGCTCTAGGATCTCCAATACAAGGGAGGACATTGACCTATTGGAATGAGTCCAGAGGAGGGTTATCAAAATGATCAGAGGAATGGAGCACCTCTCCTGTGAGGAAAGGCAGAGAGAATTGGGATTGCTCAGCCTGGAAGACAGAAGGCTTTGGGGTAATCTATGGCCTTCCAGTACCTAAAGGGAGCCTACGAGAAAGATGGAGAGAGACTTCTTACAAGGCCATGTAGGAGGAATGATTTAAAAGAATAGGTTTAGATTATATGTTTGAAAAAAATTCTTTACTGTGAGGGTGGTGAAGCACTGGAACAACTGCCCAGGAAGGCTATGAGCGCTCCATCCCTGGAAGTGTTCAAGGCTAGGTCAGATGGAGAAAGAAGGGGAAAGGCCAGTACTGTTTAAGATCTTCATTAAATACCTGGATGGGATAGAGTGCACCTTCAGCAATGTTGCAGATAACATAAAACTGGGAGGAGTGTTTGATACACTGTATGGTGATGCTGCAATTCAAAAGTACCTTAACTGCCTTGCAGAAATGGGCCAATAGGAATCCATGAAGTTTACCAAAGAAATGCAAAATCCTTTACCTGGTGAGGAATAAACCCCTGTCCCAGTACAGGGCAAAGAATGACTGGCTGGAAATCAGCTCAGAAGAAATGGACATGGTG
>VWYI01038404.1:0-29865 GCA_013399455.1 Anthoscopus minutus | reverse complement strand
TAGTTCTAAACCCACAACATTATTTGGTGGGTGCATTGGCCGGGAAATTCGAATTGGCAATTTTAAAACCACTGCATGAATTGGTGTTTCCACCCAGTTTAATCTGAACCTGCCACACTTGTCAAAATCAGTTTTGACTCATGTGACTAACAAAACGTGGAGGTTTAGGGAAATAGAAGGAGACTGTTACCATGGTTTGGTTCTGAGTCATCCATACAGCTCAAATCCTCTAGGTCCTAAATCCAGTCTCACAGTTTTTCCCACTCCATTTGATGGAGCACCATAGGATGAAAGGGGCTGTGACTTATTACTGCCTGCAATAATTCTCTAAGTTTTAGTCCTCACCATACCAGTATGTGGTTCTTGGCTTCATTAATATTGTGAATTTCTACACACAAATGTAATCAATTTTTTGGTTACCCAAGGGGCTGGTTTATGCAGCAGGAGGAATCCTGCTACAGACAAGAAGTTCTTCTAGAGCTGCCCTATGGAGACTTTTGAGATTGTATTATCTCCATGGGGTTTGGGGTAGGTTTCTTCTGTACCATTATTACATGAGGTGCCCTGGATGTTGATACTGTACCTTCCAGTAGAACAGAGTTTAGGGTAAAAATTACCCATAGGAAAGCAGTCAGGAATTTTTCATCTTCAGCCAGAGCACTAAGTTCAGCAATAACACCAATCTATCCTGCCTTTCAACATGCACAGTATTTTATTAAAGCAAAGATGGATATGAAACAAATGTTCCATACAGTCTAAAAAGTCTCTTTTTAATGCATAGCATTTAGAAACTTGAAATTTAATTTTTCTGCTAAGTCCTGTATTGTGTGCAATTGAATCAAACTTCTTAACAACTTCTACTCTTATTTTCTGGAAATCAAAATTGCCATTTAGGTGTTGATGATTTGTCTCCTTTATGATTCATTTCACTTCTCAAGAGATGTCCCTGAAGTACCAAATTTTAGAACAGAATGAATAAATTTCTACTCTAAGTAAAATACGTTAATCTATCCATTATAAGTATAATTAATTAAATAAACAAATGAATATAATACAAATTGAGGCTTACACTGCCTTGCTGATACCTACTATCATCTCTGGGTCAGATAAACATGATCTAGAAAATATGAGGAAAAAGTTCTTCGTTTAATATAAGCATACCCAGAAAACTCTTTAAGCTGGTCAGAGGAAATGCAAACTTCCTCCATTCTCCATATTTGTAAAATTCCATATTTTTGCAGTAATTTACTCCCCAGGATTTAGACACCATATTTAACATTGAAAGGAAAATCTATGCAAGAATATCAAATTTAATTTCTCTCTTTATATGAGGCATCCATTCTCAAAATGCCCAAGGATATAACTGAAACAAAGAGGAGATTTAGCAGTATTTCTCATATTGGGGGTGGTAGTGGTAGTGAGTTAATTCCTTTCTCATCTTCTTTCCTGCCGCCCTCTTTGTATTATTGCACACTGTTACACTTTCTTTCAATAAAGCAGTTTAAATGTATGCAGCACATATGTAATGATGGTTTAACTTCTTTCTGTGGCTGAGGTCTGGCTTCCTTCCTGCAAGTATCCTTTCAGACTGATGGGCACAGTCCCATTGCTTTTTGTCTTCTTTTGCCACCATGTATGACATATTTCCAGTTTCAGCTTAATGGGCACAGAAAAGGAGAGCCCAGGAACAAGAATGAAATAGTCAAGAGGGCAGATAAATTTGCTTCCTTCATATACTTTTTCTTCTCCAAGTCTAATAATACATTTCACCTCATCCATCACATCCAGGGACTTCATGACTCATTACCTCTTTTTTCCAAAAGACAATCCTCCTGGGATCTGGCTGCTCAGGACACCTGGCCCAGAGAAAAGGAAGGAAGAGTCAGATGTTCCATCCATCATGAGACACAGGGTTTCTAAATCCTAATGTTTTACTTTGCCACTCACAACCTGTCTTTAAATTTGAATACTTGTTTTAATCATTGGTGAAAAAATTGTAGCCAGTTCTATCGATGGAACAGTGATCCTAAGATCATAAATTAAATTTTCTGTTACTACCATTAGCCTGTGTCTTGAAATAGTAAGGAATTTGCTGGTTACTTTTTCTTTACAGTAAGCCTGAATAGTCAATGATACTGAGTTTATCAAAAACCAGAAGGGAGATTTGCAATCCAGCATTTCAAAACTTGACAACATATTATCTTTGCTTGCTCTGATTGTTATTTCAGTAGCAAAAATTCCTCAAGAATAAAATCATAAATGGAAGACAAACAACAAATGCAGGTAAAAGAACTTTTCAGAAGTTTGTTGTTGTTTTTGATTGTTTATAGACAGTGTAGATTTTTAAAAATAAGTTTCACTACAAATAAACACCAGCTTTAAGAAAAATCTACCCATGCATAATGAAGGTAGTTCAGGGATCCCCTTATGAATGTGCTTGAAGCTCAGGTCCTGTGTTCAATGTATTAGTGTATTTTTTCCCATCTAAATATTTTTTTAAACAATGAAATGTGAGGAAAAGAATGAATGAAAATTCTGTATGCATTTCTCTGCTTAATTTCAGCTGGCTTTTCCTCAGGATATTACCTGAATCAAGCAGCTTCAATACCATTTCTTAATAACCTCAGAGCTTCCAAAAACTAATTGATTTTCTTTACTAGCCACCAGGTGGCAATCATAAACTTCCATAAACTTAGCCTGCTCCATCATCTGTTCTGAATCAGCTACTGCAGACAGAGAATATGCAGCAAACAGAAAGCAGAAACAGGTATCTCCATGGTGACTATGATAATAAGTTGTTTGTCATGGGTGAAACTAGATGAAACCATGTTCGTGCTTCTAAGCTACGTATTTCTTCTCATTAAGTCCTGAGCAGAAAACCTTGAAAAAAAAGTGTTCTGCTGAAAGATGTACTTTGTCTCTCAAAGAGCCTGATGATTAGCTTATTGTCCATGTGACATTTTCAGTGTTTTGGACAGTGATCATAATGAAATTCCTGAAAAAAATCTATATGGATTTTTATGTTGCCTTTTCTACCCAATTAAATCGAGTAATAATTTGGCTTAAGTACTTGTTTTTCTCTCTCTCTTATCAGGGCTTTGAGTAAGAATTGCAAATCTATGGCAGGCAGAGAAAGAGAGTCTTCACTTTCCTTCTTTATATGATTAGGCTTTTAAAGGACAAAGAGCTCTTTAAAAGATTTTTGATTTTCAACATCATTGTCATATCCTAAAAACTGAAAATGCAAAGCTCTGGTCTGCATGTGTGTTTTATTTTGAATATTCCTGTTGAGAGAGATATAGCTAGACATCAGCTTTTTCTTTTTTTTTTTTCAAAATTGCTTCAAGATCTTAAACTCCAATGAATTTTGATTTTCATTTTGTTTTTCTTCCAAGTCTCTTGCTCCGAGATCCTTACCTGTAGGTCTTTCAGTCTTAGCTCCCATACCTTCAGATTCACTTGAAATTGTCTTCTACTTAGTTGCATTACAGCTAACTGGACAACAAAACAACAAAACAAAGATGCAAAGAATACACTGATTTGACCTAATCCAAAAGGAAACATGTATTTTGGTTAGGCTACACTTTACTTTGTCTTTAAAAAGATAGCATAAAGCAAGCAAGAAAGAAAAGTTATGGAAATAACTCAAGAAACAGTATCTGGAAAATCAACGTTAAATAATTAAAAATAATAAGAGAAGTCACAGGAAAAGAAAAAATAAAAAGAGCAGTTTGAGAACTGTTTGAAGCCCTGACACTAGTTGTAGGGAAAACACCATCATCCAAAAGGCTTGAAGGACATCAGAATAAGAGCAAGCAGGTAAAAGACTTTTGTACCCAGTCTCCTGTTTGCTGGTAAAAGTTACTTTTATAAACAGCAGTGTTAAGAGGACATGAAAAAGCAGTAATAATTAGATCATCTTGATCAACTCGAGGTAGAATAAAGATAAGACAGAATCTGATATACTGATACTGTCTTTGACTTAATTATTTACCATTTTCTATTTTAAGTGCTCTTCAGCATTTTCCTGGAGCATTAGTCAGGTACAAGGTAGGAAACTGGCAGTCTAGGTACGTGGTTTGATGTAGAAATTCCTGTGACAATGCAGACTTTTGCTGTCTTTGGCTTTTTACTGCCCTCCAACACACATGCTGGTTTATGTGTTTTCCTCATCCCTGAGCAAATCCAAATTTCCAAAGTCAAGTACCTCTCAATTACAGTTTTAAATTTCCCTCTGTCATTCAAAGACAAGCAAAATTTCAATTATTATAGTCAAATCTAGAAGAAGAAAAAGGGCTTAATATTACTACGTGAAAAGAAAAAGAAGGTAGTTTCTGATTTTGAAAAGAGAGACACTATCTCCATGCAGTCACCATAAAAAATACAAGGATTATCTTGGTTCATGAACCCGAGATATTTTTCCCTGTTGATAACTAGTGGTTCTCTGTAGATGGCAGTGTTGCTACATTATCCAAAGCAACCACTCATTTCTAGTTTTGTCAGAAACCATCACTTCAATCCAACATTACAAAGTCAAAGCATAATTACCACTAATGCTCCCCCTCTCTTGAGCAATGCCATCAGGGTATATCTTGCAAATGAATGGAAACTGTTAATTATAATTATATTAGACACCCATATTGTACGTTTCAGCAGTGCTGGTGTCGTCTTTGGATCTTTGTTTATCATTACACAGGAGATATTAAAGTAAAAGGATGGAGACCACAGTGACAACACTCCTTTATAGTATGAAAATTATGCATCCTATTTCATTAACAGCTCAGCCCAATAATTTGAAAGTGCTTGTAATTGGATTATTCTGTACCCATATTTTACACATATGTCGCTAAAAAAGAAGTAAATGTTTAATTAACCAGGTTTTTTTTTAGGTTGTTTGCAATCTAATTAAGATGTTTGCTTTCATTGACAAAGCAATAATATTTCATATTTATTTTTGCCTTGAAACATATATCTTCATTTTCAACCCAACCTCCAGGGAACTATTTCAAGTAGAGCTATCATATGTGTGCAGGACAAAATCCTGTCTGTGAAGGAACTGGGGAATAGTATGTGCTTTCTTAGCTCTTCATCCTTTCTTCACACCAATTTTCCTAACTCTGTTTTCCTTTTCACAAAAACCCTAGGTTATTCTTAGCTTCCTGACCTTTCCAGAAAAGACCTGTCATCTTTCTCTTAGCATTTTATTTAGCCGATCTTCCACATTCTGCCTGGTGCACCTCCCTGACATTTTTCAGCTATGCTGAATCCTGACTGCTGCACCGACTCTGCAGGTGTGTTACTTTTCTCAAACTTCTGCTGAGTCTTCCTAGAGCTTTCCTGAAATTAGTATTAGGAAAATATCCCTTTAAGCACCAACAAATACATTCACTTGTTCTACTTTAACTCTGCCAGTTTGGCCAAATTACTGCAGTGCCATCCTCTGCAGTGGTGATGCAACTGTACTGTTGTAGAATACCTCCTGCTGGCTGTAAATGTACATCTTTTTCAGCTATAGCAGGGCTGAGTAAGCTGTTAAAACCTGCAGTAGATCCTTACTTAGATCTTAGCAAACACCTCTACTAGATTTTCTCTCTCTGAAAGTCAGCTTCCACAGTTCTAAAAAGTTCCATTCAAAATGAGCCAAATCTGCAACGAATAGCTCATCAATTTGAACTGATTAAACCATTAAGCATGAAACTTTTTCCCTAATCAGACCAGGATCATAAACAGGAAAAGAGCTATCTCACGAAAGTGCAAAATACAGCTGCCAGGACTCAGCTTTTCCTCTCTGTAACCAACAGAAGGTTGTTCAAATAGCCTTTTACTGTCCTAAATCATACTGCTAAACAGTTGGCTGCTTGTACCCATTGCAGCAGACTATTTAAACACCATATAGATATCTCTCCTTGAAAGGCTGTGCTTGGGTATCTTTCTTTTAGGCAAAACAGTTGACTTCTCTTTTTTTCTTTTTTTCCTAGGACAACTTTCCAATCTTCCTCAAACCTAAGCTGTTCTACCACCAGGATTTCTGCCATGTGGCCAGTAGCCTAGGAGCTCCCTGAACTGCAAGGCAAGCTGAGGTACTCAGGGCTGCTGAGAACTGGGTGTACAGCAGAGGACCACTAAAGGCAGTGCTCCTCGGGCTCCCCAGGTTACCAGCACTGCAGGAGCTTGCCATGGGGAGTGCCCATGGAGGAAGGAATCAGGAAGCTGGCTGTTAATGAAACGGGCTTTTCCTAAGAAACCTTCCTGGATCCAGTTGGGAAATTAGAAGAATTTGACGTGTTTTGGTGGAACATCTGAAATGTTGTTAAATGTGCATTTCCCGGTGGAAGGATCCCAGACAGCTGTCATAATTTCACTACAAAAGAGATAAACAAACAACTGAAGACACCATTGCCATTCTCTTCTCTTCTTTGCATTAATGCCTCTGAAATTCATTTGCAATAAAATCCTTTGAGTTCATTCACTTTTTCTGAACTCAGAGATAATTCTGTTGACATTTTGCCAGTCTTCAGATAGAAATCATCTTTTAGATGTGATAGAGATTCTGCATGAATATATTATGTATATATCTTCATCCATTTGCAACACCGAGGCAGAATGTTTATTGTATATATCTATTCTCCATAAACAATTACTCAAAAGCAATTATTAGCTCAGTGTTGACATTGCTAGATATTCTGAGTCAGATCCCACATCCTTACTATGTCTCAGGAAGATTTATATGTAGATCTTCAAACATGCAACTCTCAAGAAAACAAATTATGAAATAGAAATTACAATGGCATATTTATGACTGATGATTATGGAAGATCTCACTCCAGCACCTTTGAGGTTGGTATTGCAGCCTGACATAGTCATCCAAAGTTTCTTAGGGAGAGAACTAAAAACTTACTGAGTGACATGTCACTCTACAGTTCTCATGGTAGAAACATCTAAGAGAGGTAAAGCAAACTAAGCCTAAGAATGCTTCTTACTTTTTACTGAATATAATCAAAACTTGAGCAAATAGGCCAAACTGGACATAAAAGTTTGGGAAACAAAGTTAGTTGAAATGTACCCATATAGAGAATCAAGGTCACTCTCTCACATAAAAATGTTTCCTTCAATTTACTAAGGCCATTCTGGCTACATATGAACCTATCAAATATAATGTTGATATTGATCTCTTTGATCTCAATGTTACCTCTTTATCAAAAGCTGGTAATACGGTGTCTCATGAGCATATTATAATGCAAGGCTGTTCCACACTTCTTCTCATTTAAAGTCAAGTTTCAATTCAAAGGTTTTGTTCTGTTATTTAAAGCTCCCCAGGAAAGAGTGACCTAAAACTTTTACATTTATTTAGGGCAAACATTTTTCACTTGAACATGAAAATCTGTCAGTAGGGAGATAATTGAAAGTAAAAAATAAATTCACACTGAATTGACCATAGGAGAGATATCACATAGCTACAGTAACTTTGTGGCCAGTTAAGAAGTTTGTTGGAGTTCCCAGTCAATCTCACAGGACTTTATGATAGCTATGCTATCATTTTGTCTCACTGTTTGTGATATGTGTGCATATACCACAAATCTGTATTTGAAAGTCAAGGCAAGTAGATATAACTAGACACAATTCATTTCAGTACACACAGGTCTCAGATTTTTATTTTTCTCAGTAACATCACATATTGAAAAATAGACATTCCAAATTTTAATTTATTTTCGTACAAAAAATATTTAAAAACCTGTATCTTTCTTCAGGTGTATAGGAAACAGAGAGATTGTAATTAATGATATATGTCTGTTAAAATATTATGAGCTTTTCCAGCTGGTTTTTCTTGAAGCTGGACAAACAGAGGGAAACAAAGAAACAGGGAGGAAAAACATATGCATACAATATTATCTTTTTTTAAAAAGAAAATAACAGTGGAAAAATGTAAAATAATGGATATTCAGTACTCCAAGGTGGTGGTGAATGTCCATTCACCATGGTGTTTCCTGTCCTCAAAACACAGGAAGCCATATACAAGCACACTGTAAACAAAAAAAATTGTTAGGAATTTGTTTAGCTCTGTATTCATGTCAAATTATTTTTCTGACATAATCCAATAGAAAAAGAAGGATTACATATAAAGATGTATGGCAAGCAGATGCAAGACCATTAGAGATCTTGAAACGGAAGAGATGGATTTGCAGTGATAATTGGATATTTTGCATTTATGATTTTCCTTACCACATTATTTTGTTTCATGCAAGTTGTCCATCATTTTTATATGCAAAAATATAGGTTTTAATGATTTTTTTTATTATTATTTATCAATTCATGTTTGAAAGGCAGACTAATAAAGCAGAAAAATGCACATTATTTTCTTTATTCAAAATTTTCAATATTTTCAATTCAAAGTTTCCTCATTATTTCCTCATTTTATTTTGGGCCCTCATCACTCCCCTATAAGGGGAGTCTATTGCAGACACATATTTCACTCTGCCAAAATAAGAGCATAAACTCAAAGAGAGCGTAGTTTTAAGATACACCAGGGTTCCCAGTTGGGAAGCTAACACTGGATCCTACTAAGGAAACCATATGTGAATCCTATTATGAAGCATGTGAGGACACAGATCTACTAGAGGTGGACCAGCATGCCTTGGTCGTACTTTAGCTCTCATCCATCCTAATGACCCCAATATTATGGGGTGATCCAATGAAAAACACACTGAAATGTCCTCCTTTCTCCTACAAATGATACATTTTTTTTCATCATACCCTTTAGTCAGGTCATTGTGACCTTGTTTACATCAAAGACAAAACTCTGCTAAGTCAAGTGTTTTTACTAGTCAGGCACTTTTACTAGTCAGGCTAGTCTCCAGCTTAGGATAATGCAACTACTAAGTTTTCTGAGTGAATCTTGTCTTCCATATTTAATGAACAAAACAAGTCTTACAGACTTACTCTTACAGAAAAGAAGGCCAAACAAATTTGTTCGTGAAAGATTTCAAATATCCTTGGAGATTGATTGTGATTGAGCAACTCAAGTGTTCATGTGCATGTCTGTGTTTAATTAGCAACCTACAGCACAGTTTAAAAGTCCTCTGCAAGTAGATTCTGTCATGACTGTAAACAAGGGCAAGAATGTATATGCCTCACACTTTTAATAAAGCTGCTGTCTCTCCTTGTTTCAAACTTTGTCTTTTAACTTGGGAGTCTCCCATTCCTCTCAGTTTCTAATTTGCCCATGGCTGCTACTGTTGATCAGCCTCTCTAGTCTAGATTACCTCTGCTGCTACAAGACTTCACAAGAAACCCTTTTTTCTACTGCCTAGTGTGATTGTACTGAACAATGTAATGAGGCATATTGTAGTAAACAATATAACCAGAATAACAGAGTAATTTGAGATGGAGTTGGGAGAAAAGCTTGCTTTAGAGCTCCTACATATTAAACACACATAGTTTTTTATCTTTTTATCTGTTTTGTTGGGTTTTTTTTTAAAAATCACCCCCTTGAATCTCCAGAGTTTTCCTCCCTTCAACTGATCAGCTGGGTAATTTAATTTCGTGGTGATGAAAAAATAGTCCAACTGGGTGCTGCTTTGTTTACTTGATCGTATTTTTCAATGCAAAACTCACTGAAGAGCTCTGGGACACAGTGTAGGGAAGGCAAAATGCAGAACTTTAAAAGCTGCCTTTATTTTGTTCATTCTTCCACTTCAGATATTAAGTAGCTGTCAGTTGTATCTGTCAAGATAAAATAAAACTGACAAGTGAGAGAAATAAGGCTGTACATATGTGAAGTAGACAGAATAATCAAAAAGATAATTCAGAATGGACAAAAAAAGTGATCATGGAATAAAAAAAGACTTCTTGCCTTTTAATATAAGCTAAAAATAAAAAAGCACTTCACAAATGCATTACACTTTGCAAGATACTATTTAATAAAACTCTTTCAAGACATTCGAGAGTGAATGACTGAGCAAAATCTTTTGCATTGCTAGTAGTAATTGATTTCAGGATTTGAACTGCACGTCTTTATGGACTTGACAATAATGAAAAAAATTGGAAAGATCTAAAGTCAAAGGCCAAATACAATTCTCGAAATATAATTTAATTAAACTATCAGACAACGAAAGTGGACCATCTAGTAAAACAAGGGCAGGGCCATGCCCATTGCAGTACCAAGGGATAGACAGAGATCAGTGTACAGGCAACAGCCACTCTGTTAGTTTGATTTGGTGCCCAAGACAGCGACAGATCTTTGTGACCATCTAAATGAAAGCAGCTGGTGTCAGAGGGTGAGGAGTAATGAAGACTGACCACCAAGCTTAGCCTCCTTTTTAAACTGTAAAGTCAGCCGGCCCATCTTGCCAAGCTCTGAGCCAAGAGGCTCTCAGGAAGAAAGGTTGAAGCCTCTGCACCTATAAGGAGCCTGGCAGTTAAGGTGGAACAGATTAAGTCCTTATGAAATATAGAAATATACTTGCTCATGTGACAGAGCTATGAAGCAAGCAAGGGTGCATGTTAATTAGTGTTCTAGTAAAGGCTGCTTAAACTAATTCCTACAGAACAGAACTTCTTAGATGGATTTGGATGGCAAAGAGGAAATGATGTGACAAAAGACTGGTATCACAAAAGTGTAGAAAATGTTTTTCCTTTGCTTGATTACCATGCACCAAACTTCTTCACTGCTCTTACACAAGGAAAGTTTTCATTTATTTCCCAACTTCCCAAGTAGACACAGGTCTACTCTAGTGAGATCAAGAAGCTGGAAGTGACTTTTTTCCATCTTGCAAAATGAGCCCAAAAAATGAGTCAGTAACATTGATTTCTGGAAGGAATGTCAGGCCCAATTCTCCATCTGTCTTGAAAATTTCTTTAGCAAAAAATTGCCAGCAATGGACAAGACATGTAAAGGGAACATCACAGCATAATTTCCTTGTTATTTTCTGCTGTTGGAAACAGCCAGAGACTGATTTGTAACTTTCCTAAAATTTTGGTCTGATTCGAGACATCCATCCTTATATATTTATATGATAGCTTATGTCTCAAGATAATATGGCATTTTCCCAATATTCCAAATAAACCATAACTTCATAACTAAATAACTTCAGAGACATCTATACTACTGCATTAATATTGTGCTTTTTAATTGCTCTGGTTGAGTCAGGCAGTCAAATATTCCAGCTCTAGAGATATTGTGTATGGGAATATGGAATTTAAAAACACTATTCCTTGAAAACTAGAAAGATAGTTCCTGGGAGAAATTGTCCAGGCAGTTGGAGATTTGGTTAGGAAAGCTAAATCATTGACAAAAGTTAATCTCGCCAAGGACATCAAGGGTAACTAAAAATGTTTCTTTACACATCTATATGCATCAGCAATAAAAGAAAGAATAGGATAAATGTGGGTCCCCTCTGGACAATCATGGGAGACATGGATAAGGCTGAGGTAGTCAATGACATTTTTGTTTCAGTATTCACCAGCAACTGCTCTAGTCACACTGCCAAGCTGCAGAAGCTGAAAGCAGGAACTGGGAGAATTAAGACCTGCCTATATATATATCTATAACATCTCCACAGGAGATGGTTTTCAAGGACATCTAAGGAATCTGAAGATTCAAGTCCGTGGGACCTGACAAGATACACATGGGGGTCCTGAGGGAAATGGTTGATGAAATGGCTAAGCCACTATCCATCATGTTTTAGAAGTCATGGCAGTCTAGTGAGGTTCACATTCTCTAGAAAAAGGGAAATATAATTGCCATATTTTAACAAGGAAATAAGGAATATCCAGGGAAATAAAGGCCAGTTAGTCTCATGTTAGTTCCAGGAAGTTTCTTGCTTCCATGGAGCAAATCCTCCTGGAAATTATGGTAAGGCACAGAGAAAATAACAAGGTGATTGGTGACAACGAAAATGGCTTCATTAAAGGCAAAACATTCCTGACAGAATTTCTGGCATTCTACAATGGGTTTATATCAGTGGTGGACGAGGGGCATCTACCTGGACTTGTACCAAGCATTTAACGCTGTCCCATGCAACATCCTCTATACTGGAGAGACATGGATTTGACAACTGGGTCGGTTGGTTGCCAGAAAGTTGGCTGGATGGTCAAACTCAAAGGGTTGCAGCCAAAAGCGTAATATCCAAGTGGAAAGCAATGACAAGCAGGGTTAATATAGGAACCAGTACTTTTTAACAACTTTGTTGGTGATACAGACAATGGGATTGAGTGCGCCCTCAGCAAGTTTGCTCATGACACCAAGCTGTTTCGTTAGCTTGACAAACTGGAGGGATGGGATGCCTTCCAGAGGGACCTTGACAGGCTTGAGGGGAAGCTGTGTGAACCTCATGAAGTTCAAAAAGGCTGAAGATAAGGTCCTGTACCTGAACTGGGGGAATCCAAATCACCAATAGAGGTCAGGAGGAGAGTGATCAAAATGAACCCTAGGAATAAAGACTGGGGAGTGATAGTGGATGAAAAGCTCAATGTGACTCATCAATGTGCGCTTGCAGCCTGGCTACATCAAAAGTGACTTGTGGAGGTGATTCTGCTGCTCAACTCTGTCCTTGTGAAACTCCACCCAGAGTCCTTCATCCAGCACTGGGGCTCCCCAAAGAAGAAAAACATGGACCTGATGGAATGAGTCCAGAAGAGTCCCATGAAGTTGATCAGAGGACTGGAACAGAACTCTTATCACCTAAAAATAAAGGCTGAAGAGTGGGGCTTGTTCATCCTGAAGAAGAGAAGGCTCCATAGAGCCCTATAGTGCCTTCCAGTACCTAAAAGGATCTAACAAGAAGGCTGGAGAGGACCCTTTAAAATGGCATGAAGTGAAAAGACAATGAGAGAATGGACTTAAGCTGAAGGAGGGTGGGTTTAGATTAGGTGTAAGGAAGACATTTTTTACTGTGAGAGTGGTGAGGCATAGGAACAAGATGTCCAGAGGAGCTGTAAATTCTTCACCCCTGCAGGTATTCAACACCAGACTGGATGGGGCTCTGAATGACCTGGTCGAGTGAAAGGTGTCCCTCACTCATGGCATGGGATTTTGAGGTAGATGATGTATAAGATCCCTTCTGGCCCAAAGCAGTCTATGATTCTGTGATTCTATAATATCAAGTGTGGATATTTACAACAAATGTTTTTTTTAAACATTAAGAAGTTGTTCTTTGTTATTTATTTGTTTCATATCAATCCCTTTATAGTGGAGAAATGTTGTTGCTCACCAGTGAAGTTCTCTTATCTTGAAAGATGCGGATATCACTGATCCACACTGAGGATGAGTGTTCAGTCACAGTCACTGTCTGCCTGAAGAGGCATATTTTATTTCTCTGCTGTATATACAGTAAAGAATTCTTCCAGAAAAATAAAGAATGAACATGGATACAAATTTTACAGCACTAAAATATGAAGAAGAAAATCTCCAGAAAGGATCTCCAGAATTTGCATTCTAAAAAGAATAAGGGTCATGGAAAAGCAATAAAGCAATACACAAGATGAGTATTTCTTCTGAACAGATACAAATACTGACTAACACATACTACCTGTTACTTGCCTCAGTAATGTACAATATGTAATTGAGCATTGTTCCTCATTTCACATGGATGCTGCAATGTCCTTAGTTAGATTCATCAGGTTATGAGAAATTAAATACTTGAAAATAAATGCGGCAGATTCCCATGCTCATTTCTTAACCCCTCATAAAATTCATTTAGATTCCAGATGAAGAATTCTCCATTAGTCATGAGAACTAATAGGCTTATGAATTCATTAATTTTGGATAAGCTTTTCTTTTTCCCTAGCAGGTTAATAAACACAATTTTCATTTAGCTTTCTGTCTTTCTTTAAGCACATAGGAAAGAGCTGGTTCCATTACATTTTGTCTCAATTTAATCCCTCACTGTTACAAGAAGTGGAAAATGCAATTAAATGCAATTCTGAAACCTTTCCCCAGAGAGCTGTTTACAATATTGCCTGCATTAAGCAGTCCATGTGAGATGATGAATCTGCTCTTCCATATTCACGATAGCCTTAAGCAACTTCAAAATATATATGTTTATTTTTAGCTAAAGAACATACACCCCACAAACAACAAAAAAATCCAAACCCGTTAAAAACAGCCCCCTCACCATGAAGAAATGATAACATCAGACATGGACTTCTGGCAGATTTACAAGCAGACCATTGTCAAATGTGCCTTAATTTTTTGTTCCCATGCTGTTTTTTCCCTTCCACAAACTAAAAAGTCTCTAAACTTCCAGATTACTTCATTTAACTCCATACAAATTTCATACGTACGTAATTTTCCTATCTGTTTATTCTTCATTCTAACAAAAAGAAAGCTGACAGCTTTGACAATAGATGTGCCCTGAAAATGTTATCTCCTCCTTCAAACAGTGCCTAGATAATCATGATGGCATATATCCGTATTCATGGGAGATGTCTGTATTCCCCTATATCTGTAGACTTCTACATACAAGGTCATCAATGCAAGCTCTTTTTTTAGTTAATGGGGGGATATAATCAGGGGTTTTTAATGATTGACCCATCTGACTTGTTCAAGACTTGTATCTTAGGGTGGAATGAGTTACAGCTATGTGTTGAACTGTTGCCTTCCTAAACTGCCCAATGTTTGCAATGGTGCAATTAAGCCTCCAAAATAACTTTTTTTTTTTGTATCTTGGCCTTCTAATTAACAACTGTCAAAAAACACAGGTTTGGGATTCTAATGAGTTAAATATAAGCTTCTCAAATAACTATTGAAGCACAGAGGTAATGAGAATGATCAAAACAATAAAAGATCACATGCAAGTAATAAGGTTAAAAAAAATCCGCTCAACGTGAAAGCATCACAAATGGTCTAATATATTGCTGTTAAGTTTCTAGAAGAATCTTCAAACAAGGGTCTTAAAAAAGGAAAATCTTAGGTTTAGGTTTTTTCCTAGGATAAGAAGTGCTCTTACAGACTAGCAAGCAATCTATAAATAGGATACAAAGGACAGGAATGCACATTCAATATCCAGAACAATGGCATGTATAAGCAGCTTTACTCCAAACCTGGCCTAGCATTTCTACAACCTTAAATAATCTTAAATACCCTGAGAGGAAAAAAGGGTGTAAAAGTTGCAGATGACAAAGAATCATATCAAAATTTGATTATAAAATTTAAAGTGAGAAGTCCAAGAAGATTTCATAATATATGGTGAAGTAACTAGCAAAATAACACCCGAAACTCAGCATCAGTGAGCAGAAAGTGCCTCATGTGGAAAAAATATAGCTATAAAAACATCTGTGTAATGGCAAGCTCCAAATTTGATATTACTTACTCAGAAAAGCATAACAGTGTCACAGTATGTCACTCTCAAAAATATCAACCTGGAAGTCAAGAGAAGAGACAAAATGATAGAACATAAAAAAATATGAAGGTAGGAATTGGAAACAAAGTAGAAATTTTACTGTCATTATGCTATGTATAAATCTGTTTTAAGTCCCTATCTATGAATACTGCATGAAATTCTTATTGTTCTCAGAGATTTCAAAAGAAATTGAAAAATGTACAAATAACAATGACAACACATTGACAGAGGTTACGAAGAGTATGTGTCTTACCAATTTAATCAAGCATGACAAGGAAATACTAGTAAGAAATTACCATTTACTGTTCCTCACTACACAAAACTGAAGAGCACCTCCTGATATCACTATGCAGATATCAGAAGAGAGAAATGACCTTTCACAGAGAGGACAGTTAAGCTCAACAATATGGTAGAAGCTATAGTCCAAGAGCTTACCAAACAGGATTGAGTATATTGGAAGTGGAGCCAAAATAATGACCAAAATTGAATTTTTGTCTTAGTTTCTGGTTTGACCTGGAAAGTATAAAAGTGAACAAAGGAAAAGCATTTGCTCATTTCTTACATATTTTTTCCCCAAATATTTAATACTGACCCTCACTGAGTTTCCCAGACTTAGGTCCCAGTGAGTAAGGACCTTGTGTCCTTAAAACAAATATTTAGAAAGTGATGTCTAACAATAGTTAAGGCCAATTGTTAAGAATTGGTGTATTATTTAAGAACTATACTCTTAATCTCCTCATCCAAATGAAATGTCTGCCTCATTCTGGTTGGCTGACTAGGGAAAATTCACTTCCAAAAATGAATCCTCATAAGATATTAATCAAAAATTTAATTCTCTACTGGAAGAGGACTTGCTTCCTTGAAAAACACATATTTACTGTGAAATGCTGGATTTACATTTTCAACAAAATGTCTTTATATCAGCCACTAAGTTGTTATGGCTGATAGGTTTATTTGATGGCAGAAAGTGAAATGAGAAAAAGGTAGAAAATATAAAATTGCTTGTGTTTTTCTGAGCAGGATTTTTTTTTTTTAGTGACAAAATCTGTAAATGGAATAGTTTAACAGTATAGTGACATCTTACTTTCCTGAAGGTGTATTTGTAAAGCACAACCAAAGGGTAAAAAGTAGTGCATTGCACTCCCTCCATAAATTGAAATTAAATAATATGCATTTTTGAATTTTAATTAGTTCAAGTTGTAATCAGGGGGATCTTCTTTTTTTTGACCTACAATATGAGAATACACACTCCTGTTCTCCCAGACATTTTTTGTCTGCTCTTATTTAGCCTTTATTGCTTTTTGCGTTAGATTACCAAGCAACTTGTATAGTCTACATGATAGACTTTTAGATTCAGGGTCAGAAAGAAATATTTAATCCCTGACTTTTACAATAATTTGATAAAAGCTATTAAATTCATTTCTGAGGTCTTTCATACCCTTTTGGAAGAATATGTAAGATTTTTGAAACAGTCCAAGAAAGTGAAACTTCTGATCAAGTAGCAGGTAAATACGAAATAAAGAAAAAATCATACTGTACATTTTTTTTCCCTGAAGAGATCCATATGCACAAAATTTCTACCTTGGAATAGCTGTATAAAGTGCATTTTTGCTCTCTTTTCTGGCATATCATGTCCTTTGATCCATCAAATATAGCAGAGAATTAGGAAGACTGTTCCATAGGAGAGTGTCTGTGAACCCTTAAGTGTGTTCTCAACTTTTTCTGCTTTTCAGCCCAGACTTCCTATATTTTGAGTCTGTTCTGTTGTGAAGAGAGTAGAAAAATTTCCTCACAACAATAAATTTAAACTAGTTTTATCTTCTCTTAAATTTGAAATGTGGTATAAATTGTTGTAAAGTTTTGTAAAAGGTGGGAACACAAGCCTTCACAATTGAAAGCTAATATTGTGTCATAAATTGGATGGGAAATGGTACCTCAAAAACACCCCCACAAGGAAAAGAAAGTGTACAATTTTAAGCTATTGCACACATAAGATCAGTAGGAGATTTTCCAGAAAAATAATTTTGGGTGGGTTGAAAATGAAAGCACAGCAGGGTCATCTATCCTCCTGGCACTTGAGAAATACCCTGCAATATACAGTTCAATTCCCTTCCAATTGTTCAGCTGTCTATATCATTAACCCCACAGCCAAGAAAGTAAACAGACCAGCAGTTCTAAGACTGCCATTCAATGCCAGGAGGAATTCAGACTCATGTCCCTACAATTATCTCCACTACTAACGATTTGGAAGAGGAATGTTTTTACAAGTTTGGGTTGCTAATACTTGAAGCCAGAAGGCTTGGTAGTCTTTTGAAGGCTAAATTGAAACGGACTCAGTTTTCTCCCATTGCTAGCAACTTTTGCACATATATTTGATGGATTTGATTTTAGTTTTAATTTTTAGCAGACTAAAAGCAGGGGTGTTGTTGTGTTTTGTATCTTTTCTAAGGCTCTTTGTTTTATCAGTTTTTGCCACAAAGTAAAATAGCAAACAAAGTAAAACAGTAAACAAAGTAAAACAGAGTGTGCTGACTGCTATACAGAAAGAGAAAGCTTGTAAAAGAACTTTTCTACAGGAAACTTTGTTTGAATAAGAATTAATTGACTCAATCTGTCAATATTTTGGCAAGTGGGAAAAAAAAGACTAAGTAATACCTTATCATTCCTATATAATAAGAGACCAGAGAGATTTGTTTGTTAGGGATCAAGAGATCCTGGTTGCAGATATTTACTCTGCAGTTTGCAGTTGTCTATTGAACAAGAAATTGTACGCCAATTGTCTCACCTCCTAATTTGGAATAATTCCTACAAGGTAAAATACATCCTAAGGATGTTTGTCACGTCACTGCTTTGTCACTATGCACAATTTATTCTAGCTGTTGCTAATGAATGAATCCTTTGTACAGCTGACGGGAATCAGGAAAGATTAGTGAGGAGGAAAGAAAAAGCCAAACACCACCTTGCTTTCTTGCTGTGTAAACACACATCATTCTTGGTGTGTGGATGTTTCCTCTTCCCTCTGCCTGCACTAACCTGCAACCTGACTGTTGAGGCAGTTTCTTGAAGCATGACAGTGTCAGGCCTGTGACCATCTCTTTCCCTATTCCCACGGGACTATGGTAACCTCTTGGTACTTAAACTGAGGATAAATCAACCTTTTCTGGTGGTGTTTTAAAAAAAACTGTGGCAACGACAAAAAGATTCTGTGCAGAACCCATTCTCACAGGCTATACAGCAGTCATTCCCAGAGAAGACAGGGTACTCAGGCAGAACGGTATCTTGTTTCTTAATTCCTCTGTTAGGCAGGCATTATAAATGCATTGTATAGCTTCTTTAAGTATTTTAATGTAAAAAGTGAGGTACCTTCTTAGTAGTCATGAGCTGAGACAGATTTTTCAGAATCTTCAGTCTGGATTTTAGTGCATTAGTTCTTTGACTGAGTCAAAGTTCAAAGTTTAGATTCACTGCAACTAGCATTGGCTGGTAAGTTTCCAGAGTTAGCAGTGAAATGTAGGGAAGCCACTCCAGGAAAGCTATTAGTTTGATCTTAAATTAATCTGTCTTAATTGCTTTCTGGAATTTCATTCCACTAGCTGGAGAGAAAGCCGATATGTCTCAGGTTGGAGTCCTTGATCCTGGAAGACTAAAATCCAGAAAGACAAAACTAGAAAATGAAAATATTCAGATTTGACTTGAGCAAAAAAAATGTATATTTTATGCTATATTTTATTAAATATATAACATTTATAAGAGCAAAAGAAGCACAATGTCAAAATTTTGTGATTTTGAGGACTTCTTGCAGGCTAAGTTATTCTAGTCTGTGAGCATCTAATGACAAACAAAAGTTTAAATCCACAGATGTAAGTACAATGAAAATTTCCATTGAATTTTCAGTCTAACTAAAACAAAAGACATTTTCACAATCTATATAGAATTCTGTTCTTTTGATATTGTATTTCTCTTTTATAGGTATGTCAAGCCTGAAGCTTTGCTCCTGAGTATTTTGCATAGTTGCTGAATGCAATTTCTGAATGTGGAGAGATTTGCCAATGTGAAGGCTTTCTTAAAAGTGGACTTTTCCACTCAATTAATGGGGAAACAAGGGTTGTGCTTTTGAACAATATCTGTTGTGGTACGCCTGGAGACCCTTCTTCAGTGTGTCTTAAAGCTCCTTTCCTACCAAAATACTTATCACAAGCAGGTCACATGGATGTTTTTGGAGAGAAGAATGTTCACAAAATATTTCATCCCAAAAGGCAAAATACATTGCACAAAGGGATTTTCATGCACATGTGTGAATTTGGGAGTTCACACACAGCTATTAAATCACAATATGATATTTAATGAGGGACATTTCCATCTTCCAATTCTAAATACCTGTATAACTTTCACTTCTCATATATCTTTCTTTTTCTTTTGATTTTCCTAAAGCAATCTCCTTCCTATTTTACCACCTTTCTTTCTTTACTCTTTGTACAGATCATCTTTTACACTTCTTTCTCTTGTGCTTTCAGTTTTCATCTGACTCAAGCATTTTTGCAAACTGCTGCCTTCCAGAGAGGCTGCTAAATGGATAGTATTATTGCCAGGTGGCAGAAAATTGAGAAATGATGTGAAAAGAACAGAATCCATTATTTTATACTGCCCATGATTTTCTAGTGATCTTGACTACAGCTTCAACTACCAAAAATGCAGTGATTACCCTTGCTGCTTTTTTACAGAAGATTTCTGGGGCTCTGTAACATGTTGTCTAGAACAAACTATCATATACTTTTAAAAATGCAAGAAATTCCCTGTCTGCATAATATCTTTGGGCATTCTGAGTACATAATTTCAGCATAGATCAGTTAATTTTCACTGTAATTCTGAAATGCCCAGTGTGTACTGCAAGACTGAATTGCAAGATCTGACTTCTGCTCTGATGTCACTTTGAAATAAACTGGTTTTGCAAGTAACTCTTCCATATTTATATTCTTGATAGTGAAATTGCCTAACAGTGTAGCATAACTCACATAAAGCATAAAGCAAATTTGAGGTGGGGAAAGAGTTCTTCTCAAAATATTTTCTCAAAATGAATAAGCATGAAAGTATAAATGTTCCACATTTGGAAATAGTAGCTGAGTTTTAGGTGCATTTATGAAACCTAATTTCATCTCTCACACTGAACTTCATTCAGTTAGTGAAAGTCAGTAAAGAGGATGCAATTTCACAGTTGATATATGTCAGCTTAAGAGAAGTAGTCTCACCTCCCTGCCCTTGGTTATGTCTTTTCACCTCTTTTCTTATACTATGGCTAGCACTATGGCACTCACGAAACTGCATTGTTAGCTCAACAGGCATCTGATTCAGTGGCAAATTACACACACACACACACACACACACACACACACACACAGGAACAGAAAGAAGCAGACAGATAGGTTTCATAGGGATAAATTTCAGCTGGATAAATTGGCTAATCTGGCTGGCCACACAAATACTAGAGCTCAAGCTCTAGTGATTAAGAATGATCCCTATGATCAAGAATGATGAAGTAGAAGAAAAACATTCCCTGATTGTCACAGGAAATAAGTTAACATTGCACACTCATTCCATAAATACACAGCAAAAATAATTATCAGTTCTAGCTGCTTTGAGAATAACTCCTGCATGATCCTCTAGCAATGAATCCTGTGTGTAGAGTTTATTATTAAATAGTTAAAATGGCAAACTGTAGGTCAAAGCAAAGCTCTGAGCTCTTTCTTCTTTGTCACATTCAGTAAAGTTCTTTGTTACTCTTATAATTTTTGAGGAATAATGGACAGTTTATCATCAAAGAATGTACAAAAAAATGTGACAGTAAGGTCCTAAACTTCCCTAAGCTCAGTGCAATAACTATTATTAATTTGGTATATATTTAAGAAAATAAAGTCTTCTTAATATATGCAGCTATTTATTTCTGTGAATGAGCAGTATGTCACATTTTAATATTAAAACATAATTCAGCACATCATCTGCAATAGAAGTCCCTTTTTAGCACAAAATCATAGAATTGCTTAGGTTGGAAATGACCTCTGATAGTACCCGAGTTCAACCATTAACCAGTGCTGTTGAGTCCACCACTAAACCATGTTCCTAGGTGCCACATCTACAAATCTGAGTACCACCAGGGGCGGACACTCAACCACTTCCTTGGGCAGTCTGTTCCAATACATGACAGCCCTTTCAGTGAGGAATTCCTAATATCTAGATGTCCCCTGCATGAGACCATTTCCTCTCGTCCTCTCATCTTTAATTTAAGAGAAGAGATCAGCCCCACCTTGATACAGCCTGCTGTCAGGTAGCAATGGAGAACAGTAAAGGTCCCCTCTCCCTCCTTTTCTCCAACCTCAGCCCCCTCAGCCACTCATCATCAGACTTGGGCTCCAGACCCTTCACCAGTTCCATTTCCCTTCTCCAGCATCTTAATGTCTTTCTTGCAGTGAGGGGCCCGGAACCAGACACAGGATTCGAGGTGAAACCTTGCAAGTGCTGCACACAGAGGCACAATTTGTGCCCTGGTCCTGCTGGCCACCCTATTGCTGATACAGGCCAGGGTGTCACTGGCCTTCTTGGCCACCTGGGCATACTGCTGGCTCTTGTTGAGTGGCTGTCAACACCCTGAGATCCTTTTCTGCTGGACAGCTTTACAGCCACTCTGCCCATAACCAGTTCTCCAGACAGACAACATCCACAGCCTTTCCCTCATTAACCAGTGGGTCACCTTGCCATAAGAGATTGTGTTGGTTAAGCAGGACCTGTCTTTCACAGAGCCATGCTGCCTGGGCCTGATCAGCTGGTTGCTGTGCACATGACACACGATAACTCTCAAAATGATGTTCCCCATGACCTTCCCCAGTGCTGAGATCAAGCTGAAAATCCTGCAGTTCCTGGATCCTCCAGCTTGCCCTTCTTGTAGAAGCCCACCATATTGCCTAACTTGTAGCTGAACTCATTGCTTTTCTTAGAAATCACCTTTTATATTTAGGAACAAATCCCACTAGAAATACAAATCCATGTGCTGATTGTGGCTGATTCCATTCATATAGATGCACATATCTATACATACATGTACACATATGCATACACATATACATGTACACTCATGTATATGAGTTTTCAGTTCAATCCACTTATCTCAATGTCCTTCAGGTCCAAATGGAGTTATTCCTAGACCAGGTCTGTTTCAAAACAGTGGGAAGTAACATGATCCTATTTCACTATATTTTTTCATCTGCTGGTGAATATTCCAATGCTTGCCTACCTAAAAATGTTTTTTTCTTCTTACAGAATATGCTGTAAGGTCTGTAATTTATTACAGCATTATTTTCTAGAGACAGTGAGTTATATTAGTCATCTCATTCACCTGTGAAAGATCATTCAGAAGGTGAAAGACCTTAGAGATATGGCAAGCATTATTCTAACAAATGAAGATGAACAGCATAGAATAAATCATGTTTGTGGGCTGAATTAAATGTTCAGTGGTGAATCTAAACATCATTTATCAGAAGGGAAATTTTGTGAAACACCAAATTTCACTCCACAGGTAAACTTTTCAGACAACCTTTTGTATCCAGTCATAACTGTCAGATCTATTCTTGGCCAGGATGGCTTGGTGTTAATCAAATTTTCACATTAATTTTTTTGCATATGCCTGTGTACATAATTGCAGTTTTATATGTCTATGCCTAAAATTTCTGAGGTTTTTTCCTGATGGTGTTCCTAATGATGATGATTTCCTAGTGATAATTGCCATAAAAATTACAAAAGAAAATATTGTACTAGAATGTGCATCCTACAAATGCAGGACTTGTGTATCAGTAGCTTTGTGTCTTCTGGTCTTCAGGAAAGTTTTATTTTGTAACAAAATGTGCACAGATAGGGACATCCTATATTAATAATGTATATTAGATATGTATATTAGATGAGATTTTGAATGTGAATGCAGATCCAATGAAATAAACAATCAGTTCGGATATGCATTTAGAGACACACTTATTAACAAAAACTCAATAGTGTAATCAAAATACTAAATGTCAGGGGAAAATTTGTTTGTAACAGCTACATTGGTCCACATCCGATGGCCTCTATCTTCTATATTAGTTTGTGGATATTTTTGACTCCATGCCATTTTAATCACCACCTGGAGAATTCCCAATTTCACCATAACATGTTCTAAATGAAAACAAATAAATGTAAATTTTTCATAATCTTATCAATATACTTCAGGATGAAGTCAGAATCGAAAAAAAATTGCTAGAACAAAATGCTTTTTTTTATTTGATATATTTCTTTTGGTGAAAGAATTAGCTCAGTTGTTTCAACATATTCTATATAAAAACAGCTACAGATATTTAACTTCTTTTAGGTGCATTTCAATGCTGAGGTATCTGAAGAGTCTTGATTGTTATGTGCACTGTAAACAAATTTTCTTTTACTGTGGAGACATCTATTCTTTCAGTACAAATTTTAAGACTGAAGTCTTTATTTACAATTTAAACTCTTGTTTTTAAATGTCTTGTTGTAGGTTTACAGGGCTGGTAGGTCAGACTATCTTCTCTATGTGAAGGGTAAAAGGGTCTATGTGAAGGGTGAAATAGGGTAAAAGGGTCTTCTCTGTTTAAGTTGTGTTGAATGAATAGGTTGGCAAGCATGAGCCAGAGTCCTGTAAAGTATAAGTGTGATTCTCAAGTAGATTTAAAGTGATGTCAAAAGATGCAGTTTTAAAGATGTGAGGTTTTTTTGTCTTCTACAGGAAGGGATAGTTTGATATTTTTTGTCATACAAGACATTCTTTATGAAGTTTGACCTAAACTACAATATGCCACCCTTTTGAAGTAGTAATGAAGAATCTTTCTTAGCCTTGGTGGGATCTGCAGATAAAAACTAGAATATAAAGATATGAAAGTGAGTGGGAAGAAAACCAAAATGAATCATTCTGGAGAAAAATTTGTTTCTCACAAATGTATTTAGAAGAGTATAAGCGTTAGAACTAAAGCAGTCTGATTTTCTATAGTTTCCTGGCTTGAGATTACTAAAGTTGATAACCAAAAAAATGTTAACCCTGTCCCATGTGTGGGACATTTTTAAGCATTCTCTTCCATTTCCTGATGTGATATAGGGTCTAATTTGTGTGCTCATGGCACTGGTTCTCTCTCATCTGAGATACCTTCATTTTTTCATACCAGTTTGGCAGTTTGCAGAAAATTCAGCATAATGAGATTGCTTAAGACCTCTATCCCTTTGTTAAAGTGGACTAAAAAGAGTTGATGTTAAAGGCTTTTGGGCCAAGGAGAAAGAAGCTCTCACACAAACACTTAAACATGGACATAAACCTCTTCTCCACAACAAATCTGTCAAGGAATCTTATTGTTATTAATATGTGACTTTATAAATAAGATCCACTGCAAAATCCTATGACTCTGACATATGTTAAGAGTGGAAGACAAATACTTAGGCACTGCTTATTTTTACTGAACATTTAGAAATACTAATTTCTTTGAGCTACAAATTAATCTCTGCTTTACTGTTTTTCTTTTTTTCTTTTTCTGGAAACATATGCTTCAGAGGATGAACAGAAGCAGACTTGAAGTTCACATCTGTAATATCTGTATCTGCTGTTGAAACTTGCACATGTTTGTCATTCACTCTCTCCCAGTGCTGATGAGATCAAAGGGCCTAATTAGCTGGATTACCTTTGTCAAGCTCATTATTGGCAAATACTGACTGTGTATTTTTGCTTTTCTTGCTTTTGCTACTTGCAGAAAGCTTGGCATCATTTTGAAAGCCTTAGTAATAATACTTTGTTAAAGCAAGACTTCTGTGTAGGGATTTGCTCTTAGAGGTTATTATGTTGTCATTCAATCATATCCTTATTTCATTTCATCATTTAATTTAATTTCATTTCATTTCATTTCTTTTAAAAAATATTATAATAGAAGCAAATGTAGAATGCATGCTACATGTTCATATTGTTAGGCTGATACTTTAAAATCCTGAAGGTCTATTTCATGATCTGTGATATATACACTACTAATTAACTTGATTCATCTGCTTTCAAAACAATCCTCCCTCAAAAGGGAGAGCTTTTACTCTCCAACTTGGTAACACTAGAGTAAATTATTTCCTTACTGTTTTGTTGTGCTTCAAGCATCGTAAACTCTGCCTCCATACAGAACCTGGATTCAATGAATGCTGTCTGTGCAATGAAAGAGCTGAATCTTTTGTTCTTTTTTTATCATTCACATACAGGCACGGAGGGGTCTCTGCCGATGAAGTAGGTTCTTCAGTGCAGAGGTTTAGTTGAGATAACCTATGCATTCAAGGCTGTGCCCTTTGGAGAAGTCCTTAAAACTGTTTAATGGAGCAAGAACTGGGAAAGTACTTTGTTCTTGCAGCTTCTTATCCATTCTTCAAAACCACAGTGTTTAGAAACACACTAATGAATTCGGTTTATTGCATGGAATACAGTACTCTTCATTACAGATGCTTTTACAACTATATCAATTAACTGATTTCAGCAACATGGGAGTGTGAGAAAATGATTTCCAATTACAGCATTGCACTTGTGCAACTGTCTATTGGATGTTGATAAGTGTTTTGAGATAACCTTTAAAGGGAAATTCTACACTGGAAAAGTGTCTGTACTAAAATGGCACCTGTTAAATGAACAGATTTCTTCTGCTGTGCTGAAGTGCAAACAAAGCAATACAAATTAATGTCGTTTGCTTTTCAGCTCCCAGACTAAATTTTTCAAGGGTTATATGCACAAATCATTTCTTTACACTTTTATACATACAAGCATAAATTCATATATGCATATATGAGGAAATTACCGATTCATTATAATTTCAGGGTCCTACCTAATTTTTACGCTTCTGTGAATCTTCACTTTAAAGGGAAACTAACAGGAAGTAATAATGCATTTAAATGCAATTTTAAAAACTTGGAGCTTGCTAGTCTTAAAGTGATATAGTTGAAATACTTTTGAGACAAAGCAGCTTTGGCATCTATAAAACAAAACAATAGCATTATGAATCCATCTGAAAGTTCTAGTGTAAACAAAAAGCACAAGGCTTTCCAGACAAAATTTCTTTTTCCAGTGTCTGTCAAAAAATTGCTTAGAAAAACACTTGTTAAGTAGAATATAGCAGTTATATTCTATCTTACAACATTGTTATCCTATACACAGTATATTAATTAAATAGTATCATTATTAATTGTTTATTTAACTTCAGGAGTGCATTTTGACCATGTGTTTTCCTGGATGTGGTTACTTCTGCATCTGTTTAATGTCTGTGATATTACTATTTTATTCCCCATTAAAAAATAAAAAAGTCTGAAATATATTAAAAATTTATTTCTACACCTAGCAATACTTTCTTTCATGGATAATTGTAGGAGTTCATGTACCTATTCATGTGTGTGCGTCTATGCACAAACATCAGGTTTTCTTAGCAGACTGCAGCAACTTCTCTGCTGTCTCTCCCTCTGGGTCAATTTAGCTATTATCCTGATTTACTCTTTTTCTTTCATTTCTTATCTACCACTGATATGCACGAAGATGCCTTTGAGGTGTTAATCAATAACTGTGAAATGATCAAATATATCTTGTGTGCACAAAAGAAAATGACATACCTTAGTTACCAGGAAGGAAACATTCAGATTGTTGTGGCCTGTCTAAAACAATGTCTTCTCTCTGATCATCAGACATCTGCAGAAAGATTAGAATACTATTTGTTTGAAGGGACAATACTTTTTTAAAATTACTATTAGTTATATTATGCGTCAAGCCTTACGTAGAATTGTCTGCTGTAATCCATATTCAAATGAAGGATTATATTTTCATTTTTCAGTATTAAGAAGTGTTTGAATTAATTATATCATATAGCAGTGAGATGAGTTCTGGATGTTGTTTATTAAAACTTAGTCAAAGTAGAAAAAACTTTTTTAAACATTCTGCATCATATTATAAAAATATGCAGACATATTTCTAAAGGAATACAAACCATTTATTTCAATGTTGAAATTCCAGCCTGAGGAAGACAAAATTGCAGCACAACCCAGTTCTTATGTACCTTTTATTTAGATAGCTTCGTGGACTAGCTATACAATCATGCTCCAAAGAGAAGACAATGCACTAACTACCTATAAAATAATTTTAAAGAACTCAAATGCTGTTATCTTTCCCACTATCATCTCTGAATCTTTATGAATGTTAGGCACAGACACTAAAGCTATATGAAATACAGCTTTTTAAATTTCTCCATCTGCTTTATAAAACATTTTAAGATTTGCCCACACCTAAACAGTCACTTATAGAAACGTCTGAAGTAAGCATAATCCTCTGTGCTTGGGTGTATTCTGCTTTAAAACTTTCCAGACTAGGGAAGGATTTATTTATTTTGTTTTGAGGGGTGGAAATAATTTCTGTTCAAAAAGCAAAATAGCTTACAATTTTGAAGGACATCTTTATGTGAGTAGAATGTTGTCTATTTTTCCAGGGGTGACTGTGTTTTCACCAGCACTGGATTTTAATAACCCTACATGTAGGAGTACTTTGCAGCAGTATACTTAGGCCAGAAAGATATTTACTTTTCAACACTCCCATGTAATTTTGTTACACGCCTGCTGTTCACTTTTAGAGGACTATTAAAATTCTTTTGCAATACAGTTTAAGAGCTCCTGATATATTAACCTTCACCCTGTTGAATAATAATAATAATTAATTCCTACCCTTTGTTTCCCACTTCTTAGCTATCTTCTGATCTGTGACTGTTTTTTGCTTCTCAAAAAATCTCAGGGGAAAATCATCATCTTTAGAATTTTTATATCAGTTATTAATTCTGTATTTTTTTTCAGCATGTCTGAATAATTATTGTGCAGAATCTTTTTGAGAAGGTAAAAAGCTGGTATTATTCTTCCACTGGCATGAACAAAGCAAAAATAAAACAAACCCAAAATCTAACAAGCATTACCTCAGCACCAGTATAATGTCACTGGGAGTTTCACTTCCTGCTCTTTCTAAATTATAAATATACATGGAAGAACATGAAGTAGATAAGGAGCTGTATTCTCATTTTCTCTTATTCTTGGGTCTTCATGGAAAATGCTTTGTGGATATATTCCTGTCTCTGTTGTGAGACTGTATTTAGGTGACTTGGTAAACATGCTTCAAACTCTAAATGAAGAATAAATCCTCCCTGAAGAATACTATTATCTCCTTTATGATAGATGAACTGTGGACAATGACTGCATAAACCTCAACATAATGTCATGGCAGAAATGTTGGCCCGTGATCCTGAAAAGGTTTATGTTCTGTTTTCAAGCATCTCAGTGGTTAGATTTTTAGTCATGGAAGATCTGATTCATCTTATTAAACTTTGTATATCTAAAACATAGATCTTTTTGAAATAGTCCTTCAGATTCTCTTTGCAACTTATGGGAGAAAAAAAAAGAAGAAAAGAAAAAGATATTTTGAAATAATTATTCATTTCATTTAAAAGCAGATTTTTAACATATATTACAAAAAATCGTGCCCTAAAGAAAGTCTCTTCATTTTCTTTGGCTACAGTAGTAGTTCAGGTATAGTTATTTATATAGTAGATCTCTAGAAATATAATAAACTAAATCCATACTAGAAATCTTGAACAGTGAGGACTGGGCAAATCATGGGACAATTCTGAGAAAACAGATCTGTGTATCTGTGTATAAGAAAATAAAACTTATTTAGTTAAGTCGATTTGCATTCTGAAACAATTATCAAAAAGTATTTAATGATGGAACATGAGATATGCATGTACTCAGTTTTCTGTATGCAATATAAAGCAAAGTAACAAAAAAAACTTAAATCTCCAGTTGTCTACTGTTACATGATCTGCATTTGAGTTATTACTCTCTGCTCCAAATCTTTTCAGCTCTCATATTAAAAAATGCTACTCTCAGTGAAAATAAGCCTTATTTATCACACAGCAAGTCCACATATTTAATTTTTAGTCTGAGATTCTCATTCATTATCATATATTTTAGGGAGATTATTTCAGAGAAAAACTACATACAAACTGATAATATACACTCTCTCCACGGAAGGGCTGAGGGAAGTTTATATACCTTTATATCCAATAATTCAGTTAATTTTGTGTAGTCACTTGCTTTAATTCAGATCAGAATTTTTCAACTTTTTTTTATAATTAAAATTATTCTTCAATTTTGTTTTAATATTTTTGTCATATCATATTTTATAACCATCATGCTCTAGTGCGCCTTTCAACACTTTCAGTTAGTCAGTGAGTTGTACAAAATGTCAAAGTATCAAAAGTGTTATTCTACCCTTTTGATAATTCTTTGAGTAATTCAAGTCTGTAATTATATCACTGAGACATAGCATGAGTGTTCTTTTATCACTCTGGGTAACATCAATATGTAAAATCACGAAAATCGGTCTTTTTTTGTTAATTGTTTTATTTTCTTTTATATTCTCAGCCTTTATCATGGTATGTAATATTTCTGC
>VWYI01038399.1:20738-41236 GCA_013399455.1 Anthoscopus minutus | reverse complement strand
ATAATAATAATAATAATAATAATTTTTTACAAAAACCCCCCAAATTAGGAAGCTGAGATTATTCCCAAGCAATGGGTCAGTCTCCAAAGGGATAAGAAAGGGATGAAAAGGAGGAGGAATAAAAAGTGCTGCTGGCAGAGATGGATTGCTGGGCTGAGCTGCTTTTAATGGCTCTTTATTCAGCCTCTTCAAATGGATCCGTGGTGACAATCCAGGAACATCCACTGGCACCCTGACGTGCCAAATATGCCACGGAAATCAAATAAGAATTTCCCCCCCAGTCCTTCTGGGAATGCTCTGTGGCAAAACAAGCTGGTTTGTGAAGGAATTGTGAGAGATTTTTCTGATGTTAATGCTTTTTCCATGGTGGGTTTTGTTGGAGCTTTATTTCTCAGCCTCTTTCTGGAGCTCTGGATTAAGCTGGGATGTTGCCTCGGAGACAAAGGTGGTGTTTTAGATTACATAATACAGGCTGGGTACTTTTCTTCAAACAACATCTAAGTCGGCCTGGGATCCTTCCAGCAAAAAGGAGAATATAAAATATTGATGCTCCTGCTGGAAAAGTAGGTCTTTGAGATTAATTTTTGTTCGTAAAATAGAAAGCCAATGACTTTTAAAGCCAGGCTGGTGAACTTAGCCAAGGAGCTGCAGGTTTGTGTTGGAGATGATTTTTGATTTATTTTTTTTTTTTACTCACACTGGTGGCCTCAATTCGAGCTGGTGACAACTGAAATTCAAAGCTAAAACTTGCCATGGAACCAAGGAATGGTTGGGGTCGGAAGGGACCCTAAAGCTCATCCAGTTCCACCCCTGCCATGGGTGGGGACCTTCCAGGCCGCTCCAACCTGGCCTTGAAGACTTTCAGAATTATTTTTTATCTTTATTTATTCCTGGAGAAGAATCCAGGTGGATAAAACGGAGCCTGCAGGTTGGGGTGAGGGTGTTGCCAAGGCCTTGCAGGAGGTTAAGCCGAGCTTTAGGCTCTGAGGCAGGACTGGCCATGGCATGGCAGATGTCCTTGGCTGATGATCTGTGGCCCTAATTGATCCATTAAATAATGTCCCAGTTCTCCCTCAGGCCGGCATTTCCATGGAAACAGCAGCACTTGGGGCAGAGCAGAGGAATTTGGGAGGTTTCAGTTCTGTGATTCAGCTGAAATTAATTTTGGAATAAAAATCTGAGCTGGAGCAGACTGAAGCTCCACACATTTATGCTGCAGTTTGGGCAGGAAAGAATCAAATAATGGAGTTTCATCCCAAAATTCTGAATTTTTAAGGCTGTGGGGTTGTCCTGCCCAATCTCCTCTGTTAAATCCACGTATTCAGGAGGAGGGTGAGCTCAAAAATTGATCAGCTGTCCTAACATTCAAAGCAAAAACATACCCAGCAAATTTAATTTATACAATTCGGAATTTATAAGAATTGAGATTTAATCAATAGACATTTTAATTTATAAAAAAATCAGTTTAATAGCTAGATATTTTAATTTATAAAAAATTCTATTAAAAGTATAGACATTTTAATTTATTTCATAGAAATTTTAATTGATAAAAATTCATTTTCATTTATAGACATTTCAATTTATTTTATAGAAACTTTAATTTATAGAAATTAATTTTCATTTATAGACATTTAAATTTATTTCATAGAAATTTTAATTTATAGAAATTTTAATTAATAAGAAACTCTTTATTTTTTCCCCAGATTATTGATAAAAATTGTAACCCAAATTTATCCTCCAGGATGGCTTTATCTGCTCTGAGCACTGAAGTTCTGTTTAAATCATTTTTAAACTGATTAACAGCTCTGATTAAAAGTTCAGCACAGCTGAAAGGCACATTTGTACAGCTTTTATGTTGTACTGAAATTAAAAAAAAATATACAAAATATAAAAGGAGGCTGCACATAATCTTATAAAGAGGTGGGTGTGAGTTTTGTAGTCCTGGTGAGTGGCTTTGAGACAGGAATTTGAAAAGCAGCAGCACTTCTGTTTGTCTTTGGTATAAAACCCGTGGAATTTTGTTCAGCCAGAGGAAACAGCCACTTATAAATAACTCCTCTATTTTTAGTGGAATGAAATAATAAGATGCACCGCTCCAAGTGGCATTTGGGTGTCATCAAATAATCTTCTTTTTTTTTTCCCTTTCTACCCAAGCAAACAGTGCAGAGAATTTATGAGTAAGTGACTGGTTTTGTCTGCCTTTCCCCTGTTATTATTCCTTGGTTACAATCAAAAAACAGGGATTGAGTTTCTGTTTCCTGGAGCTGGTTGAGGAGACCTTTGGTAGTAATGGAAATATGAAACCAAACACGAATCTAATCATATAATCAAAAAAAATCTAATCATATAATCAAAAAAAAAATTTGTGTATTGGAAGGCAAAATGTCCCCTGGAGATGGAGTTATGGCTGTTTGGAGAAAATCAGCTCAAGATTTTAAGATTTATTCAATGTTTGTTGCAATTTTGGGGTGGTGGCCACCAAGAAATGATCCAAGAGGCCTGGGGAGGGTGTGTGGGGTTTTCTGAGGGGGTGAGGACTCAGAGCCTCTCCTGGGCACTGGGATCACCCCTCCCATCCTGATTATCCCCCTGTGGACCCACCCAAGGGATGCTCATCCCCATCCTTGTTTTCAGCACACCCAGAACTTCTCACCCCCTCTCCTCTGGCGTTTCCACCACGGAGAGTTTGAACTGGGCCTTCAAGCACAGCTCTCCTTTACAAAGTCTTATTTTCCCCTTTGGGCAATGAGAAAAGTGCACAAATATCCAAACTGGAATATCCAAACTGGAATGTCTGGCTCCAAGTATTTGGAAATGCACCCATTTAATAATCCGGATTATGGCAGAGTGCGAGAGGCCTGGATCTGTTTGGTGTAACTGCCACTGGAATATCGTATCCCTGGAGAAGCCTTGGACATGGAATGACACAGTGTTGGTGTCAGCGCTTTGTCAGGAGAGCTCTGAGCAGCTCCAGATGCTTTTCTGGGAGGAATCAGCAAGAGGCACTGACACCTTTATTGGCTGCTGACGTGAGCTTGGATCCACCGCTGGAATGGGTTTGGAAGGATGATGGAATTGCGACAACACACAGCCCTGAGGTCAGAATCAAATTCAGGAAGCCTTTGTTACATCTTAAACGAGCATTTTTAGCCCAATCTTCCCAGTGTTTCTCCTCATCTGGCCATTCCAATGATCCATTGTGCTGCGAAAAACGCCGAGCCTGACTGGAAAACACTGGAAGTACTCTTGGAAACATGATTTGCAGGGCTAATTGCTGTCTGTGATGCACAACCTGACAGCATTTCTGCAGTGCTGGCCTTCAGCTTTATGCCCACTCTGTTTCCTTATCAGCTCTGTGCCAGTGCTTATCACGTAATTCTCTCTTTCACTGCTCACTGGCCCCGAGCCTGCTCAATTTACTTCAGCTGCCAACAGCACCTCTCCCTTTCTTGAAACACAGGGCCTTTCCAATTTCCAGGAATGTTTGCAGTCTCCTCCTAATTTGGAGCAGGTGTTTGAGCCTCTCTCCTCTGCTGGGCAGCAGAAGGTTCATATATTTTTCATTACAGATGGAGATAAATCCTGGTGCTTGGGATGACCATCTGTCAATGGGTTGGTTCCCCTGGACTATAAATAAAATGGTTTGGGGTTTGTTTTGATTTATTTGGTGGTGAACTCGGTGTTGGTGAGGCATGCCACTTCCCACGTGGGGTTTTATGGCTGGTCATTACCAACCTGCTTCATTCCTTGATGGGACTTTTTTATATTGGGATCATTCTGGTAAAAATCAGATCGTGGGAGCGTGAGCCAAAAATTCTTGGTGCTTAATGTCCCTGTTTAAAACTGATGGAGCCCTCCTATGATTCCAGATCACTCTCGTGGGATGGGACCCAGAATTTCTGGGACAATAAATAAATAAGAATAAAACCTTGCAAGAGGCTGTCCAGGGAAGCGATGGAATTGGAAGAGTTCAAGAAATGTGCAGGTGTGACACTTGGGGACGTGGTTTGGGGTGGCCTTGGCAGTGCTGGGGAATGGTTGGACTTGATGTGGTTGGAGGACTTTTCCAGCCTCAGTGATTCTGTGACAATGGGGGGATCTTGGAAAGGGCTTTTGGTCCTGCTGGAATTTTTGTGCTTTCCCAGGGATAACATTAAATATTCTGGGTGTCTCTCGGTGCTGTTTGAGCTCATTATCCCTCTCTGCATCTCATCCTCTTCCTTGAAGAGAATAAAATTCCCAAACTCCTCTGTCCAGCTCATGGCCTCTCTGCTGCTTTTTGGACAATACTTTGGTTTATTTCCAGCATCTTCATCACCTTCCATGACTGTTTTCAGAGCAGGGCATGGATTCTGCACTGAGCAGGACTGAAGATGTTGTGGGATTTGGTTGTGGGACCAAAAAAACCCCCCAGAGTTCCTGATGGACATCAGGCTGTGGGAAAGGGCAGGGAGGTTCAGAGACGGTGCCACCAGCCAGCAGAAAGCTGGGATTCTGTAGGGAGTCTGAAATCCAAGAGATTTTGGCACATTTTTCTCTTTTTTTGAACTTGGTTAATAGTGGAGTGCCATTAACGTGCCTCTGAGCATGTAACGCAGCTGCAGCTGTTGTGTTTTTGGGAAGGAGCAGATCTTGTATCCCTGCCCGAAAAAATCTTATGGGAAATTTTCCAAGAGCTCATTAATAGCAGAGCCTAAAAATCCATTCCACTCCAAGAACCAGCACTCTGGGCTCTGCTTAATTGTTCTGGCAATTAATTTGACACAAGAACACTTCCAAACGAGCAGGTGGGTGGAGGCTGTGGGGAGGTGAGGTTCTGTCAGCCTCCAGCCGCTCTCTGCCCTCATCCCACCCAAAGGGATCCATGCAAACCTGCTGGAGAAAGGCTTGGATCCTGCAGGGCAGGTCCTGCTGAGTTGGAAGGAAGGAAACCTTTTCCGTGGCCATGCATTTGAGGGGATGTTTGGAATGGTTCTTTGTAGTTTGGAGGCAGAGAAAGCTCTTCCCTAAATCCTTGGTCACCACAGAGACTCTCCTGCCTTTCCATAGTTTATGTCTGGACAATTATTTACCTTTGGAATTACAGCTGGTGCTGATGGCTCCTTTTTCCCAGAAAAACCAGCATTGAGAAAGGGTAGAGAAAAGTGTGGTTTGGTTTTCAGGGAAGATCTCCCTCCTTGCACTGGGATTTGGCCAGTGAAGGGTCTGGCCAGGTGCAATTCTGTCTTTTCTTTCTTTTGGTTTTTTTCTCCAGGAACAGAAGAAATAGTTCTTTAAATACAATGTAAGAGATTTTTTCAGAGCTTCTCTTAACAGTTCAAAGTAGGATTTGGGAAATGTGTGCTGGAATGAAGGGACCTGGGCACGAGGAGCCCTTGGGCAGATTTGAGCATCTCAGCTGCAGAAGGAGGGAAAATTCATTTTGGTCCTTGGTGTCATTAATTCGGGGACTCAGGAACTGGAGTTTGGCTCTTTATTCCCCAGCATGTCTAACTCTGCTCCTGCAGAAATAAAATAATTATTATTAGTTCCCATAATCCCAGTGTATTTCAGTCAGATGAAAAAGAGCAAGCAACGTTTTTGACTGGTTTGAGTGATGGATGCTAGGAAATAAAACATAACTTCTGCAAGGAAAGGAGAAAAATAAATAATAGGGTTGTTCTTCCTCATCGATTTCTGGGGTAGCTCAGAATAAATAAGCTGGAGAAGTTTGGCACAGAAAATCTCCAGAGCAGACATTCTTTTTGTGTGTGGTTTTACTGCATGCTAATAAAATAATTTGGTATTTTTTTTCCCCTTTTGTGGTGAGATGGCCACTCCTGGTCTAAAAATTTAAATCTAATGACTCCTACAAGAGACCCTCGAGGCATTCAGAGCCAGGAGAAAGCTGTCTGAGGGATTTTCTTGGTGCAGCTTCTTACTCAATGAGGATTTTGTTCTATTTTCTTCTCTCCAAGTGTGGGATTTGCTTAGGCGACTAAAAACTTGAATTTTTGGATATATTCAGCCCTTTCCTTCCCTTGACATGGTGCCACCATCACCAGAGAAGTAGAAGGTCTTCAGATCCTTCAGTGTGAAGTAAATCTCCAGTTTCTGCTGATTTTATACCCAAGGGTGACAATGCCCTGAGTGCTTTTGCTTCCTGGCGCGCTCAGGATTTCTGCATTTTGCAAGAAATGACAGAGTTATCTCAGCCTGCAGCTGAGAGCATCTCACTAATATTAAGCTCTAATTTGGGAGGGTGTTCCAAAAAATAAGACTTCACCAAAAAAAAAAAGGGATAATGGACGGAAATGAGTTCTTCAAAGAGAGAAACTCTTCAAAGAGAGGAATGGAATATTTTCACCTCTTCTACACAGATCTCTGTTTTGAGGTTTGTAATTGTTTGAATGCATTTATACTTCTTTCTTTAAGGTTTTATTCTCTATCCAGACACATCAGGACATAAGAAATTACCCACCTGCTCTTCAAGGGACCAAAGGGGCAGCTGGAGATAAATTACATCTACAGTTAAAAATGTCAACAGAATCCGTGTCTCCTCCATGCCCCCTTGAACAGAAACGTGGATTAGTGGGCAGAACTTTGGGAATTCATTCTCCCCTGCCTTGCCTGCCCTTGTACCTTAATTGTGAAGCTCTGGAGAAGAGGAAATGTCCTCATGGTTCTGCCCAGAACCCTGGGATGCCGCTGGAATTTGTTATCCCCGTGTCCTGGCTGATTCCAGGAGAGCAGTGAGGGCAGCACGTTCCCACTGCAGTGATGGAAAGAGAGGCTGCAGAGCAGCTCAGAAATGTGGGCTGAGGGGTGTAAATCCTGGATCTGGCACTCCTGGAGCTTTGTGCTGTGTTTAACTGGGATTTAACAGCAGGAGCTTTGCAGTTGTGGCGCTGGAGCGTGCCCAGAGAAGAGAATGGGGCTGGGAAAGGGGCAGGAGCAGCCCAGGGGACAAGGACCTGGTGGTGCTGGTGAGCCCAGGGCTGCCCAGGTGGCCAAAAAGGCCGGTGGCTCCTGGCCTGGATCAGAACCAGCGAGGGCAGCAGGAGCAGGGAAGTGTCTGTGCCCTGTGCCCAGCACTGCTGAGACCCCAGCTCAATTCCTGTGGCCAGGTGTGAGCACAGCACTGCAAGGAGGGCCTGGAGGGGCTGCAGCGTGCCCAGGGCAGGGAACGGGGCTGGGAAAGGGAAGCAGCCTGGAGAAAAGGGGGAGCAGGGAGAATCTCTGGTTCTGCACAGCTCCTGACAGGAGGGGACATTTGGGATCTCATCCCAGGAGAGGGAACAGCCCCAGGCTGGGCCAGGGCAGGCTCAGGTTGGACAGCAGCAGGAATTTCCCCATGGAAAGGAAGCTCAGGGATTGGAGCTGCCCAGGGAGGTTTGGAGTCCCCACCCCTGGAGGTGTCCAGGAAGGGCTGGAGGTGGCACTCAGGGCTCTGGGCTGGGACAAGGTGGGGATCAGGCTTGGCCTCTGATCCCTGAGGGCTTTTCCAACCTCAGTGATCCTGGGATTGTTCACCCAGCTGAGCATTCCCTGCCCTCCCTCACCCCAGGGTCCTGCCCACCCTGTCCCAGTGCTGTGCCAAGTATTATTTATAATTTATTAGATCTATTATTTATCATTTATTATCTATATTATTTCTAGTTTATCACATATATTATTTATCATTTATTGCAACAGCAGATGGAAAAATTCCTTGATGAGGTGTTAACATGACCCAGCAGCAGGACAAACACCTCCCACTCCACAGGGAACATCCCAGCACGGAGGGGGATGGAGGTCAGGGCTCAGCCAAAGTAAATCCATGTTTTCCTACTGCAGGAGCAGCTCAGCTCTGTCATAAACAGAGCTCCAGGGATTTGGAACCTCCCACTTTACCTAAACCCTCATATCTTGTTTTCCTTAGCATTTTCTTAACCTTCAAAGAGGAATGGATTAACTTTTTAAGTAGGAATGTGCTGGCAACTATCAGGACTTGTGTTTACCACCCAGAAAAAAAACCCCACAACTTGTCAGGAGAATAACTTTAGAAGAGGAGGGAATGATTCCTTGCTTAATTATACATTTAAAAATGGTAAATTTATTCCTGCAGATTATTTCAAATGAATTATTCCGTCCCCCTTAGGGAGCAGGAAACAGGGAACGTTTGGGCTCCTCCGCTGGAACAGAATCCTCCTCCCCGGGGTTGTGGGTGAGAGTTTGAACTGGGATGGACCAGGAAAACTGGGAATGGACCAGGAAAACTGGGAATGGACCAGGAAAACTGGGACAAAGGAGCAAAGGACCACATCAGCTCTTAATGACCACAGTCCTGTAAGGACACAGCTCACCCGCAGTGAGTTTTTTGCTGCTCCTGTGCTTATCTCACACCAATGAACGCAGGTTTTCTCCTGATTTTAGCGTTGTGTGGCAGTAGAAACCCCCAAAGTGCTCCCATCTGCTGTGGGAAGAGCAGAGTGGGAATAAAACACCCTCTGGGCTAAGTTTAGGAGTGACCCCAAGGTTTTTTCGTGACCTGACAGCAAATCCTACTGGTTTTGTGCACCTTGAGATTCTCCCCTTGCGCTGGCGCCGCCTCTGCCTTGAAACTGGGAAAATTTGGGATGTGGTGCAAGCCTGGGAATCCTCATGGATGCTTCCAACAGCTTCATGGCCATGGTGGGTATCCCAGGCTCTAGTTCAGCTTTTCTGGGAAAACACAGCTCTGCCCATCCTGGAGTGAGCTCTGGCTTTTATGTCGTGTGTCCAACAGCTGCACCTGCACCATGAACCTCTGCAATAATAAGTGGAATTATCCATTCTGAGAGAAAAGATTTGGGCTGAATTCCATGGGGGGAAGTGGCCTGGATCTGGGGGGGTGAGCAGGGCTCTCCTGAATTTATGGGTTTGAGGCAGAGAAGTTGGTGATGGCAGAGTGGAGGTGGCTTTTTTCCCCCCTGTTTCTTTTCTGGTGGTGAGGAATCCCTTCACAATTCCCTGCTTTGTTAATCCCTGCAGAAGGAGGCTCAGTTTTGGGCTTTTTGTGTTCAATCTGGAATCTCTTTTTGTCCTTGGCTGGATGTTCCCATAGGAGACAGCTCTGAGATTGCCATCAAGATGTGAGGGGACAAAACAGACAAATTTTAAGTGATAAATATTCATTCAAAAGACAAACTTTTCAGGGTAGCCAGCAAAAACCATTTGTTCTTTGAGGTTGTTTTTGAGTTTTAGGAGGCCGAGTGAAATCTGGGATGGGCATTTTGTGTAGGAAATGTTCTCATGCCCAGTTTCCTAGAAAACATGGCATATATAAAAAGAATACAGTGATTTTTTTCTGTGTAATAAAATATTTCTGCCATCTTTAAGCCCAATTCCCCGGGGGAAGAGTATGGAAATTGTTCTCCAATAATAAGTTTGCCATTTTGTTTTATTTGTGGGATGACAACACTGAGTAATCACAGAACACTATTTACAAAATTAAATCAACAGCAGTGCTTGCAATTCAAAGAATTAATATATCCACACACTCAAAAAAAAACCCTAAACACATTAGAGGGAATTAATTTGTTTGACAGCCATAAAAACGGAGTAATAAAATGGAAAAAACGTGAGTTTGGAGTTATTTGGTTGGGAATAATTTGAGAGAGGCATAGAGAATGTGGGGGGAGGAAGAGGAAAGGAAAAGACCAATATTTTAAATTACATCCCAGCTGAAATCGCTGCATTCCTACAGGCTGAGCTGCAGAGGGTGACAGGTGTGTGGTTTTTAAATTCTTTGCAGTGGTTCCCAGCTAATCCTTTCCATCATCTCTTTGTTTGTGGGCAGCGTTGGTGAAGGGTTTTTTCTTTTGTTTGAGATCTGGAATTTGTGTTTTTACGTTTTTGGTGTTCCTTGGCAAAGGGAAAGAGGGAGCAGGAAGGGATGGGCTGCACCCCTGCAGCTCTGAGGAGGTTTTGGCTCCTCCTCATCTTGAGGCAAACCAGTTGGGTAATTTGGTAAAGCTTTATGTTATAAAATGTGTTTATTTCTGTGTATTTTGGTGAGGAATGTGAATTGTGACCACTGTGAAAAGTCAGGACACCACACACCCTGAGTTTTAGCAAAGTATTCTCTGTGTGGCTGATTTTTACATCATCTTCCTCCTAATAAACACAGATACCTGGAATTTTATTCTTACTCAGGCTTAGCAAGGGAGGCATTAGCACTTCCCTGCGTGTCTGAAACCACACACATGCACTAATTCCCACCTGGATTGCTGCTCCCAGTTTTCCAGGAGTGTTTTTATCTGCTTGTATTTTATGAAATTAAAACCCCCTTGAGACCTGGGGCTGTGTGTGCCAACATCAGCCACGCTCTCCAGAGGTTCTTAAGGAATTGCTTTAGAACTTTGCTGGAAAACTTGGGAGTTTCTTACAATCAGAGTTTATATTTCTCATTTCTTTTATCTTGTATTTTTTTCCCATTTGCTGTATTTAAAAGTGGCATAACTCAACATTTTCCTGAAGCTTTTTACTGGACACAAAGATTTAAAATGTCACCAGACCTAAAGGTGGAATTATTTCACTCTTGACGATTTTGATGCTGGCATCCCACAATTCAGTGAGTAGGACTAAAATCCTGCCAGCTGCTCTTGAGGAAAGCCTGGGAGTGTTGCAGTCTGAGGTTAACTGGAGTAGCTTTTCTCTCTTTCCTGATTTAATCAATGCCTCAGGGCATTGCACTGGGTTCAATCAGGCAGCAGACAAAATGCAATGCACTGCTAACCTCCAAAGGCTGTGCACCAAGTTCCTTCATAAAATATGCATGCAGAACACAGAGCTGTAATGATAATGATCCTCTCTAGGTTATCCCATAAAAAATTCAGATTTTAGGGTCTGTAGGCTTTGATTTTGAATTTTTTTTTTTTTTTGGTAAGGAGTTCCAAGGATTTTCCTTTTGTATTTGTTTATTTTTAATGAACTTTCCATTAGCATATGAAAGTCATATTAACATCCACTGTGCTGAGCCCTCACTTTAGGTTTGTTTCTACTGCTGGGACTTATTTAGCTGGGCAAAATGTGTGATAGAGGCCTGCAGATGGCATTCTTGGTCAGCCTTTAAACTCAGTCCTGGCTGCACAAGCAGCCTTCCCTTTCCGTGCTGATGTGGGAGATAAACTGGAATTTGGGATGCTGCCTCTCCCTGTGCATGTGCTGGGTGGAATCCATTTGGGGCCCTGGCGTTTCTGCAGAGCCTGAGGATGATAAGAAGTGCAGGGAGCTCTCCTGATAACTCCTGGAATGATTTCTGCTGCTGCCTGTGTCTGACACCGACATAATCTGGAGTTAAACGCGTGCTCCCTGCTAAAGCCTGGGGCACGGAGGCAGAGCTGCTGCTCCAGCTCTGGTTTTTGTCCCTGCAGAATGGTGGGGTTTTATTTTTCCCCAGGTAGCAGAAAAGAATACGAAATATTCTTGAAATATTTATATTCCTATAAATATTCCTTTTTATAGGAATATTTATAGGCTGTTTTCTCTTTGCATTCCCAAATTTCCAGCACAATTACTGAACAGATTGAAGATGGGAAAACCCTTCCAGAGAGAGGTGCAGGGGAGCTGGGAATGCAGCAGCTGCAGGATCATGGAGTTATTTTGGTTGGAAAAGTCCTCCAAGGGAAGTCCAACCTTTCACCAAATACCACAATTCCCACCAAACCATATCCCAAAGTACCCCTGTGAGAGTGAATTCCACACAATTTTCCCCAAAATGCTCAATCTATGGACAGGGCTCTGTGGGGCTGTTACTTAGGGAGGGCTTAAGGGAACAAACTGGGAAATCAATGGTTTTCCCAAACATTTCAAACTTCTTTCAGGTAAAAAATGGATATTTTAGCCTGGCACTTGCCATAGTTCAACAGTTTCCAGGGAACATCCATGTCATGTTTATTTTCCATGATACCATGGACAAAGTTTCTCTTCCTAAATTCTCAGATGAGTAGATTCAGATTTATAACAAAATCAAATTCCCAGTTGCCCATAAATTGATTTCTGTGGGAGAGGAGCTGTTTGTGTGTGCACTTTAGGGCCTGGCTCCAAAATGAGCTTGCAGAGCTCTGTCCTGCTCTTTGATCCACTTTTCCTGTGCAGTTTCTGTTTCTCAAACCCAAGTAAAACCTTTTATTATCAAATCTGGGCCTTTCCTACTTTTTACATGAAAGATCTGGGAGCTGATTGGCAACCAGGATCTTACCTTTGGATAAAGAGTTCAAATCGCATCAATTAACACATCCTTGGCCTGGGCACAGCAGGTGGCACCAGGGATTGAATCACAGAATTATAAAATGATTTGGGTTGGAAGGGATCTTAAGGATCAGCCAGTGCCACCCCTGCCATGGCAGGGACACCCCTTCCCCTGTCCCAGATTGATCCAAGCCCATCCAGCCTGGCCTTGGGCACTGCCAGGGATTCAGGGACACCCCCAGCTGCTCTGGGAATTCTATTCCAGGGCCTCCCCACTCACAGGGAAGAATTTTTTCCACCCATCCCTGCCCTCTGTCCATGTGAAGCTATTCCCTGTGTCTTGTCCCTCCATCCCTTGTGAATTGTCTCTCTCCATCCTTCCTGTAATTCCTTCAGGAAAGCCACAATGAGGTCCCCCCCAATTTTCTCATCTCCAGGCTGATTTATGGTGCCCCAGCAGGAAATGCAGTGCAGAGGTTCTGCTCCCCACACCCTTTTCCTGGAGCTTTCCTTTGCAAGGAGCCTCTGAAAGTGTAATTTTCATATAAAACACTCAAAATCCTGGCTGGGCCAGCTGGTGCTGGGTCAACAGCAAACCCCATGTGTGGAAATAAAAAACCCCTTAACACAACTACAGAGGTAACCCTGAGCAGGAGAGAATAATAAGAAATATTCCTTTATTAGCTGAAGTCCTACGCAGAGAGAAATGTCCTTGATGGACAGACACAGCAGGATAAGACTGGGTTAAGATGAGCTACAGTTTGAGTAATTTTATGGGACATGATTGACTTTTTTTGAGGGTTTCTTTCGTGGCTGCACTTCAGGAGCCCTTGTTTGAATTGTCAGATGAGCTGAGCAGCAGTGCTGAGGTGGTTATGCAAGGTCGCCGTGGCTGTGAAGGCAAAGGAGAAAAAGCCACAAAACGGAGCCAGTTTTAGTCTTGGTCTGGCGCTGAGCTCTGGAACAAAACCTCCAGGAGGTGAAGAGAAGAGAGGGTGAGTCTGGAAGGAGCCCAAATCCCATCCAATTTCACCCCATCCATGGGGCAGGGACACCTCCCACTGTCCCAGGCTGCTCCAAAACCCATCCAGCCTGGCCTGGGGCACTGCCAGGGATGCAGGAGCAGCCACAGCTGCTCTGGGCACCTGTGCCAGGGCCTGCCCAAACTCACAGTAAATTCATATGAATATTGGGACATGAACTTTCTACTTTTTGGTGATTCTGTGGATGTTCCATCAGGTTTAGAGAAAAATGTGGCTTCTGTGCTCTTGGGGTTGGGTGTCCTGAGAAAATGATGGAGCTGGGGTGGAGTTTTCTGTTGAAACGCCCAAGGGAAAGAGATTTCTCTGGGTATGGAAGGCATCAGGGATGAGCTGCTGCACTCCCCTCAGAAATAAGGAAAGGATAAGAAAGAAAGAAAAAAATCCATTCTCAAATTTATCTAAATTACATCCATTCTCCTAAAGGAGCAGATATTTTAGCCAGCCCTGGAAGATTAAGCTGAGAGCATTTTCCCGACATTTTTTCAGCCTTTTCTGTCTTGTGATCCGTACTCTGGGAATATAAGAGCCACGCAGCCGAGATCACAGGATGGAATCTTTGGGATATCAGGGCAGGAATGATAACAAGATGCCTTTTTACTTTTTATTTTCATCTTGGATCCAGCTCTGTGTCCCATTAGAGAGGGACTCCTGTGCTCTGACAGCTGTGCTGGGACCTTGCCGTCCTTCCCAAGGTTACAGACCAGCGCTGGAAGACAAAGAGAAGCAAAATTGTTTAACTAGAGGGAAGAAGTTTCACTTTCCTTGCGCTTGTTTTCCACGTAGTCCTGTCACTGGTTCATCAGGAACAAAATATATTCCAAACACATGCTGGAATAAACAGCACACACGGCTCAGCTCTGATGGATGCTCAATACGGAGCTGTCGGAGCTGTTTACACTTTATTTATTTCATTTCTGGCTATTCAGATGCAAAGACCAAGAGTCAGGGACGTCAGGGAGACTTGTGACATTCAGTGGCAGACACTGAAATAAAAAAAAAATAGCCACCCAAAAATGTGTTGCTTTCATTCATGCAGTGACTCCTGCAGTCATTCCTTACCTCTGGCAGATTTAATATTCTGGGCAGATAAACTGTAATAAATATTCTGATAGTTAATAATCATTTGGGGGCAAGAGCCATGTTCAGCTCATATTGAATCTTATCAAATGATTCTTGTTGACTTGGTGGCAGCACTGAGACCTCAGGAACTGCTCAGACTAATCCAATCAGATTAGTAATTCTTTGGAGAGTGATGATTTAATTTTTTTATCAGCCCTGGTTGAGTAAAAGCTCCTTGTGCAGCAAGGGGAAAGGGGCTGAGAGTCTCTGGAAATATTGTGGGAAGTGGATGGGTTTTAAGGTCCCTTCCATCCCAAAGCAGGGATTCAGAGCTGCCCTTCCCTGGAGCGTTCAGAGTTTTCATCCTGCTGGGACAGAGCTCTGTGAACTCGCTGCTGCTGTGGTGGAATCATTTTGGGAGAGCAAGATCTTTTCAGGCAGCTGTTCCAGCCCTGTGCGATTTCTGGGATCCGTGCAGGGAAATGAGGGTGGCTCCAGAACACAGCCATGGGGGCACAGGGTCAGGAAATCCATTAAGGGCAGGAAATCCATTAAGGGCAGGAAATCCATTCCAGCAGTGAAATGCTGGCTGCACTGTCTGGGGGTTGTGCAGCTAAAGGGAATCCCCTGGAGCCTTCCCTGTGCTTCAGAAAGGTGAGAAATCCACTTTTCCTACTGTTATCAGGGTGTAGTGATTCCTGTGAGCAGCCCCTACATTCCACACAGGAGAACACTCCTTGTTACATCGGAGACAATTTAAACTCAGTTTGTGTAATTACTCTGAGCTCTGCAGTATAAGAAATATAAAATAATTTACTAATCCATAAATGTACTGGTATTCCACGTGTTAACGGAACATTTTCATGGGAGCCCTTGGTAAGGCATGAGGGGCTGTATTAAATGAAGTTTAAATAAAACATGAGCTAGAAAGAGTGTGTGGAAATTCTGGAAAAATACCTGTGGGATGCTGACCAGCCAACACATTTCAGAGTAGCTGTGCCAGGAGTTTTATGCCCCAGACAGTGCTGGAGGTATAAAACTCCATCAAGGAAGAAAAAATATGATGAATTTTAAAAAGTCTGGGTACTAAGTCTTGTATTATTATCAACTTAATTGTGTACTAAAAGGAAGGAGCAAATTCGGGTCAGAACTTACAGCCACCATTTCAGCTGATAGGTTTATAAAAACCTTAAAGAGCGGTGGGATCAGAAGAACAAAGCGGATAAAAGGAATTTCTGGGTTATTTCTCAGCTTTGAAACCTTCCCGAGGTCAGCAAGGGCTTTGTCAAAGCTTTCAGCTGCAAAGGAAGGGGCTCCAAACTGTGGGACAGAGCCACCCACGATGCCTAAATACACCTGGACAAGGATCATTTTAGGTTTGCTGTTTGTTCCCAGTCCTTTGGATGGTATTGGGAACAAACAAGACCAAATTCCTCATGGACAAGGCTTCAACTAATGAGAATTTATTTTCTAAAATCTCTGGAAGTGCCCCTGTCTGTTGAGGGAGATGTTTGCAACCAAGGACTGAAGTCACTCCAGAGCCTTGGAGTCCCCATGGAGGACACAAACCTGGGGGGATCCATGAGCTCCACAAGAATCATAAAAATGGATTAAAAGGGACATTAAAGCCACCAGTGCCACCCCCTGCCATGGGCAGGGACACCTTCCACTATCCCAGATTGCTCCAAGCTGGATTGGGCCAAGAACCCTTCCAGGGATGGAGCATCCTCAGCTTTCTGGGAAATCTGTTCCACAGCCTCTATCCCTCTGAGTGAAGAAAGCAGAACTCTTTTAATTACAGAGGAATTTTACAGTGTTTTCCTCTCCCTTGCAAAAAATGTAAGGCGTGTGAGGTTGCAGAAAAGGCCTTTCCCCAGGGTTGTGTGGTTATTCCCAAGGTACGTTTCTGAGGCGACAATATTTTAGTACAAGCCTTAAAAATAATTAACAAAGTACAATTTTATTTTTTAAAAAAAACCCCAAAACCCATTACTAAAGAATGCCCAGATCTCTCCTAAAAGAGCACCTCTTTGGAGTTCTCTGTTCCAGAGGATGTGGCGAAGGATTGCTGGATGCAGGATCTGCTGAACAAGAAAACCTCCTTGATTTCCAAATTTTTCTGAATCTCATCCTGACACACTTGAAATCTGTGGGTTTTGTGCTGGCTCATGTGCTTCAAAGAGACTTTCTGGACTCTCCTTTCCCTTGAATTTGGCACCTGCTGTTAGCAATTAGCGATATTGGAAATCGCTTTGTAGGGTATAATCCCACATCATTCCTGCATTGATATGAAGTCTCAATTCTCTTCCCACATGAGAGTGGGATTAATTTACAGCTTTTAATGCTTGACAGAGCAGGTAAGAAATGTAACTCTGTGTTGTATGCTGCTTCTCTCAGACCTCGTGTCCTGTCTGTAACATTCCACAGTTTCCTGTGGGAAATCCTCATTTTCTGGTGCTGTCACAGCTCTGGTTTTGTCACTGTGCAGCCCCCAGCTGCTCCAGTTAATGGCACTGAAGGTTTTTAGCAACCTGAGCACACCTGAGCCCATGAGGCCAATGCTAGAGGCAGAATAAAAAATACAATTATTTCACTATTTCCACGCAAGACAGGGTAGGTGAAATCTATCCCAGTTTTTATTGTGATGGCAGCAGCAAGGCCGAAAGCAGAGGATCCAGAGTTTTCCAACCAGGCCATAACACCACCTCTCCCCGAGGCTGTTCTGCTGCTTTTTATCCCCCCTAAAAAATCGCAGCAAACTCCAAATTCTACATTAAACCCAGTGATGTGTAAAACAAGCTGTGGAGATTTATCATCCTGCTGCTGCTTGTTGACCTTAGCTCCGTTTCCCTTATCTTTAATAGAAGAGTGATTTCGCATTCCCGCAGTCACTCCCGCCGCTGTTGACTCTGGGCCGCGAGGAGGCCGCGGCAAACAAAACAAGCTGTGCACAGGAGGATTTGAAATCTTTTTTTTTTTTTTTCCTCTTTCAGGTGGCATTTGAGCTGCCAGGGTGGATAACAGCGGCCTGTGACACGTGTCAGGCCTCGGTGACAAGCAGCATGAGGAAGAGGTTTGGGATGGAGAGGGCAGAAAGGCGGGAATCGATGGCTTCTGGCGGCTGCACTGAACTGTGCAGGCCCCGCGCCTGACGAGTTCATGTTTTATGCAAAAGTGCAAACTCTCCTGGAATGTGTTAAGGAGCTCAAAAGCATTTATAGAAAGAGTAGAAGGAAATGCGGAGAGGACAGAGCAGGGAGCAAAGCCCTGCTTTGAGTAGCTGCTCACAACTTCACGAGCTGTTTGCTTCTTAGAGACTCAAGATTTCAGCGCTAAAACCATCATTTAATGGAGTTACGGAGTGATTGCCTTATCCCTCCTTAAGGGCATTTAAAGGTTGTGATACTGTTCCATCAGGAGTGAGGAATAAAAGGGTTTTTCCTTTAATTTTTTTCTTAGCAACATGAAGGAAATGTGGTAAAAATGGCCGTTCTTGGTTGGCCTCATCCTGCAGTGTAATTTATGTGATTGTCTCTCTTGCAGGCCACTCTGGTCCTGCTGAGAGCTCGGACCCTGCTTTTCTCGCTGGCTTTAAAAAGTCATTTTTGGCAGCCTTCATTTCAATTCTTGCTATGAAGATCTGAAATGTGATATTCCTTTCCAAGTCTCTGAGAATGAAAAGAGAAGCCCAGTTTTACAGTTGCAAATAACTGGGTGCAAATTTGCTGAATTGTTTTATTACTTGGAAATGTTTGATAGCTGAAAATCAGGGAGTTAAATTCCTTTAATGTACTTATGGATTTATTGAGCATAAGAGGCCAAATTGAGTTAATTTTAATTTTATTTTTATTTTTTAAAGTAAGGCTGGGCCAGGGTTAGCTTGATTACCTGAATCATCTTTGTCTACAAACACAAAACTTAAAAAAAGTTATGAATAATCCCTAAAGTCATGAGCTGGAAGGGTGAGATGATTAAAATTCATGTGAAGTCCAGCCTTCTTGCCCTTTTGTATTTTGGCCCTCTGAGTTCTTCTCTATTACTGTCAAAGAGAGGAATAAAACTTTCTTAGGTCAAAGTGAAATTAATTTTGAAATTTCTTCAGTTGGATAAATTAAAACCCCATGAATCTGCAGGAGCTGCTGACACCGTGTAAAGAAAAATACCTGGGTGATACAAAGGAGTTCTGAGAACTGGTACTGAATCCTGGATTAAAAAAAAAAAAAAAGGCCTTTTATTGATTAAATGTGCAGTTTATATAAAGAAAAAATAATTATCTCAGCTCTGACTTGGTACTCAATGTGAAGATGCCAAAGGATCTGCCCACCAAAGTAAATTATTTTCTGTATTTTTGCCAATTCATTTCAGGGTATGAAACTGTAAAGGAATTTTGTTTTTTTCCTTGAGGTATTTGTATTCAGGTAGCCATGCATTAACGTGGATTTAATTCTAACATATGCAAAATAGGAATGCAAAGAGTTTGGGTTTTATGCATGAACATTTTTGTTCTGAAAGTTTTTAGGCGTTTGCTCAGGAATTAGCCCTGCCTGGCATGAAAATGAGTCTCATTCCTGTTGGAAAAGGAGAAAAATCTGTCTGTGCTTGAAGGATTTCATAATGAAACCAGAAGGAGAAGGTCAGAACCTGATGTTGGAGTGTTCTTTTTTTCTTTTTGCTACTAATATTTCACAGATTTCTAAATAATCACCAGCATCAGCACCTGACCAATAATTACCTTCTCCAGGTAAAGGTGAATTAAGCAGCTGCCAGATTTGTTTCAAAACCTGCCAGTAGCAGAAACAGCTTTTTTTTTTCTTCTTATATTTTTTTTTTCTGGTGGAATCATATTTTATTTAGATTTGCGATTTTTTACTTTTAAATGAAGCAATAAAACCTTTGGATGTTTTCTCCTGCATCTCCGTTTCTCCTGTGCTGCTGCTCTGAGTGATGGAGCCAAGCCCGAGCCTCACACTTTGAATAATGCATTAATTTCTCTGCAAGATGTGCAAGGCTGGAGACTCATTTTAGTCAGGATTCTGCTTCTGGTTACTTTGAACAGAAACTTTTTGTTCCAGCTGAATGTCAGAGGGGGAATTCTTGGATTTTCCTGTGCAATGCACAATTTATGCAGCAGAAAGGGTGCTCCACTGGAGCTTCCCACCTGGAATTTATGGTTTAGGCTTGTTATTGTAGGGATTTCTCACTTTTTTTGGAATTGTTGTCCATCTTTCAGACTGGCAAAATGCTCTTTGAGCAGTGAAATTGAGGAAAGTGATAACAAAACCTCTCCTTTGCTGTTTGTTCCTTTTAAATTCAATGAAAATGTTCCTTAAACAGGGCTAAAAGGCAAAAGCCAAGGGCCAGCACTTCAAAATGGATTTTAAAAGGATTTCTCCAGCTTGTGTATGAAGTTTTTCTGCAGTTTGGAAGCTGAAGTGGCACCATCTCGCTGAAATGAGATATTTGCCTTGCTTCATGGAAAGGAAAATTGAAGTCCCCAAAGGTCTGGGGACGCTCAGGTCCCCTGGAAAGGCTCTCACAGGAGTGTCTCAGACAGAGAATAAATTCCAGCTTAAATCTTTATTAGAAAAGCGGGATTTTGGGCAAGGGTTAAATATTTTGTCTCTTGGGTGAAATATGCGTTTTGATAAATCCTCCAAGCCTGAAAGGGAGAGGTGCAGGGCAAATTAACAAATGCTGGCTCTAATTTGAGCACTGTCACTGCTTTGACAGATTCAGTTCCTTTCCCCACTGTGATTGAGAAGTGTCCCTGCCTGTGATGCCTGAAGAGCTGGAGCAGAGGCTGATGGAGTCAGGGGAATAAAGGAGATTTATTGAGAGGTCACCCCAGACAGCAGCAGGGTTACAAACCAGGCTCTGTCTGGATGGCTCCAAAGTGGAGGCCAAAGGGAGGGGGCCAGGCCCAAGATCCCACTCTTTTTATAGCTTTGGGTCCATTTGCACTCAGGAGCTTCATGTGCCCGCCCTCTTCCTTCCACGTTGTTTCACTTCCAGCCTGAAGTTGGGAAAAGTGTCCTTGGGTCCCAATCAGAGTGGGATTGTTGTGTGTTCCTCACCCTGGGAAAGGATCTCAGCACCCTGAACAAAAACCACAGCCCAGTGCAGAACAGAAACCCCAAAAGCCCAAGGCATCACCTGGGGCTGGGGGCTGCTGCAAGGGCAGTGCTGAAGATCAGCTGGCTCTGA
>VWYI01038399.1:0-16280 GCA_013399455.1 Anthoscopus minutus | reverse complement strand
AAATTTTTGAATGCAAGCCAATATGGATTAGATTTTACAGTAAAAATTGCATGGATATTTCAGTGACCACATGTATCAACATTTAGACAAAGACATTATTTCAAATCCAAATACAAACTTTAGGTAACATTCAGCTCAGGCCAATAATAATGTCATCTCTGTTTCTCATCTCTGTAATATTTCCCAACCTGAACTGTTGCTGATTGTATTTCTCCACCTTTATAGTAGAATTCATCATTGCTCTCTGAATTATACTTCTCCATAGAAACCTTCAGTAGTTCCTGCAGTTCTGGACTGTCATTTGGGATTGTCCTTGGACAAGTTTGGGTTCCGGGGAAAAGTTCAATCCTCAGAAGGTCGGAGACTGAAAAGCCCCGAAATTGGGGTTGCAGGGATTTTTCTATGGGGGCGGTTCAAGGGGAGGGTACAAAACTTTAACCAGCAGGGATGTAGGTGGACAAGGAGCACTTCTCTCTCCGTGTGCTCTTGATTTCCTTGAGCAATCCTGATCTGCTTTCTCCCCTGTGAACACAAAATGTTCTGATGGAGTTTGACACCAAAAAAAAAAAAGACTTTTTAAAGTCTTCTAGAAAGGCTTGACAGTTACAGAAAAATGGCTGCTAAAAATTCATTTGTAGCCTGGCAAAAAAAGGGTTTTAGTAGAGGGAGTAGAAAATAAATAGCAAAGGAAATTCCACCAGAGTGGAGAAATAAGAAATCTGCTTGATTATTTTAAATGTTGTGTTCTATGTGCATCTATTATCCACCAACACAACTTTCATTCTGCCTCCACCCTTTTTAAACACTCCCAGAATCCAGACGCTGCTTTGGAAATTATGATTTCACCACTTTTAATGATAAAAATATTAACTGCTGAATTTATGTCATCAGAAATGTGCTCTGTTATTATTTGAATTAACACTGAATTGAAAATCTCAGTGGGTAAAACCTTGTCTTACTGAAGCCTTTTGGATTAGGAATTGTTATTTATTTCTTCAAGTGTTTATACTTTTTTTGTTTGAATTTTGTCCACTAGCTAATTAATACTTAATACAAGTTTAGTGAAATTATATATTTCATAGCTGGATTTCATAAATCAGAACAATAAAAGGAGCTTTTCATTATGAAGGCATTGTGATGAACCTTGTGAAAAGTCGGAGCTTTCATTTCCTCAAGAGCCTTTCCTGAGGGAAAAAAATTCCCAAATTAATCCTGTAAACTTGCAATAATCTAAATACTGGCCAGTTTGCTCTCCATGTCTCCCAATGCTAATGAGAAAATCAGATTTTTGTCGAAATAAACATCAAGTCAAAGCTGTATGTAAGCAGGTTCTGAGTGCTGAGACACCTTTTCAGCTGAAACAGCTCTGAAATTCTGCATCTTTTTAAGTGCTACTTGAGGAGATTTTGCAAACTCAAATTTAAAAACATATGGCCGAGGTTTGAAGTGCGTTTGAAGCAGAATTTTGTAGTTAATGTCGCTTTCCAGTGACAATGGGGACAGTTATTCTGATGCTTGCATCTCTGCTAAAAGCTGGAAATTTGGGAGAGAAGATGCTGGCAATGAGCATCCCTGCCTGCTCCAAATGGGAATGTTGGAGCTGTTTCCAAGGGAAGGAAAACAGGGATTCAGGGAAAAAGAAATCCAGGGAGAAAGTGAAAATTCAGCAATAAAAGAAATGATTCTTCTCAGAGGCTCACTTTAGTTCCCCCTGCTCTTAAATTGTGGCTAAATGTAAAAGTTACTCTTCTGTCAGTAAATGCTGAATTTCTGAACCCCCATTCTGTGATCGTGCACCAGAATGTAGAAAATAAAACCTTTTTATTCAGGTTAGAATAGACCCAGATTTTGCAGACTTTGGCATTAGGTGTTTTAGGAATGAGAGCTGATTTGCACTCACATCTGGCAAAATCCTTTGTGCTGCTTCTTCCAGGGATTCCTCTGAGGGACCAGCAAATGGGAATGTGCCTTCAGGATAGAAGGGGGGTGGGAAGAATCATCTTTATCCCATCAAGTGTGGTCAGCTCCCTTCCAGATGTGGGCTGTAATTCCAGATGTGGCCTTAAAATCCAGGGGTCAGTACTGGGATGCCCCATAGCCGCACCTCCAGCAGGGAATTATCCAGAGAAATGTTTGAGGAATCGTGGGCTGGTTTGGGTTGGGAGGGACCTGAAATCTCATCAAGATCTGTCTCAGCATTCCATTAATTTAATCCAGCAAGGAATAACCCAGCGAAATGTTTGAGGAATCATGGACTGGCTTGGGTTGGAAGTGGCCTTAAAGCTCATCCAGTTCTGCCTCCACTGTCCCAGGCTGCTCCAAACCCCGTCCAACCCGGCCTTGGATGCTTCCAGGGATCCAGGGGCAGCCACAGCTTCTCTGGACAATGACGGTCCAGAGATTGAGAAACAGATATTTTTTAAGGGATTGGATCAGGGAAAGATCCCAAAGGAAAGGTTGGTTTTGTTTTGGTTGACCTAAAAATATTTTGGCATGAGACCTGAACCCCTCCTTGAAGAAAGGAGCTGGTTGGGTTCTCCTTTGTGGTGCTTGAACGTTAAATTCAACTTTTCTTTCACACACATTATGCTAAAATGATAAACAGAAAGATTTTATTGAATCTACGTGAGCAAACAGAATTTTTCAAAACAATTTTTGAATCAGGCCTGACATCCAAAGCAAACTCTTCTAAAATATTTTGTATTATTTTGGTGTTCTGATTGAAATTCCTGCAAAGCAACGTTTCTGTGGCTGCTCCTTGTGAACAGTAACTAATTACGTTGAAAGGATTACTGCTGTCATTTTAAGAGCAGCAAAATGATGATAAAGTACAAAAATGGGGAGAGAGTTCGTGATTTGCAGTCTCGGAAGAGCAAATGGAATTAACTTGAAATAACTCTCTACATTGCTACAGTCAGAAATGGGCAGGATGTGCTATTGCCACAGGAGCTGCAGACTTTATTTGGTTTGTTGCTTGATTTGCTCTGGCTCTGATTAAATTTCAATGTGACTCTGCCTCTTACATGAGTAAATATTGCTCAGCAGAGGACCCACAGAGGGCTGTCCCTTGTTAAAGGCTGGAAGATGTCGCTGCTTGGGTCTCAGGAAGGCTTCTGAGGGAAATAAAAAGGGATTTTTAAGGGATTCAAGGTGGTTTTCCTGCTCAGTTTGAATTACAGAGTCCTTTGTCAGCTCTTTGCACATGGGAGCCTTGTGTGTGTGGTTTGGATGCTCTGCAGCGCCGAGTCCTCTGTGGGCCTGGGCTGTTCCCAATCCCAGCCTTTGCTGTTGGATTCCTCCCTCGTTCCTGAGGACAATCGCTGTAGGTGGTGCTTTTGGACTTGCCTTGTTTGGTTCTGATGATGATTTTTGGTGGGGCAGGAACTAGAGATTCTTTCCATGGCAGGGATCAGATGGATTTGGGATTGTGGCTGCTCTTCACTTGACACCCTTGAGTCGTGCCCCTCAGCCTTCTCAAGAGGGGGACGTTTGCTGTGGCCAGAAAAGAGGGATTTTGTCTTCCAAAATCAAAGTTAGAGGGATTCTCCAGCTGTGCTGGACTTGTGAATCTGATGGATTTGGGGCTCTGATGGCTCCAGATGGATTTGGATGCGGACTCAGAAATGAATTTGAGGGTTATTCCAGCAGCTCCAGCAGGTGTGGCAATGTGCAACCTCCTTACCTGGAGGCTTTTGATTTTAATTCACACCTTCCTGAAGAAAACTGAGCTCAAAAGAAGTGAACAGATCCCATCAGCTTTTGAAGAAAGACCTTGAGAGCTTGTGAGGAGAATTAGGAGAAGACGAAAGAGGCGGCGTGGGGGGTGTTGAGATGGAGATGAACTGCGGGGCACTTCTCTAATTAGTTTAAGGATTTAATTTTTTTTCCTATTTAGGAACTTTTAATACAAATCTGTGGTAAGATCTGAGGGTCTTGAGGACTTTATGGAATTTTTAGCTTCCTCCCCACTCTCCTCATATTTTTTAGGTCAAAAGGGCACTTTTGCTCCATTTGGGATGATGGCTTGGTGTTAGAATAGAAAAGGGATAATCATAAATAAATACTTTGCTTACCAGCTGCTCAGAGCTTGCTTACAGCATTTCCTCAGAGCCTGAATTGCCAGCTCTTCTCTGGAATATTGTTCCATGGTCAAACGTACCCCGAAGGACAATGAATTTTTCATTGGGTTCTAAATGCTGGTTTTTTTCTCTAGCTTAAACCCATGCCTGGTCACCAAACCATGCATCCTGTTGGACTGGCTCATGCATAAAAATGCATTTTTAGCTGCATTTGCTTTACTAAATGCCTTTCCTTCCTCTGCTTGCCAAAAGCTGATGCAGACCTGTACTAAATGTTTTTCCAGGCTATAGAAACTCTGTGATTATGCATAATTGTGATTAAAAACCATTATGTTAATATAATGGGTGTAAAGCCACTGGTTTGATTTGAGGAACCTGAGGGGGAAAAAAATCCATTTCAAAGAATTGTGGCAGCACTTTAGTTTGTGTGCAAGAACCTCATCAAAAATATTGCAGCTAATTACACCCTGTTTTATGAGACTTGTACACTGGAACTGTTAATCTGTACCCTGGCCTGCACTGGGGCTGGTGGTTTTGTCGTGTTTTTGTCACATTCACGGAAAAATTGGGCGTTTTGGTGCTTTTCAAATGGATCAGATTGTTCCTGCTAAGATAATGCCCACGGAATGGGACCTTGTCATGGGATAATGGCCCTGCTCCAGATGCTGGGGAGGGAAAGCTGGGACATTTATCAGAAACGAGCATCCAGGGGAAGTAGAGACATTTATTTCCAAATCCAAGAGGCTTTTGTCCTGTCAAAACTGTCTGTAGGATGTTTTGCCCAGACTTTTTCCCCCTTTTCACCTGTGTCTACACCAACTGAGGGTGTATGGATTTTGACATTTTGTTTTAATGGTGCTGCAGGTTTTTGTGTTGCTGAAAAGCTGTGCCCTGCTTGGGTCCAAGAATGGATTCACATTTTAGGAACGGGAGATGCAACCATTCCATGTTTTTTGAGAAATCCTGGAATCACAGCAAGATTCCTGCTTGTGTGCAAGGGGCGCTCAGTGTTCCATGCAGGGGGAACAGATTCCCATGGAGAGAGGCCAGGGTTGGATGGGATATTAGGAATGGATTCCTCCCAGTGAGGGTGGAGTGGAGCTGGGATGGAATTCCCAGAGCAGCTGTGGCTGCTCCTGGATCCCTGGCAGTGCCCAAGAAGGGGCTTGGAGTAACCTGGGATAAAGTTACCCTTGCCCATGGCAAATCTTCCAAGATTTATTCCACTTGTGATAGAAAAGGGCAGCCCTGAGAGTGGACAAAAAAACCCCAGCAATGAGAGACACCTGAACCCGAAATCGGAGCGAGGTGAGCTCCAGCAGAGCTTTTGCTGTTCCAGGAGTGCCAGCAGCCCTGGGTGGAGGGGGCACCTCGAGGCCTGGCCCTGATCCTGGATCCTTGCAGGATCCTGGGGATCCCGGGTGATCCCCAGGGAGCTGCTGAGGGCACTCGGGGCTCGGCTGATGCTGAGGTGCCCTGCAGGAGCTCGGTGAGGTCAGCTCGGGGGTCACAGCTGCAGAGGGGCTTGCATCAGACCCCAGCAGCTGAGAGGTTTTTGGTCTCTCTGTTTCATATGGATCTGCCAGGACTGGTGGAATAATGGGAAGAGGCTCCTTGACCCCAAGCTCTGCCGCTGGCAACATCCTTGGGAGGAGAGGGCTGGAAAATTTGCATTCACATGAGGTTTCCTGTTCATGAATGCATTATCCAGCAATTGTGTGGAGATAAGTGGTGGTGAGTGTTTATCTGGCTGGTGTACATAGCGAGAAGTTCCAGATATTGCTGCTGGAAGGAGACATAAGAGTAGGAAAACCACAGGAATTTGGGATGTGTGAGCAGGGCTGCCTTTGGGAATAATTTTCAGCTCATCTACTGCCCAGTTTGGGAAATATTGCCTGATGTGTGAGGAACTCTGCAGCTCAGACCTCTGCCCCAAAACCTCTCACATCTCTCCACGTGGCAAAAAGTGAATCCAAGGTTTGATCTGAAGGAGAGCTGGGGATAGGGTGGCCTCGCCTGGAATCTTGTGAGCAGTTTTGGCACTGCAAGAGGAAAATGAGATGAAACTATTAGAGAGTGTCCGGAGGAAGTCAGTGAAGATGGTGAGGGATCTGGAGGGGCAGCTGAGGCCACTGGGAATGTTCAGCTGGAGAAGAGGAGACTGAGGGGAAACTCCTTGGGATCTGCAGCTCCCTCGGGAGGGGAGGAGCAGGGACAGACACGGATTTCTCCTCTGGAATGACTGCAGCCGTGCCAGGGCAGGTTTAGGTTGGAAATCAGGGAAATATGGACACCCCAGAGGGTGCTCAGGCACTGGAACAAGGAGGGAAAAAGATAATTTGAATAACTGATTATTGATTGTTCCCACCTCAGAGCGACGTGGGTGCAGCGTCACAGCGCACAAAACCTGCTTTGTCCTCCTCCAAGCCTGCACAAGCTGGAGAAATAGATTTTGTTTTCTCATTAATGAAATATTAATTGTGTGTTTATATTTTGGTTTGGCCTAAAGTGAATATTAAATTGTCCATAAATAAAACATTGCCAACTTTAATACAGGATGGGGTTTTCTCACATTTGTCTTAAATGAGCTCATTACGGTGGAGAAGGTGATAAATATTTGATTTCAGGGCATGTTAATGAGGTGCTTGCTCGTGAATTCAAAGTGTTTAGCAGAGTTTGCTCTCCCCTTCAAACATGTTATATAGTGCAAACATTTTGAATTATTTAATCAGGAGGATCTTTAAGCACTCCGCTGCTGTGTTTAAAAACCTAAACCCACAGAAGCAATTAATGGCTGCAGCTTCCCAAACAGATGATAATTTGGTGAATAATGATGTTTGTTTTCAATTCAGGGTTTCCGTGGAGGGCTTCCCTGCCCCTGGAGCTCTCCCTGCACAGCGTGGCACAGCAGGGGCACTCAGCCCATGTGGGCACACTTTCCACAGGTTTTATTGGCATTTTAACCCCCTGGGCTGTGCCACCAAGACTGTTCCAACACAGTAAACTGTGGGATTGAAGTTTTGCAGTTAAATCCATCTTTCTCACCAGTCACCCCCACATTCCCATGGAAATGCTGCAGGTGCTGGAGATGGGAGGGTCCAGCCTGATGGAATTTGGTTTCTCTCCCTGGCAGTTCCTTTCTCTGATGTGTTGTATTCTGGGGTGGATTGGGGCTGTCTAGGCTGTTGTAATTACATGTATAATTCTGGTTATACCTGTATGATGGAGGGAATTCCTCCCTGGGAGGGTGGGGAGGAGCTGGGATGGCATTCCCAGAGCGGCTGTTGCTGCCCCTGGATCCCTGGCAGTGCCCAGGCTGGGCACTGGGGCTGGAGCACCTGGGGCAGTGGGAGGTGTCCCTGCCCTGGCAGGGATGGGATGGGATGGGATGGGATGGGATGGGATGGGATGGGATTTAAGGTCCCTTCCCACCCAAACCGCTCCACGATTCTATAAAGACCCAGCAGCTCACTAAAAGTGCCCATCCCAAATATTTCTCCTCACGCGAGCCTGTTGTTTTATTTCACCACTACATTAAAGAAACACTCCTTTCTCATTTCTCTCTTCTGCTTTGTATCTCTGGCAGTGAACTTTGAAGTGCTCCTGGTTTTTGCACCTCCCATCAAAGTTTCTCCAGTCAACCCCGAGGTGAGCTCAGCAAGAGGCAGCTTCCTTTGGGAGTGGCTTGTGCTTTCTCCTTGGGCAAGAAGGGACTTCTTAATTAAGAGGGGCAGAAGGGCTGCAGGAACTTCAGCAAATAATTAAAAGCTAAAGCTGTGTTTTCTTCTCTGCGTGTCTCAAAAACAACAGAGACTCCTCAGAAGAGATCAAAAACTCTGCAGACTGCACAAAGCAGAGCCGGTGTAATTTCCTGCTTTAGCTTGGCTTCAGGAGGACACAAATCTCAGACTGCCATAAAATCCCAGTATTTGGAGTCCTTAGGCTGAGCAGAGCTTTGGGATCAGGAGGTGAAATCCATTTTCACATTTGAATAGGGATGGAGACCCTCCAGGCCAGGCTCAGGTAGAGAAGATTTCTCTGAGGTAACTCCTGAGCTGTGGGTGGCATTTGTCACCTCTGGGTTGGGAATGTCCTGCCTGGCTTCATCCCTGCCTCTGGAATTCCCAGCAGGAGCGGGGAGGGTTTTGCTCAGGAATCCTGGTCACATCTCCCCTGCCCCATCCCTGAGCTTCCTCTGGTTTGACAGGCTCCTCTCCATTATCTGCTCCCTGGGGAAGGAATTCCTCCGAGGAAAAGTGGCAAGTCTGATGAAAACAATAATATATATATTAAAAAAAAAAGAAAATTAAGAAACCAGATAATTACATGCTAGAAAAAGTGAGAGTGGAAACATTTCTCACCTCTCCCAGGTTTTCCACATATCCCTTCATCAAAAATTCGTGCTTCTCCTGGCTTTGAGGGGGATGAAAGCTCCTCAGGTTTTTAGCAATTCCCTTTTTTTTTTTTGACATTCCTGCTTTTTGATTCCTTTTCCCTACCTCAGCCATTAGCATGGAGCACGATGCTTTTGAGGCAGCAGGTTCCATGGTTTTAGCTGGAAAGAAAGAGCCTTTTAGGGCAGGTTGGGGAGGGAACAGGGACATCTTTGATTCCAGGTGTTTTGAACCATTCCCACTCTTCCTCACAGCAAGGGAATCACCAGCTCAGGCCCAGCAGGCAGAAATGGAATTTGTTTTAAAAAGTGGTAAAACCACATCAAGATTCATCTCCTTTCCGAATCAAAGGCATTTCTCTCAAATGCTGTTCCAAAAGATCTGCTCTGAGCTCTGTGTTTTCTCCTTGATGAAGGAAAATGACCCAAATTATTCAGGATATATATGATATATATTTATTTTCAACAAGCTGTTCCAGTGCTGTTTCACCAGGCTTAGTCTCAGTTTTAAAGCTCAGGAAATGGCTGCTGAGGCATTTTGTGCAGGGCAAACTCGGCTTTTAAACTGCGTGAATGTTAAAATGCAAAATGAAATTCAATTAAATATTCAATTTAAAACCATTTACACTGAAAAAAATTGAACTGTGAGGGAGCAAAACCAGCTCTGGAAATTGAGGTGCTGAGGTCTGGGTCAAGATTCCAGAGTCTTTTTTTCCAGGAGCTGGGATTGGCCCTGATTTAGGAAATATTCAGGGTTCATCCCAGGAAAACAAGGCCTTGACTTGCTAAAATTAAATATACTAGGCTTAGCCTGGGATGTTTATCAGAACAATAACCAAAAAAAAAAAAAATCACCCAAACCAAATAAAACCCAAAAGATATTGCAGTGATGAATGATTTTAATTAGAAGTAGGGAAGGACCACTTTAAAAAAGATGTAATTTCAAGCAGTTTCTGTACTTTAGTGCTCCTGCAAGGCAAAGAATGTTAATTCCTGAAGCAAGAATCGGAGAAGTAATTTGGCTTGGCTTTAATTTAGTAATGATACAATCTAGCTCTAATTAAATGGGAGGAAGAAAAAAATCTGGGGACCAAAATTTAGTTAATTTAGGTCCAAACTTGGATTGTTCCTCTGTAGTTAATTTGCTCTTTAAATTGGGAAGCATCACCATCCTCAGGTAAACAGAAGTGCTATCAACAACCCACGAATTCCACAGTATTATTCAAGAAGTTTGTGAGGGGAAAAGTGGTAGGAAAATCCTTAAATTAAGATTGTCCTGGACCATAAACTTCTCTCTAGCTGAGAGAATTGTGACACAACTGAACCATTGTGATTTACAGTTCTGACTCAGAGATTTGAATCTGTTGGTTTTTTGAATCAGTGTTGCTAGACTTTCATAAACTTGACTTTTTTGATTTCCCAGTCCGTGGAGATTGTTGATACATTCCAAAGAAAAACCAAAATCAAACTTCAAAATAATTTGCGAAATCTTCCACAATATCCTTGAAAATAAAATTTTAGAGCTCGGAGAAGCCACATTCAAATTCCTTGCTTTATGAAGTTAGAAAGCTGTCCATCCACAGCAGACATTTGGTTAAGAGGAATTATATTTATTAAGTTTTAAAATTCATCTCCAGGAGCATCAAATGAGTCTCTGCATGCATCTGGGTAATTTGACTCTGTCAATATTGACCCCTGCTTTCTGCAGTTGTTGTTAATCCCTCTGGGAAATGGATTCTTTCCATAACATTCCCTGAGCAGGTGCTGGATGTTGATTCTGCAGTTTTATTCCTTTATTCATTTCCCTGAGAAGGAGAAACCTCCTCAATCCCAGGCAGAGATAGAAATATAAGTGACAGCTGAAAAAAAAATTAAAAAAATTAAAAAAATTAAAAAAAATTGGAAGTTCTTGCCCTTCTCCAGCTCTTGGGATGCTCCTGGTGTTGAGGAGGGAGGATAAGCACGACTGCCTGGGGCTCTCTGAAGGGCTTTAGCATCAGAGGAGAAACTTTGCCCATGTAAAAAATAATTCTGATTGTCCCCTCCTGGGCTGCCTCTGGTGCAGCTCCTGTGCATCCATGAGGAGACTTCCTGAATATTCGGTGGCAAAATGGCATTTTCAGGCATGGCATTTTTTTTTTTCTGAGGACATTTTTAACTTCTGGGACCATTTTTCAGCTTTGTTTTAATTTTGTTCTGAGGGCCGTGGGCTCCTCCTTAGCTCCTAGGCTGAACCACAATGCTAGACCCCAGCTTTAGCAGTTTAAATTCTACAAATGTTCATTGACCAAAGCTTCATTTTGCAGTGGTTGTGAGTGCCTGGAGTTGCAGAGTTTTGAGGCCATAGCTCACAAATTGGCAGCTTTTTGTTTGATGAAATATTCAGCCCTGCTCGTCCTCCTCTGACTTCCTCACTGTTACCTCCTTGGGTGAATTTGCTTCTTCTGGATGTCCTTTGGCATTATTTATTTTATTTAAAATGAGGGAAGAACAGGGTCCTATTGCACCTGAACACGTTTCTTAATTATTGAGAAAAAGGAATTTATGCAATTGTACTTTCAGATCTCTCCTCCTCAATGACTTCATAGTTAATGTAGAAATACATTTTCAACAACTCCTGTAAAGAAATCCTCTTTTGTGTCCGTCTTAATTACTTATTTTTATTTTCCTGCTCCTTCTATTTCATTCCCAACCCTCCATCCATCAAAAATCTTTCTAAATAGCTAAATAAAAAATGCAATTTTTCCTCCCGTTTAATGCAAGCCAGGCTGTGATGGCTGTGACATCTCTCACTAAGAGGGAACAAAGAAATCACTCAGCTCCAAATAATCCCAGTCTGGCTTGTCAGAGTCGGGGTGTGGGTCCTGTTAAAGCTTTATTGCAAAAGCAGTGGTGCTTAAACAAACTTACAGACCTTTCTGGGCCTGGCTTTGCAGTGGGCAGAAATAAAAAAAGGGGAAATCTTATATAAAAATCTTTATATTTGACAGATGTCTCGGTGCAGCCTGTGAGCCATGGGATCACTCTGCAGCATTTCCTCGTGGGCATTTGCTGCTGGAGGAGCCTGGGCAGGCGTGGGAGAGGCTGAAGTGGCCAATTTTCACAGATCATGGCAAAGGCTTTGCCTTCCCTTGGACAGGTGCTCAGGGAAGTGAATTCCAGGAGCTCCTGCCTGGGTGTTTGGGATCCTGAGCCAGGCCTGCACCACGTCATTGTGACATATGGATGTGATTCGTGCTGACTAAATTGTAGTAGTGTCGATATTTTGGGAAAATAATTGAAAAAGTAGATGTGATTGGTGCTATGGAGCAGATGGGTTTCTTTGTAAATGATACATGTGAGAAACAGGATGCTGGAATTGGGATGGACAGAGTCAGGAAACCTCCCAAACCACAGCTGGCATCAGGATGGGATTGGGACATTGCCCAGAGCAGGACAGACCTTGAGAAGGAGGAAGTTGGGACAACTCCAGATGGAGAGTCTAAAATAGTGGTTTTATCCATGTAATAAATGAGGTTTAATTGGAACACAGTACTTATTTAATAGCACCGAGCTCACTGTGCATGCACCACCTGCCAGGTGCTCCAGAGGACAGCTGGAAAAACATCAGCCTTCATCAAAACACCCCAAAAATCCAAAAGACCCCAAAAATACAGAAGAGCCCTTAGCAACAGCGAGAGCATGGGCTGTATAGTGATGTAGATATTAGGAACTGGAACTAGGAGGAGATTTATAGAACAATATTGATGAATATGTATTAGCATTCAGTACAGAAGTGTCTGGAATCTTTTGTTTTACGTACATGAGGCAGGGGAGAATCCCACCCATGTACCCCAGTCAGTTTTGCTTCTGCTTTATCCAAACCCCCATCAAATTATTTACTGTATTATATTGGATTGTAACCTTTCATATAAAATAATTTTGTATCTATTTTCTATTGGATTGTAACCTTTTATATAAAATTACTACCTCATTAAAAGCTGGTTTTTAAATTTTAAGTTTGTGATCTATTGAATTAGAAAAACAAGACTTCATTTATAACATCATCAACGTCTCGGGCTGCTCTCAAAGAGCCAGGGAAGGATCCAAAGAGATTTGCAAAAAGTGTGGTTTGTTTTGCATATGCAAATGGGAATTTGGGAATGGGAATATGGATGTTGGCGCCTCAGCCTGACAGGATGGACCAGGAATGATCAGGTTTGCACCGAGGTTTAATTCCTGACATTTTAGTGCAGATCTGATTTATGGGGTTTATTGCTCCTCTTTAGGGGATGATGTGTCTGCATCCAAACCCAGGAGGTGCTCGGGGAACTTGAAAGGAGGAAAGGGAAAATGCTTCCTTCTGGGAAGCCCAATTAGGGGGATAAATGGCACAGATGACTTCACTAATTTATGTTCCCTGTGATTTCTGGGATGAAACACAGCTCACAGGCTGTTCTCTGCTCCTCGGGGCTTTGGGTAGTTTACTGTTTGTGGCTGTAAAAACACAACAGGGAATACCTGAACATATGCTGGAGCTAAATGGGAGCTGGGAAACATCAAATGCCTCTTCCTGAAGTGTTTGTGTGCAGAAAAAGGAGCTCTGACTCTGTGATTTCCAAACTCTGTTGGAACACACTTCTGGAAAACACTTCACCAGAGGTGCTGCTTCTTAAATACCTAAATTATCCTAAAAATTATCCTGAAAATCTCTTCTTGTTCATTAAAACAACTTCCTGCTTGATGGGTTCATCTGTCAGGGCAGGGCTCCACTGCCCACAGGGTTCCTCTGTTAAATAACATTTCCCTCAATATTCAAGGAGGAAAAGAATAATAATAATAATAAAAAAGCGAACTCTTGCAGCTCTCATCCCATAAAATGTTATCCTGTGAAATACAGAAGTGTCAGCGCTCAGGGATAAGGATGGGCTGGACCCCTGAAGTGGTTCCTGCTGGGATGAGCTGATCCAGCCCAAATCCAACATCCCTGGCATCTGTGCATGTGCTCCTCAGGAATTCTCTGTCTGAATCCCTCAGAACAAAATGTGATTTAAAATGGGATCCAAACAGGGAATTCAGGCAGTGATGCCTCCTGTGCTGAGCTGTAGGAAAATCCTCAAATATTTTGGTTAAAAGGAGGAGGGTTCTGAAATTTATGGGAAATATTGGGTTCCTTTGGGATTTTGGTCAGGTGAGAAAGGGAAGCTTGCCTGAAATGACTGAAATTCTTTGTCCTTATACTAAAAGGTGGGAACCTCAGAATTAATCTGATTCACAGAGAACTTCCAGAGTGAATTTTTGGTTTACTTGTTCAAGACATTTGGGGTAAGTTTTATATTTATTATGAAATAATACCTGGATTAAATCATTTGAAATTTATCCATTTTCATGTCTTTGCTGTTTCACTTCCATTTAAGTGGATTTAACGATAAGAAATCTTTTAAAAATGATCTCAAGGTGTCTTTTAAGGACTCATTAATTAATTTCTCTGGCTTTTTGATATATGACAGCCTTATTTTTGTGCTTTCCTTGCTGCTGTGATATTCTAGGAATGCTAAAACTAAATTACATCCCACTTTGCTCGGTTGACATTGGCTGAATTGCTTTTATCAGCCAGCAGATGACACTTACAGGTCATTTGTCCTCATTGGCATGCTGAAGTGGCTGAGTCATTTTAGATTCATTCTGAAAGTATTTATTTTAATGATTTTTTTTTTTGCCTGTTTTACTGTGGTTTTCCATAAAGGGCCAGGTAGGTATTAAAATTAAGTGAATGTTCCTAGCTGGTGACCAGGGTAATGTTTATGGAACCCTCTGTGCCACTAAAGTTTCTGGCATCCATCTGGGGGATGCAAAGTTTCTTCCATCAGTAGAATCCATCAAGGAAAATATCAAGTTTCTAAACCCAGCTGCAACCTAAAGGGATAAAATGAACATCTTTTGGCTGTGGTTGTGCTCTGGAAAGTTCCTGTTTATCTTCTTAATGAGATGATGAGTTTTTTATGGGATCCCAGACTGCTTTGGCTGGGAAGGGACCTTAAAGATTTCCTTCCAAGCCTCTCCCAGGCTGGCAGCTGATGGATGTGGGAGCAAGGAATGTGGGTTCAATGGAATTCCAGCCATGGAATCACAGAAGAGTTTGAGTTGGAAGGGACCTCTGGAGAGCATCTGCTCCAACCCCCCTGAATCCAGAGCATCTTACACAGGAGCACATCCAGGTGGGATTGGAATGACTCCAGAGAGGGAATTTCCAATAAAAAAACCACGGAGACCAAACAGCAAAACCCCATGAGCACCAAACTGCTCCTGCACATGGTGAAATTGTTGCTATAACAAACTTCTGCTGGAGAGGTCGAGCAAAACCTGATTTTTATTTCCATTTTTTTCCCAGATATTTACTTTGGAAACCCTTCCCAGCCTGCAAATGGGAACACTTCCCAAAGCTCTAGGAATGAGACAGCCAGTTAAATTTTACTGGGAGACAAAATGGATGAATTTTGATTTTGAAGCTGTGGGAGGAATAGCAAAAGAACTCTTGTCAGACACCTGTAGTTCAAACCCACTTCACATGGCCTGACTCTGCCTAAATCACCCTCATTTGCAATTCAGCACTCGGGGATGAGGAGTTTCCATCCATTCGGGCTCCACAGGGGGTTCTCAGGAAAGGCTGAAGTCAGCTCAGAGAATCACTCGAGTTAATGCAGAAATGAGGCCGGGGTGCTAATGGAGCGACAGGACGCAGCTTTTGAGGTGGGCAGGCAGGAGGCTAAAATCAGATTTAAAGGATATTTATTGGGAGGAATTGGGCCTTTATTAAAGACCTGCATTTCCAGATCACAGAGGGATCGGTGCTCTTTAAAGGGGCACTGAAGGATGAAGATTTGAGAGGTTCAGGGAATTTTTGGGGTGGGCTTTTTGCATGTTAAAAGGATGGTGGAATCACGGGATGATTTTGGGCAGGAAGGGACCTTAAAGCTCATCCCATTCCATCCCTGGGACACCTTTTACTACCCCAGGCTGCTCCAAGCCTTGGACACTTCCAGGGTGTGGGGGAAACTCTCTTTCAGAGAGTTTCCAGCCTGGCAGGGGCTGAGTTGTTCCCGAGGGAAAATCTTTTGGGAAACTTCTCTTTCAAGGAGTGTTTTTGTAACTCGGTTTTGGCTCTCAGAACAATGTCACACAGCTGTTCTCAATGGGTTTTGCTCTTGTTCCACCCATGGCACCAGAGAGGTTCCTTTGGCCACTCATGGTGACCTGCATGGGAACACCTGATAAAAAGGGTAAAAACCCCAAATAAAGGCTTCAGCCTCACTGGGATCAAACCTCACTGCTGTGATTTGAATCCACTCTGCTGTTTCGTGTCCACTGGCAACACCATGGATCCAGGGGCAGCCACAGCTTCTCTGGGAATTCCATCCCAGCCTCTCCTGACCCTCACAGGGAGGAATTTGATCCCAACACCCACCATAAATCTACTTGCAGTTTAAAGCCCTTCATTTGGCCACCAAGGGATCTCCAAGCCAGCTGCTCCACAGGCAGCAGCAGTGGCTCAGGTGAAGTTTCCCACTGGGAATTTCCAGCAATTTTCTGGATAATGGGGTAGGCACGGGGGAAATATCAACAGAAATGTCAGCACAGAATGTCATGGAGAACAAAACCCCACTGCAGAGCAAACCTCAGAGAGGTTGAGTGTGGGAATTCCAAGCACAGAAACCTCTCAAGATCTTTTAAATGCAAGCTCAGACACAGACTTGAACCCAGGGTTTGATTTAAGACTTTGGAGAAAGTTTCTGGATTTAGAATCATAAGCAAGAATGTGAGTTTAAGCA
>VWYI01038390.1:27157-37856 GCA_013399455.1 Anthoscopus minutus | reverse complement strand
TATATATATATATATATATATATATATATATATATATATATATCCATTAGTGCTCTATATTCTGCGTGATACAGTAAAATGAGATTCTTGCTGTATAAATATTTATTATGCTTCAATTAAATTTGCTTTGGAATGAAAAATAATTATTTTTCACTGCACATTTTAAGGTAATACAAATGGCAATATTTGCATTAATAAAATATTGCAATATTTTACTTAGAATTTCATTCTGGAGCTTGTACTATCTATTAATATATCTTTACAGATTTTTTTTGTATGACCAAGTAAGTTATCATGAACAGAACATTACTAAGAACAGAAGCAGGCAGGCACAGTTTAAAGACAATGAAGATCTTCATGCATTGAATTCTGCACATAACATCAACGCTGTATGCAGCCTTTCAGTTTTTCAAGCTTGTTGACTTGTTATATTTTGTTTAAAAAGCAATTTTTAGCTTACCCTGGGTAAAATACTTAGGAAATATCTCCCTAAATAATCACTTTATTATTTATAAATAGGTAATTTTTCCCAGTGTAGAGACTTGAGTGCTGGAGATAGAGATTTTCTGCCATCACTTACTGTGAGAGCAAGGAGCACCAGAAGCTGTGTGGTGTCACAATGCAGCATGACAAAACCAAAGTAGTGTTTAAGAGGGAGGGTTTCTCTTTTTTCCTGTTCTTGGTAACATCAGAAGCCTGAGCCTCATGACCCACTGTGGCTGTCACACAGCTGGAGATACTTTGCAAATTGTCAGTAGAAAAAAGAACCCTTTCACTGAAATCCTAGAGGAGAAAAATTGTTTTTGGTTTGGATTCAAAGTCACAAAGATGAATGCTTGACATTAACAAAAAAGCGAATCAAAATGCCTCTCCATTGCTTGTGGTTGCATTTTAGGTTTGTTTTTGGGTTTTTAATGTTCAGAGAGTGAAGATTTTTTTTCTGTGTGCCTGAAGGGAAGGGATTATCTAGTATTTCTTCTCCAGAACATTCTCCCATTACCAAGACAATTTAGAACTTTGCCTGTTTCAGGCTTTTTTTTTCCCCCAAAAAATGTCTAAATTATTGCACTTTAACAATACAGCTTTTGGAGAGCAGATTAATTTTCACTTTGATGACAAGTGAAACTTCTCCTTCCACCTCATTATCTGCACATCTTTTTGTGAAGATGAGGCTGCTGGCTGTGTATCTCAAAAGACCTTTTTCTTGCAAGTGAGTCTGGCTTCTGTCTGCTCCCATGACTGTACAAGCACTGACATGTTTCTTCTGCTTTGCCTTAGTGGGCATAAATTCAAAATTAGTTACAGTTCAGGAGCAGCTTCTCCATGGAGAAAATGGGCTTTCTCCAGCAGAGCTATACCCATCTCCAAGCCCTATCCCATTCCCTAGCTGTGGTGCCACAGGCATCCTGCCCATGAGTGCAGCAGCCCTTAGAGGAAATCCCCATTAGTCAGAGAGCATTAAAGCTGTCACTGCTGCAGTAGGGCCACTGAAAACTGTGAAGAAATGAAGATTCTCAGTATCTTTTGGGAGTTTTTGCGTGTGCAAAAGTTATGTTACTTCTCCAAATCAAATTTGAAAGCTAAAAATGTTTTCTGCTAAAATTACTCCCCTTCTAACACCTGTGCAAGCGTATTATCTGAAGCAATGAGCATCTGCATGGCAAAACACTTTCACCATTAGAAATGTCTGTGTGAATACAGACTGTATTTTAAAGACTTCTAAGATGATGTAGTATCACAGGTTTTTAATCTGAAGTTTCTAAGTGAATTAGTAAAATAGGAGGACTAAAATACATAAATTTTTATTACATTACAATTATTTCTCTTTGCATTCTTGTTTTTATAGACCCTTATAGAATAACAAGAGCTTCCCTGAAATGTATCAGAAATGCCAAGTAAGCAAAGTAATCACTGCTGCTGGCAAAAGAGGACACTGGACTTTTATTTGTAATATGTTTTACTAAGGAAAAAAATAATCAAGTTATGTTTATTGAGATCTTTCACCTTTTCCTCCTTGCACTTGGCCTTGCACCTCCTAGATTTCTGTTCAAACGCTTATATTTTTTTTGTTGTAGTTTAAGTAAAATAGATAAAATAAAATTGTTCTCTTGAAGTTATTATTGTATATGTGTCTTGAGAGGAGAATAGGAAAAACCTAAATATATCACTACGATATTGGTCTCAGTAGTGCATATGTCTAGCTTGTGAATTTGTAAACATTTACAAATTTGCATGATTGTTGCTGGCAGTAGACATCATCGTTTCCGTGCTCAGAATTCATTACTATTACATCTAATCATCTTCAGAATCTCCAAAGCAAGACTCTTCATGCAGACAAATTACTTTAGTGGAATTACTTTGGAAGTTCAAAAATAAAACCAGGAGAATGAAACTATTTTTGAGATATTTTCCACATTTATCTGAATACTATGGAAACTTAGTGATGCTAAAGCAAATAATATTGGCCATTCTCCCTATCTGAAAAAGATTAATCACATCTCTTGGGATCAATGAAGAGAGTAGAAGCGCAGATGCAAGCTTGTATATTTAGAACTGGTGGATTTCTCTCTCTTGATCTTTCTGCATCACTTAAACAGATCCAGCATCTGTCCTTGTGTCAGTGTCACATCCTGTTAGCAGTGACAATGAAAGCAAGAGAGAAACTTGTCATCAGCCCAGCTCCTCACCTGCACCCCCCAGGCAGGATCCCCAGTGGGCTCCTGCCCTCCCTGGCTGCTCTGTAGCATTCCCAAACATCCTCTGCCTGAGACAGTGGGTGCAGTTTGTGCCTCTCGCATAGATATCCCTTTTTTATAGTGCATCTTTGACATCAGGAGGTTTGGCAATTCCTTCCATGTGTTTAAATGAATAAAACATTTTGAGAAGTATGCCTGAGACATAACAAAACTGCCAGACAACCCAAAACAGAGAAACCACCAAGAATTCAGTTTTGGGCAGACCACATCAGTGTTAGACTGCATTTTTGGGTGTTGACCTATCAGCGTTGGTGATGATGAGATGACTGACCCTGGTCCAGTAATCACTCATATTTTTGTGTATCACTTTTTTAAAATTATGCTTTGAAGATCTGTATTGCGTACAAAGACTTTCAGTTCCTGTAAAGGGTCTGTTGATATTATAACTGGATCAAATGCAACTTCTTTTGAGGTTAATTGATTTAAACCATTGCCTGTATTTTAGGTCCTACTTGCCATGAAGAAGATGTTAACATTATGAAAGATGGTCTTACTAAGAAACAGTAATCTTATATTTAAATGGCACAAATAACTATATTTTCACAGGGCCTTTCATATATGCCTTTTACATAGGAAGTGGCTCCATCATATTTCAGGGGTGTTTCTGGACCAATATTTCAAGAATATATATGATTTAAATTGCTGCTTTCCTCCATTCTTTCTCTGATCTTACTTTTGGGAGTTCTGAAGGAAAAAAACTGTCACCCTGCACATGATAGCTGCAGTTATTTCTTAACAGCAGTGACAAAATTGACATAGACAGCCTATTAGGTTTTGGCTTAGAGAATTATTAAGGCAGCTTTATTATTATTAAAGGTATTTTTAAAAAAATCCTTTTTTTTCTCCCACTCTGGTACATCTATTTTTTCCATATTTTTATATCCCAGTCTTATTAAATATTGATGCTCATATCAGTGGCTTTGCTAATACTTCCACTTTTTCAACGATCTACATGAAAGGTGTTATTGCACAGAATAGCCATTTTCCTCTTCTATCTGCTTTTCATAGTGTGCTTGATTGATTTGCCAGTTTAAGCCCATCACATTTAGTTCCTGCCAATATTAGTGTAAAAGCATATATTGCTGACTTAAAAACAGGATTCTTTTTGTGTGCCCAAGTACTTGGTTCTATTGAAACTATGATTTTATGGGAAAAGGGTGAAACAAGTAGTTTCTTCTGTTCAGTCTGATACAGTTTTAAATATGTATAAAAATAGGTTCATATAAAATATACATATATACATATGTATATGTTTACTCTGTATCCTAAACTATTTGTAACAATAAGATCCCTCATATTAAAAAAAAGTACCGATAAACAAACCCTGACATAACTCCCTGACAATAATAATAATAAATTGTTATAAGTTGTAATTACACTTGGAATTCTATTGAAAGCAATAAGTATTGACCAAGACACAGGTAAACACTGTTCTAAAAAACAAATTACACTGTTCTCATTTTTAAATTTTTTTAAAAATTTTTTGGCCAGGTCTTTGTCTACAGGATAAAACAATCTAGGAGACTGTGCATGAAACAAGCTATGTATGTTCTATATATTCTATCTTAGAGTTAGTGAGTCCTGGATTGAAAGAAAATATTATGGCAATTTTCAAACGTGTTGATTTTTTTCTTTCCTTTTCTCTGTAGTCAACAATCATATGTAAATTGGCATTTTAAGTCAAAAATGTGTTTTCTTTGGGAAAAAATCATCTAAAGACCCGTTTGGCATTTGGTACAAGGAAGTTATTAGGCATGAGACACAATGCAGTCAGGTGTAAGCAACACAGTTTATCACACAGGTAGAAACAGGGTTCCGTTACAGGATTGTATTCAATTACTGCACAAAACATTAAAAAGATGGAGGGTTCTGTTGCCTCTGCTGAGGCGAGGTGACCCGGTTCAGAAAAGACACGACGGCAGAGCGTACAGGCCAGTCGGGCTGATCACACACGAACACCAATGTGGTGGATGGCAAAAAGCATTTCTTTCTGGTTTGCATGGCTTCATATAGCCATGACATGCTCGCATCCTTACGGCACTGCTTTTGGCTAACGCAGTAAGGGAGGATGGGGCTCTATCTTGAGAGGATGGGGCTCTATCTTTCCCTACATCGCGAGATCTTCCGATCGGCTTTTCTCTACCTAACCACAGGGTTATCTTGCCACCCTGATAGCAATGACTCTGAAGTACTAAGGAAGTTCAGGCAAAATGCAAAAATCTCAGTCACCTCCTCACAGAATTTTTCAATGCTGTGTGTTCATAAGATATAAAACCTCAAGGGAGCCATTCTTAAGGCAACTGGTTAGAGTGCACAGAGGGAGGAAAAACAAGTCTTGATTCAGTTATGGGCAACACACAGGACTTGTAGCCAGTAAGGTTTTCTATAATTCTGACAAATATGCATCCAGAAGTGGTGTCCTCATAGAACAAATCAAGACAAATTGAATCCAAATGGCAATATTTAAGGTCAGAAACAAGAGCTATGCTGCAAAGAAGTTGAGGAAGGAACTCAAAAGCAGAAGTGAATGCACCTCTCAAGGCTTATAACAATCTCCTTACATAAGGTTATCAGATATGCTGTTTACCATCTAATCTCATGCTTTTGAATAGTGAAGCAGCATCCAAACCATTCCTTTTTGTATTTTTTGGCTATGGGAACGAGCCAGTACATTTTTGTTTTGATATTTTTTGATCTTTTAATTTCAGCTCCAATCAGCAAGGAATTGAGTTGGTCTATGCAGTCTGTACTGATTATTCAGTTATTCACTCAGGATAAGTTAGTGTTTGTATTGTCACCACACTATTTCTGTAAGAAATCATAGAATCATTAAGGCTGGAAAAGCCCAAGTTTTGGCTGAACACCACCATGTCAACTAAACCAGGGTACTTAGTGCCACTTCCAGTAATTTCCTGAACACTTTCAGGTATGGCAACTCCACCACCTTCTCGGGCAGCTTGTTACAATGCTTGACAACTCATTCAGTGAGAAAAGCTGCAGAGGGCAATAAGGTCTTCCCTGAGCCTCATTTTCTTCAGGATGAACACCCCCATCTCCCTTAGACCCTTCCTCAGCTCTATTGCCTTTCTCTGGGCTCCAGCACCTCCATGTCTTGTAGTGAGGGGCCCAGAACTGGACGTGGGACTTGAGATGTGGCCTCACCAATGTCAAGGACAGAGGGACCATCACTGCCCTGGTCCTGCTGGCCACACTATTTTTGATATAGAAAATATCAGATATTATTTTAATATACTATATTAAAGAGAGTATACTATATTATAGCCTATAATATATTATATACTATATTATAGCCTATAATGTGGTATACCATATGTAAACCACATTAAAAGAGTAAAGTTTAAGTGATGCATCTCTTAGCAGCAGTTAGAACTGAAAAATATGTTTATGAATTGAAAATTATATAAAAATATGAAAACCAGGAAAAACTGTCTATATAAAGTTGCAATTAAAGCAATTATTGAAGTATTTTTCCATAGGTCATAAGCAGGAAATATGTCAGGAATCTAGATGATAGCTGACTGCTAGATGATCAGGTTGTAAAGGGTGTATGTTGCAGGGCAATAAAACACTGCACCTTTAACTACTTTGCAGAGAAGCTGATGGATTAATTGGATAATAACTAGTAAAAGCCACCTGGAGTTACACTACCCTTTATCACACTGAACAATATTCCAGTTTTTGTCATATATCTTACTGCTAATGTCTTAATCATAAAAAACATCCATCTTGCCTAATAGGATGACTGCCTTCATAGTCACGGGAACACAAATCACCCTGGCACATTCATGTGCTGACCTGTGACCACAGACTCACAGCATGTTCAGCCTTCAGGGACAGTGAACAGCCAGGGGTGCTGGTGTGCGTGGTGTTTGGAGAACTGGTGACCCCAAGGTGCACTCTTACCAAGCCAGACCGGGCTCTGCATATGTAGCATTTCACTATGGAGGCTGTCTCCACCCATGATCTCCTCTCCAAATGATCTGCCCCATCTAGTCCTTACTGTGATGATCTCTGGTCTAGGAATGCCATGGATCTCTGAATCAAGTATTTCCTCTTTTATCAAGTTGCCATTGGTATCACTGCCCCAGTGTGTTTCTGAAATACTAATCACCTCAACAGCTAATCACCTCAAAACCAACAGCAGTTTTTGTTTTGCCACCTGCCATCATGCTCTGGTTTGCATGATTATCTGGAACAAAGTGGAAGTGGAAAGGGAAGGCTGTGCATGCTCTCCACAGGAGCATTCATGGAAATTTAGGCAATGGCTTACTAGCTAAACTTTTTTTTATTGTTTTCTTTACTGCTAGGAAACCTAGGAGGCCTTCTGCATTACTACCTTTCTTTACACAGTGCGATCAGAGCATCTCTCTTGATTTCAGTGGCACTAGAAGTCACCTCTTATAATAGAAATCATATTGCAGTAAACAATGGTTCAAAAGATACTTAGCTATAGAACTGTAAGCCATCAATTGTTTTGTAATCTGTGATTTCAACTTGGTATTAGAGGATGCTAATATTGGAAATATTTAAACTGCTTTGTCTATTTTTCTTTCTGCCAGAAATGGTTCAAATTACTAGACATATGGACCCATCTGATATAATGAAGAAGAGTCAATATAGTTTTCAAAGAAGCCATGCCTCATAATTGCATTACTTCTTCAAAAGAATTTGTGTGAATATATTAGTATGACTGAAATACAAAGAAGTGTGTTTCTGTAACTTTTTTTTCTTTCAAAAAGACAAAGTGAGAAAGATCTTATGTTTCACAAAGCTGCTATAAGACAAGAAACAAAAGGACAGAAATGAGGTCATTTTACACAGCGGAGGAGAGCTGGCAGTGGGGTTGAATGCAAATTTCTATTGAGCTGATGATTATCAGGTAAAGGGAAGTGGCAAAACTACTGATAGCTCAGAATCATTCAGGCTGGATAGAAACAACCAAAAGCTTGAAGAGGGATTTCATTATACTGAAAGGCAAGGTGATTGAATGAAAGTTGATATTTAATATTTGTTGGCATAAAGAGAAAACACTTTAATAGATAAAGCTTATGTTACTTCTTTTTTTGTGCATATCGCATGCCCTGAATACGACTTCACTACACAGAGCTGTTTACAGTGACTCTCATATATTTCTCCATGAAGTTTAAAAAATGTGTGGTTTTTTTTTCCATCCTGAATTTTCTGAACATTAAGGAACAGAAACTTTCTTGGGAAGTTTCTAATCATAATTTCATATAAATTAGGGCATTATTAAGAAGCATCATGTGATTTTACACTTGTGCTATTCTTATATTCTTTTCTTAAGGAGAGTAGGCCATGATCAGGGTTGGATGAACCTAGAAGAGCCCTTGGTTTGCCCAGAATAGCAATTCTTATTTTACTCCCTTATAATAATTTCATGCTAATTATGCATTAGAATATTCAAGATTATTTTTTTCCAGGAAATGACAATCACTTCCCATAGTGATATATTAATGGCACCACATTTAGCATAACATAAAAATGTCCCTCATAGGCACAGAAATAGTAATCCAGAAGCTGAAGGCTGTGTTGAGACTCCATCTGTGACAGGGGAATGAACACACCCACCCAATGCACTTTTGGGCTGTGAGGGAATTCAGTGTGGGAGGAAGGAGGAGGGAATACAGAGCCTGGAGGACAGATACATTTATCTCTGCAAAATTTCCAGCTACCAAGTGGCTGGGGCAGGAACTGGTCTGTGGTGATTTATCTCCTTAAACTGGCCCAGCCCCAAAGCCATTTGCACACCACCTCGTTTCTGGCAATCTCCCGACTCTTTGATATCCAAGCCAAATATATATGAAACCCATTGTCCCCTCCAGAGAAATGGGAGATGGAGACCTACTGTATAAGCTTTCTCTAAATATGCCCAAATACTTAAAATCAATAGTAAAGGAAATAAAAAAAAAAAAAAAAAAGGTTGTAGGGAGTAAAGCCATCACAGCAGAAATCACTTTCTGCTTGAAAATGCACCAAACTGTTTTTGAGAATCTGGGATGGTGAAGTTGTCTTTTTGAAATTAATTTTCTCATTTGCACATAAAATCCTGTGTTGAATGTGATTTAAAAGGGAAAAAAAAAGGTTCACTATGAGACACTGTGACTGTTACACTTTCTTTGTTGTTACAGTAGATGCTTTTTGTTAACACCTCACGAAATAATGGAAATGCACTTAAAAACATCCACATTTCAGAGCCCTAAGCTATATTGTGACCTTCTATACCACACATTTCTATTCAGTTAGTTTTCCCCATTAGCCAAAGGAAGGAAACTAGTGTTAAACAAGATTTATTTTTAACATTAATGTTTTTATAGTTGATTGAAGATGTATTCAGTTTTTGGATTGCCAAGAAACATATGTGTAAAAGGTCAAGCAGGTTACAAATGTCTTTTAAATCTTATATTTCCCAGTTCTATAAAACTAGGAGCAAAATGACTTAATAGAAAAACGCATTCTCTTTATGTCATTCCTTTACCTCTAAAGAAGAAAAACATTTAATAGCTCTCTACCTCCTTTCACTTAGCTGCAATATCCTCTTGAAATTATCTAGGTCACTTAGGCCCACTTACCATTTAGCTATTTTTAGCTTGCTAGTTGTCTCCTACTTCTGGAGAATTATCCTGTTGGCAATTATATTTTCTGACACTTTTTTTTTATTTTTCTCTCTGTAGACTGTTCCTATTACAGGTGTACCAGCATAAAGTAATGTAGGTCACTGAAAGGTCCGTATTTACAGAAATCTGTAATTTTTCTTGAGAATGTTTCTTTGGTGAGGCTTTTTTATTTGTTTGTTTGTTTTCTGGAAGAAGAACTTGAGAGCACAGCAACTGATAAGGAGATGTAAGCCTACTTGGTGAGAAACAGAGGTACATAGGACTCCCCTGGTGTACATCTAGATAAATTATGATGAACCTGTGTGTATGTATTTTCATTTTTAACAAAATGTCTGCTTCCTACATGAGTTGCAAAGACAACTCTTCTGTCTCCAAGTGTGGACTTTGATGAATTGATCAGTGGGGCACAATTAAGAAGCCCCTGAGATTGGGTTGGACATAGTAAAAATGGAAATCAAAGCGGTGTAGGTTCCTCATGTGCAATTGAGTCGTGAGGCACCATATGGCTCAACACAACTGTTCCCACAGTTGGGCACACAACCTGGCTGGTTGTAATACCTTTTGCTAGTTGCACAGACAGAGCCAAACACAACTAGCACTGAGATTTAGTTATGATTTTTGGACATGGTTTTCATGTCTGCATGGAGCATGTGCACAGCACCCAGCCCTGGGTGTGTGACATGGCTGAGGTAGGAAAAAGTGAGCAAGCTGGTCTTACTCAGATTTCCATACAGAGGAACAGAGTTAGATGATTGCCACATTTTAGAGGGAATTGCTTATCCTGAAAGCTTATGATAACTATGGCAATATAAGGAAATTAAAGTAGGAATCTTCCCTTCTGCTACTAACTGCCAGTGAAGAATGCATTATTATGTAATTATCTAAATGTTTGTATTGCTAATGAATACACTGGTAGCAGAATATGATCTTGTGCATCCATGAATTTGCCTTTAATTATAAACAGAAGGAATGTATGAGCAATGCAATTTAACATTATTTTCTCTATAAAAATGTTCCATAAATGTTAATACTTTCATTGGCATCACTTGTCTCATCTAGATGAAAAACTGTCATTCATTGTTACATCTCTTATCTACAAATGATAGAGGGACAATTTGTGAAAGTAATTGCAATTTTAACAATATGCATATATGAAATTTTGTGCCATTTTAAAAGCTATACCATAATCTGAAATCACACTTGGAAAATATCAGAAGAGAAAATATGTATTGCAGATATGGTTTGCAACTGATGCATGGGAGGCATGTCTGTCTATCTATCTATAAA
>VWYI01038390.1:9082-27080 GCA_013399455.1 Anthoscopus minutus | reverse complement strand
ATATATATATATATATATATGAACCCCTCAAAATAAGTGGAAATCTGTGAAAAGTGGTCTCTGTATTTACTAGTTTCTCCCATAATAATGTTAAATAGCTTTTCTCCCCTCTGTAGAATCAATAAATTCCAATGATCATATCACAGTTCAAATTCTGGAAAAGAAAAGAGGATGATTTAGTATTTTGTGATGCTACAATTTGGTTTTAGGTTGACATATCTGTTCCAAACAATTTTAAGATGCTTGATATACTTCAAGGTACAAAGCAGCTCATGAATCTTAAAATATAGTGGCTCACTGTTGCAAACAGTTTTTCATATAACCTTATTTTGTGAGCTATAATATGGTAGAGATAAATTTGGAATCTGATACCTGATGAAAAGTAATCCCAACATAGAAAGAGTCAGATTTTTTAATCTTATTTTAGGTTAAATATTCATAAATATATTAAATAACTTCAGCTACTGAAAGGAGGAAAACAAAAATTGTATTGGAGTAAAAGGGAAAAGCCAAGAAGACTATAACCAGATATAACTTGATTATATTACTGGTGTACTTGCTTTGTAAGAGGCCTTTGTGGGTACTAAAAGGGAGAATATATGTGGTTTAGGATTTGAAAGTGTATTACAAGATTTATTTGTATTTTTCCCTTTAATGCCATTAATTAGATCTCTCAGGTTATGTTCTCTTTCACTTGTGCAAATGCTTCTCAGTTATACTGATAGTGACTTTTGCCTCTGATGAGCCTGTATGTTGAGACCTGCAGTTCATTGTGGAATCTATTGATGAGGTGTTCTGAACTTCCCAATGAAATAACAGTAGTTGCTGAGCTTAATTTCTCTTCAGGCTATAAGAAAACAATTTAGATGCTCATCACAAAGATGTGAAGAATTGTATTTGAAAGTGTTCAGGAATTGATACAAAAGAGAAAAGCTTAAGCGGTCTTGAATACGCATAAGTAACTTCTGAAACAAAAAATAATCACAGAGGGAAATTTTCTTGGCATCTACATTAAATATCAAAATATATGCATGCCCCTAAACCCTGGTTGAAATACTGGAGAGGCTGAGAAGTCTTGGTGATAATTACAATCTAAAAATGTGGTTTAATATAGTGTCTGACTTTTTTATATCCAGCTTATAAAAGCTCTCAAATGAACTTAACTCCTTTTTTCCTAGCACAGAACTTCAGTGGTGACTGAGGCACCACGAATGCCTCGAGACCTTGCAGTGACAGGGCAACAATGGAACAGTGGGTATTGAGACCCCTAGAGAGCCATAACAGATGTTTTGTTCTGGCTTTTTTTTTTTTTTGAGGAAGAACATGAGTTTAGAATGTGAAATCATCTGTCTTTTGCACAGAGGATGTGAGCAAAGTAATTTTTCTGCCAGTTATAGTAGTCAATATTTGGGTCCCAACAGCATCATAATTGAAATAAAACACGACATAGGATCAGAATATAAGAAAGGTAGTGAGAAATTGTGTGAAGCATTTAAAAAAGACTGCAAATTTGAAGAACAGTCTAGAGATGTGCAAAATTAAATGTTTCCTAATTATTTGTGTACATTTTTAGTGACTCCTCTCCCTAGCTGCATCAGATAAAATGTTAGTGAAGGTCTTTGCTTGCAAGATCCTTTTCACCTTCTCTCTGCCCTTTTTAGACTCTAAATAATAAGAGTGAAATAGAGTGAACCTCTTATAAAGAGGTTTTATTACCAATTCAATAAATTTCTGTTCTCTACCTGTTTTGCCTCTTATGCCAGAAAAAAGCTCCATACACATTTTTAAAAATCTACTTGTCTGTCATACATTAAATTCTTTCTTAAGGACATATTCCAGGGTATTTGTTTTGGCTTCCTTTTTGTTTGTTTTTTGTGTTTTGTTTTCATTTGTTTGTTTGTTTGGGGTTTTTTTTTCCTTTTTGTATAATTCTTTTCAGGTATGAATTCCAAAGCCTTGGGATATGTTGTTGCTTATCTTATTTTCACCTTTTGCTCTATTGTATCTTTGTGCACTATTCTGTCTTTATTAGTACTTGGGTAGTGAGCTCTATAGGTCAGCAACCCCCTGGTGATTTTTATGTTTATCCAGTGCCTATCCCACTGGGCTTCTGGTTCAAGATTGGTTCTTAAGTACTATGACAATGCAAATTATAATTGTGAATTGGTGTGAGTTGCTAATATTCATATAAATCATATGAGTTATATGACTTGCAGTAGATGTTTTAAATATTGACCTTAGTATACGGCTCGACTTTGTCTCAACTAATATTCTCCTCACTAAGCTATGAAATATGGACTAGGTGAAGTAAGAACAAGCCCAGCTGAGTGGCAGAGTCATGCTAGAAAAGATATACTGCATGAGTATTTCATTATTTTTTCCATTATTTTCATCAACATTTTGAACAGCAGAAATAGAGAATACCAATATTAAATAACACCAAATTTATGAAGATTATGGCAACTAGCAGTTTGGAACAGAGGATAAAAATTTGAAGTAAATATATTTTTCCCAGTTGAAGCAATGACCAGAAATAAAATAGATTGAATAGAAACTAATGTAAAATATCACAATTAACTAGGAATAACTGAACATAGGGTATGGAATGATCACAATTTTGTTTGCAGTTTGTATCTCAAAACAAACACAAGGCAACATGGCCCCACACATGCAAGTAAGGTTGTCACTGGAACCTGTATGGAGAGCTCTCTCTGTGAGTAGTCAGTGTATAGGTGTCCTCCTGAGCTGTAAGACACCTTTGCAGCCCCTCTGTGCACGAGGGAGGGACGAAGTGGGGCTGGCACACTGGTTACAGCTGCTCCCAGAGCCTCTTGAAGAATGGCTGTGGGCCTGTGTCCCTGTCATAAGATGGGAGAGGATGGTGGAAAAGGAGCATCCTGGATTGCCTTGGAGGGCTGTACCAGGCCGTCCTGACAGGCTGTGGCATTTCTGGTGGGATGGAAGGTGTGCCCGGACACACGGCAAGAGGATATGCAAGGCCAGGATGGGAGCGGGGAGCTGTGTTTTGTGTATCAATCTTGGGGTTTCCTGAGGTCAAGATGACCCCAAGATGTGTAAAAAGTCTCTATTCTCTAACCCAGCTGTCCAAGAACAAGTCTGAAGTCTTCGGTTTTCAGTTTCAAGGTTGTTTATTGTTGATTATCAGAAAACATTTTCAGCCTGGCCTGCAAAGGTCTGTTCAGCAGAGCAGACCAAGGCACTCTCCCCTCCCACGGGGCTTGTGCTCTCTTTTATACTGTAAACTCCGTATACTTTATTTATAGTTACTTTCCAATAGCTATCACCTATGTTAGTCTGTGTCCCTTTCCCTTGCACCAATACCAAAGTGCCACCATCACCCAAAAGATGGAGGCTGGGAAGAAGAAGGAAGGAGGACAGGACAAGGCCCAGTTCCCTCCATCTTGCTCCCCAGCTCACCATAGTAAGAATTCTAACTCTACACTTTTGTGACTTTTACTTCATCATACAGTGATGGTAATTTGTTCCATGGCTCAAGCTCAAGGTCACAGGGATCTCTGATTGCATGCCAGGGTCTCTGACCCCCCTGCCAAGGCTCTAAACCCACCCTGGCCTGGGCTCAGATCACCCAGGACTGTCAGAGGGACGTCCTGGGTTCCCACATATCAATTGTGTCAGTGTTGATCCTCAACAGGGAGGATTATAGATAGCATTAATTTATATATGTTTATAGATACCATTCAGTTACTGTGAATAAAACCAGGCAGCAAATACATGGCCGGGCATTCCCTCCAATATTTTAATTTGTGGCAGTCATTTCCTCCTTGTAATGCCCTTCTAGCCTTGAATGTGGTGTGAAAAATATTCTGTAAAGCTGTGTTTGTTCCAACATGATGTATGCTTTGCTGTGTATACTCAGTGACAAGATTTCAGTGCTTTCCTGTGCATGCTTAGTTAAAAGGAGATGACAGAAGGCCGAAAATAATTTGCCAGACTTTCCTGGAACATACATGCAGGTGTAATATGGAAATCATGCTTTCTGATATGGACTGGGAGTGATAGATGAGATGCCATATTTCAGAAAATACATTAATTTTTTACGTTTTTTGTGAGGCATAAGTAAGATTATTTTCTCTGGAGAGCCAGTTCCAGTGCCAGCATTGTTAAAGCAGGTCATGTACTGTAAGCAATGGCCTGAGATGGCCCTTGCAGCCAGGAGGGCCGAGCGTGCCCTGGGGCCATCAGGCCCAGCATGGCAGCCGGGCAGGGGAGGGATTGTCCTGCTCTGCTCTGGGCTGGGGCAGCCTCACCTCCAGTGCTGGGGGAAGCCTGGGCGCCACAATATCAAAGAGACATTCAGAGGGTGTTGAAAAGAGGGCAACAAAGATGGTGAAAGTCCTTGAGGAGAAGCCATACAAGGAGTGGCTGAGGTCCCTTGGTCAGTTCAGGCTGGAGGAGACTGAGGGGAGACCTCACTGCAGTCACAACTTCCTCGTGTGGGGCAGAGGAGGGGCAGGCACTGATCTCTGCTCTGTGGTGACAGTGACAGGACCCGAGGGAATGGCCTGAAGTTGTGTCAGGAGAGGTTTAGGCTAGGTATTAGAAAAAGGTTCCTCAGCCAGAGGGTGGTTGGACACTGAGCAGGCTCCCCAGGGCTGTGCTCACAGCACCAGCCTGAGAGAGCTCCAGGAGTGTTTGAACAATGCTCTCAGGTGCATGGTGTGATGTTTGGAGATGGTGCTGTGCAGGGACAGGAATTGGCCTTGGTGATCCTTGAAGGTCCCTTCCAACTCAGTTTATTCTGTGTGATTCTGTGGTTCTGTGTGTGCTTGAACACAGGGCTGGGGTGTACTTTCGTGTTTGGTCAGAGGATGCTTCCCTGGCAGTTTTCCAACGTGGCAGGAGTGTTCTGCCTGCTCAGCATGAACTAAGATACCCCCAACACAGAATTAATGGGTGGTTTCCTCTCGGCCTTCCCTCAGGAGTTCTTGGTGCATGTAAAAAATGAAGTGTGTGCATGCTGAGTGATGCCTTTTTGGTTTTTTTACATCTTCAAAAATTTGTTTTCTTGGGAACCATATTTTTACACATTTTGTTCAGAGAATTGACCTCAGTGAGGAAAGAGCATCCTAAATAAGCCTTGTCCAGTCCAACTGTTTCGGTTAGCTATTTGAAAGGGAAAGGACAGATACATAGAACTGCAGCATGGATTACTGCTGTGAAAAATAACTTATTTGTGCAAAAACATAGCAACTTCCTGCATCAAAAGAAAAAGTAAATAAAAACATGATATATCAATTTGTTTTAGCTCCCTACAGGAGTGCTCCAGTAAGAGAGGATCATTTGAATTTTTTTCAAGTTCTTTTAGCAAATCAGGTACTATAGTTTTTTGCAGCAGAGATTGTTTCATTATTCTACTAAAGCAAAACCTAAGTATTTGGTATTTACTGTTTATCTGTTCAGACAGGGAAGTGTCAAAAATTGGTATATCTCTGTTCAAAATTCTGATTATCTTTTAGACTGGATTTTTCTTTTCAGTAGTGAAAGGTATGGGCTGGACTGGAAAAGAGGCTTGATGTCCCAGTGTGCTTCTAACCCCTTTCCTCCACCATTTTTTGTCACCAGAAGATGGAGGGTGGGGTGTAACATTGGTTTCTAAAGAGACTAGAAAAGTGGCCATGAAGTAACTGTAGAAGTTGTGTGATTACTTGAAGTAAAAAATCACAATCTTCCCAGATATAGAGGCTTAACTATGTTACAGGTTTGACTAAAAATCCATGTTGTCACTCATGAGCCTGATGACATCTACTTTGTTAGGAATAGATGAAATGTGTGGATAGAAGTAATATTACATTTTACAGCAATTGGCTTCCAGTGACAAGTTCGACCCTTTTGCCTTTATTGCAGCCATCTGCCTTGCAGGCTAATCTCTCTCATTTTTAAAAGCATATCCCCATGGCACCTACATCCTTCAGTCACCCAGGTGTGTTCCTTCTGTGTCATCCAACAGGACTCTGTGAAAGCTCTGACATATATGTCTCCCTTTGTTTTAGCCCTGTAGGGATGGGCAGCTGCCCAGTTTGTCAGTGACCAAAGCTTTTACTACCAGATCTTCTGTTTCAGCAATTTTGCTTCAGATTAGTGTCTTTCCTAAGTTCTACTTGGAACTTAGTACTTAGGAACTTTCTTAAATTCTACATGGCAGTTCTACTGCCATGATCTCAGGATGACTTCTGTGAGTGGGAGTGTGTGGAGGGGTATGTTTAGGAGGGGTCTCCACAGGGAGACTTTGCTTGGGATGAGGTGTTTTTCTACAGGAGAGAGTATGCAGAGGCCACACTTCCTGTTTTATTCAAGCATCTTCCATTAGGGCTCTGCAAAGCAGAATATACACAGGTTTTAACACATGAAAAACTTGTGTATTGCTTTGCACACAAGATTCATTCAGCTAAGCAGAAGCACCACTGAAAAGGCCCCAAAGAGCCTGGTTTGGCCTGGCAGACACATTTAGGTGAGAAAGAGTTGTCCCCAGGGGCTCCCAGAGGTGGCTTCTCGAAGTGGCTGAGTTTCTGTCTTCCCCTGAGCATGGGTGACTGTGGCTGCTGGACTTTACCAGTGCTGACCATCCCTGGCCAGTGCCAGCCTGCCTCCAACAGATTTTCTCCTTTGGAATTTTGTACCTTTCTCTGACAGAGGTTTCCCTTTTAAGTCCTTCAGCTACTAAATCCTCTCTGAGCAGATGCTTTCTGTCTGTGGTGGGGCTGTGGAGAGCCTTAAGGCAGAGTGGCACAGATTGGGGGTGAGAAAGGGATTAGTTCTCCACTGTTCTTGGGTTTGGTTTTGAGTGATTTCCAGAGTCTTCTGCATCATGATAGAATCCTTCCCAAGCACAGGTATGCAAACATATCCAGAGACATTGCTGAATGTCAGTAGAAAAGTCTGTGTGATACTGTTCCTGACCAGTGTGCTTCCCATTCTTATCCATAAGTTTCAGAATCTTAAGGTAGACTTAAAGAATGTGCTGTGCATAAAAGATCTTTTATCTCTTATCATAAAAGTTTCTTTGAAATATGCTGCATTAAATGCTCAGGTCAGAGTTTGTTCCTGATTCTGATGAAAAAATATTTGTGCATAACAGCCCAGAGAGATCCTGAATCCCATTCTTTCATTTTCTTGCTTTCCTTTTTTAATTCAGAACTTCAGACAGAGTTGGCAGGATGTGAATTTCAGCAATGTAAATATCTATCTATTTTTTTGTCTTTTTATTTTCTATAGCTTGCTGCTACTCTGATATTTTAATTTTTAATGATTATTTGGGGTATTTTTCTGTCTGAGAAATGCAAATGTACTGACATGTAAGAAATAATTTTTAATTTTTAATTGTGTGAGAATCAAAATTACTATGAAATCTATCCTGCCATCTTCTCTCTTGTAGTAGGAAATACTGGGAAGAGAACCTAGTGTGGTTCTTTGTGATAGAAATGAGTCATAGTGTGAGAAATAGTGTGAGAAAATAGTCATAGTCAACAGTGTGAGAAAAAACTGTTTTGTAAAAATCAGTATGGTTATTTTCATATAGCATTGCAACATATAATTGTACAGAAGGTAGCAGCAAAATTTCCCAATTTGTTGGGTTTTGTCTTATGGTAGTATTATTTCATTCTGCAGAAATTCCAGGGTAAATGAGTAGGCAAATTCTGCCTTATGAGATTGATTCTCACTCTGCCTTTGTAATAGCTGGTCTTAGTGAATATTGTTTTCATACTGGCTTAAACACTTTCTCATTGAAATATTTGCATTAAAAGTGTTACTTATTAATTTTTTCTTTAATTTTATGTTCCTTCTATATAACATTTAAATTGTGACTAACATTTTTTATTTATACCTAATGCTACTTTTAAATTGTTTAAATCAGTATTTTAAATTGAACAAGGCCTTAGAGCCACTCTGGAGGTCTGTGTCATTAACCTGTAATTGTGCATTGCATGAAGTACTTTGTTTTCATTACTTTGGAAAAAGAAATAATGACCTTGCAATTGACTCTTCTATTTAACATTTTCATCTGAGTTTTAACACCATTAGAAGTAACTGCTTGCATTGACCACAGAAGGAGCCAAAGAAGCAATGTACTGCAGTCAACCTAATTCAGTTTCAGGCTAACAGAGTTAATATCAATTGGTGATCTACCAAGTCAAGGTCCTCAGTTAAATAAAAGTCAAGAATTTCAAACTGCTTTTTCTTTTTGTCGATTGCCAGCCAGCCCTAAGTTTTAAAATACACTCTCACAGAACTTAGGTTTTCCCATCAAGATGCCTGACAATTGAGTAGTCAGTAGGTCTCTGCTGCCTGATACATTAACCTATACTATTTAAGGTGAATAATGAGTACAGAAAGTTCTTGTTAGGAGAAATACCCATTTCACATAGAAGTTACCTGGGAAATATCCTAAAAATAGAATTTTTTTCCCTTATTTGTCTGGAGTGCATTTCTCTCCAAACCAAAACTGTCAGTACTAAATAATCATCAGGCCCTGCGGTGTTTACTCTTGATAGGCAGCTCTAACAGCCAGGAGTGCCTCCCATTCATCTGTTCCCAGTATCATCAGACACAAGGAAGGCAGAGCAGAGTCCAAACTGGCTGTCATTTCAAGAAGACTGGGACACATAAAAGCAATAAGTAATAATGACTTAGCTGGGGGACTGAGCGTTCTGAACCACATGAAAAATGTGCTTTGCTTAAAAACATGAAACTTGGCAGGTAGGCTTAGGATTTGCTAAGGCACAGAACAAAAGCAAATATGGTGCTTTCTGATTGACCGCTGTAGAAAACTGAGCTCTGCAGAAAAAAGTCTTTTTATTCCAATTTTCTACAGATTCTTAAATATGGTAGGAAGAAAGTTTTACAGATGTTATACAGCTGGCAAATGTCAGCATTTGTTGGTTTTTTTCCTATTCTATAAAATAAAGCAATATCTATTTGTCCTAGACTCAATTTCTAGAAAATAAAATTACTAAAGCGGCTCTTTTTACATCTTATAGTCTTAGAAAGAAGAAAAAAGATAAAAAAGTTGTGGAGATGAAGTGGTAAAGGGCCAGAGGTATTTTTGGTAGACCTTCCAGATTCAGCTTGAATAACTGTTCCACGAATAGATCTTCCAGGAAGATCAGCACCTGAAAAATCTATAGACTTCTTCTTTATTTTTCTGTATTATATACATGCTTTTAATCAAAATGGTCAGGAGATTGGGTAGGAGTAACTCCCAACACTGATTGTTCATGAAAAATAAGATCAGTAACCGCTGTGTCTTAAAGTGAAAACCTTTGTAAACACTGGGTTGCATTAGTGAGGTGAAGGATAACTTTCATATCTTGGCTGGGGAGATCTAAGTCAAGCTGATTTCCTTTGAGGAGGCTCATGGCACAGCTTGCTTTCCCAGGTCTGGTCTAGCTTTTCTCAGTCACCCTGAGAAACTTTAGGAAGGACAGGCTGTCAGCTGGGTCTGGGTAGGCTCAGGAGGGTAACAAGTACTGGCCTCTGCCTTCTGAATTGGCTTGGAAGAGAAAGTACATGAACATTTCTTTGTATCCTTTCAGTAATTTGAAGTAGGCTTGTGCCTGTGCAGTGAGCTAGAGCGAATTTAGGTCATCAATATTCCAGGTACAAGCAGAGGATACTTACATTTTGCACATCTTTAGAAACAGCATGTTGCCTTGCTCCCTGTTGTTCATATTTTTAACTGTTAATTAAATTCACTGATATTGCAGCTGTTTAGATTATTAATAGTGTCCTTTATATTTGAAAATAATTAGATTCCTAATATTTTTGTGATCTCTCTAAATACTTTTCAAAATGGACTAAAATATGTTCTGTTTAAAAGGCAAGATGGCAAAGTCAAGTCATGAATGTTTACTGTAATTAAAATATGTCCATTATAGTTAAAATTTGGTTTGAATTTTCAAATGATGTAAGGTATAACGAATTTCAGACTCAGAGACTTTTGTTTGTGCTGTTCCATGTAGTTCCATGATGACCAATTCATAGAGATCCCCAAATGTCATTATCAGCCTGAGGACAGGAGCTTTGAAAGTTTGGCTCAGTGATCGTACACAAATATATCACCATGGAATTGAATGGAGGATATATTGAGGAGATGCTGGCCTGCTTGCACATAAGAAGAAAATCATATACCTAGAGAGTGTTTAGGAACTTCTATCTTGATCTGATAGACAATGAAACTGCTATTTTTAAAAGTCCTAAAAATACTCGTGGTGGTGCTTGAAATTGCATAGTTTCTTTGAAAGGAAGCGTTGTTTGTTTAATTTACTGCTTCTGACAATATTTATTTTTTTGGTTTTGTAACTAGCCTTGCAACTTCTCCATCACTGTCATTTGCTAACAAGCTGCTTCTGTGGTCCCTCAGCCTAATATTTAGGTTGTTCCATTTGAATAGCAAAGAAAGCTGTAATATTTATAAGCATTATGCATTAAGCAAATGGGTGAGATAGACATAGATGCTATGTGTACACAGTTTTTTGTCTCTTCATGTCTTTCTTAATAAGAAATGTAGAAATGTTGTTGCTAGTCTGTGCTAATCTAGCACAGAATGCTTATAAATGTTTTAAAAATAACTTAGTAATTTAATACACTTATTCAAGCTTGAAATAACATAATTTTGCAGTTTTGAATATATTCTGAAATTCTAATATTTGCAAAGGTCAGGTTTTGGAATCCATTCATATCCACATTATATGTCTACTTTTGGGAGAAGTAGTAGATAATTGTCATGTAATTACAGAGACGAGAGTGCTCATACCTATTTCACTTCACAAAGGCTGACTCATGAATCTCACAATATTTGAAACAAGGTTGGATCAGTCTGGCCAGCAATATACCTTTAAAGAAAGACATCAGCAGGATGTTGAGACTACTTTTAAGGAGAGTTCTGAGTCTTCCTCCAGCAAGCAATTACATTGACGCAAACAAATGCAGTACTCTCTGTTATTAGGGTGTTGTGGTTTTGTCTCCAAGTGTTTGGTACAGTACTTTAAGGGGAACTGACCTGAGTGCAAGTTCCTGTGCACTCTCAGCTCTAAAAACACAAGAGGAATTTTTTGTGCCAACAGCTGAACATCTCTAGATTGTGTGCTGGGAAACAATGGTGCTTTATCATGACACCACTTTTTTTTGTTGTTTTGCACACCACCTCACCTCTGCAAGTCATTAAACACTCCTAAGATTGAACTAAGAAAAGTTATACTGAAGCTAATAGTGGAATAAAACATTCAGCTTGGGAGGAGAAGCCTAGCATGTTATTCTAAGATGCTCATTTCTTTGACTAACTCTATGTGAATAGTAATTAGCTTTGTGTTAGTATTCAAATGCAGATGCTTTACTTGCAGTTACTACTGGAAAAGATCCAAAGGAGAAATCATAATAAATAAGAAATAAAAAAAGTTTCATGAGCTGACCATAGAACTCTAGATTACTATAGATTACTTTTTGTAATGAATTTTCAATATATAGAACTACCAGCATTATATAAATGAGCATCATCTGATGTAAAGACCATAAACTATGCAGAAGAAACTACAGAGTAACTTCTTAAATAATTTAATGAACCTTATGCAAACAAGCTTCAGTGAGCAAGGCCCTAATGGCTCTACAAGTATGAGGTTTTGGATAAAATTCTACACAACCTGAAACTGTTTTAATGTGTAGAATTAGAGAACTGCCTCATCTTTAATCTGAAACTTGGGTAACTCTGTATTTCAATTACTTTATATGAATGTTACTGTGTTTCTGTACTATGCTGTTACATAATAGTAAATAAACATAAAAATTAAAGTTAATAAGTCTTTTGACCTAAAGGAAAAAAACCTCTGTAGTTTACCATACCTATAGAATTATATAAATTACCTTTATGATGAGATGAACCAATTCACATTAATATAATAGATCTCTCTTTAGCCTGTTTATATGAAAATATTTATGTGTATATACAGTGATTCTGAAAGTCCTGAGAAAGACAAAAATCTTTATTCTGTAGAGTCATAGTCAGTCTTCTCTAAATAAATGTACTTTAATGTTTTAAACAGACTGTTTTAATAGAGAAAGGTGTTCCTGTAATTTAATATCCTTGCTACTGTGCATTTTTGTTCTGTCAGGTTCTAGTTCACTATAGAGAGTAACAGAAATTGCAGTGCTGAAAATCCAATTTACTGCTCTTTGCTTAGGAAGGTCAAACACCCATACCACCAAAACATAAATAAGAAACTCATCTTTCTTCTACATCTCCTGCCTTTCAGTGCTGTAATACCAGTTTATCACTTGTATTGTTTATAATAAAAATAATTTTGTTTTCTTAGATGTAACACTCTCCCAAACTATGTCACTGAATTTAAATGTTCTTAATTTCTGATTTTATTATTGTCTAGTTTATTTTTGGTGGCTGTTTCCATGTGTATTTTTAAAATGGCATCTGAAAGACTTAAGAGCTCTGCTAAAGTAGAGAAATGAAGCACTTAAAAGTTGTGAAATTTAAGAATCATAGCTGCTTGAATAACCTTATTGTCTTCCCTATGCTTATGTACAATGGCACAGTTTTTAATTAGAGAATCAAATACTTGTTTTTTTTTCCCCCTTGGAATTAGACTTCATTCTGTGCATGGGAGAGATAATGCTTACTTGATGATTTCTGCCTTCATCATTTTCATACTCACTGTTCTGTGCATAGCCATAGGCTTTATTTAGTGCATCCTAATCAAAGCATGCTCTGATGAAAAAATTTTTCATTTCCTTTGACATTTTCTATGGGTTTTACCACTGTATATTTGAGTAGTTCCCAAATATTATTGGACATCATCTTTACAGTCCCCAGTTTTCATTGTGGAGGCACTATTTCAGGTGAGAAACTGAAGTACTAAAAAGCAAACACAAAATGTATTTGCTGATTCTGAGTTCTATGGCTGTCATGCATTTTGCCTGATAGTTCAGAGGATTTTTTATGATACAGCACTTTATCTGTTCCAGACAGAGATCCTCTTTGATTCTAACAGAAGCAATGAGTTTTCAACACTTCTTTAAATTCGGTACCAAAAAGATCAAGAGCACGTAATAGTAATCCTCAGGGGGCTGGTTCAAATGATATAATGTGCAGGAAGTGAAGAGATAGAAGCCAAACCCTCATGGCAGCACTATCTGTAGAATTATTGTTTCATTTCACATTTGCCACATGGTTTTCATTCTCAGCAACAGTTCAGAGGAGGGAACTACTGAAAACAGCTTTACTATGTATCCTGAGTTTTGTGTCCAGCTGGATGCCAAGAGATCTATTCTGTTCATTGATTGGGGAAATGGCAAGGGGTAAAAAATAAATTCAGTTTAGGATTGAATCATGATGCATGACTGGTCTGACAGCTTGCAGCAGTAAACATTCTTCTCTGAGTGCAGAGTAGGGAAAAATCACACAAGGAAGCCTGAGAAGTCTTACTAAAGTCTCCTTATTTGAAAGTGGGAAGAAGAAAGTGGGACTCCGTGTGTGAGGGGAAGCAGACTGGCAGTAGTTCAGCAGAAGAGTTACATGAGACTGAAGATACTGGAGTGATCTCTGATTGTCTGTACCCATCAGCAATTCAGTCCCATCTTCCAAAGCCTCCCTGGTCTACTGGCTCTTTTCTGTTCTCTCTAAAGTACCAGTCAGTCCTTTCCTCTTGTTCCAAATGTTGTGTTTCACCATGTCCCTCAACCACATCTCATTTCCTGCTGTCTTTGTCTACTTGGCCAGTTGAAAGAGAACATCCTTCTCAGTTCCACCTGGGTGGTGGAAGGTGGGTGGGAGGCACACCTTCTGCTCATAGCTTTCCACCTACTTCTAGTCTGGACACAAAATGCCAATAAAAGCCTTGTTAAGCTTATGGAGTCTTGAGCCAATAAGCAATTAGTTTCTTTATGTTGCTGGATAATAGGCTGTTAATGAGGTTTTGAGAAGTTTAGCCATTTGTCTTGTCTTAAAAATGTGATAAGCCTTAAAAGTTTATAAGTTTGAACCTCTGTTTTGGAAATTTGAGCAATTTTCATAGGTATGTGAAAAGCCACATCTGCTATACAAAGGCGTGCAACTCCCTCCTGCCTAATCTCCCTGCTCCAGATCAGTGAAACAGCAGAGCAGTTTGCCAGACACTTTTTAACATGTGCCAGATATTTCTCAAGACAGCAAAGCTGTTTGGCAGAATATTTACCCTTTCATTTTGCCCTGTTCAAATGAAGTCCTTTACTGTAAAAAACCCAAACAAATAAAACCATAAAACCCTACACATTTCCTACCTTGGATGTCAAAGACAGGAAAAAAATATGATTGACTGTAGTTAAAGGCAGTTAAAAATGGGTTAAGATGTAAAATGTCAAAAAATCTTTAAAAAATAACTGTTTATATCTATATATAGTACTNATCTTTAAAAAATAACTGTTTATCTCTATATATAGTACTAAGGAGGTTTTTATCTAAGATTATGTTAGCCATATACGGTGTTATAAAACATGGGATACTGAGGCATTACAAGATAGGGAAGATTTTCTGTGGGTAAAATAGTTTCCCCCTTGGAAAAAAAAACAACACCCAAAACCATGGCTCCAATGGATGCAGTAGTGTTTCCACGCAGCTTCATAGTAGTGCTTCTTCTTTCTATAACTCATAATAAATTCACCATATCATACAATTGAAGTTGATAAAGGCTGAAGGGGAAAGGGAAAGTGTGTCCTTGCAGGCCAAGTCTAAGGAGTGCAGGAAATACAAGTAGTAGGTTTATCATTCTGTTCCAATTGGTCTCTATACTTTATTTTCCCTTAAACAAAAATCAATAATGCAGTGAACACAGTACAATGTAAATTATTTTGGGTTTGGGTTTTGATTTGAGATTTATTTTTTGTTTTTTTTTGTTTGGTTGGTTTGTTTTGTTTTGTTTTGTAAAGCAAAATTGTAGAGCACACTTTGGGGCCCCTTCTCTGTCCCATCGTTCATAGTCATTAAGGTGGTGCACAACCATTTTAACAGGGTAGGAAATCATACCACTCTCTTTTTTCTGCTTCTGTTTAAGCTAAAGAATTGACATGAGTTGTTTTTCCTTATTTTGCTTTCTTTGCTTTTAGCACCTGTAAAGCATTTACTGTATTATTTAAATGTATTTAATGATACCTTGAAATGCTTTAGAATTTAAAAGATTAGTTTTCTATCAACCAAAGCACATTTGAACTAAGATTTACCAGGAATTCAGTAAACTCACACTTTAGCTTTGAATTTATCTATTTTTTAGGAGCTGACTGCCTTGGAATTAGAAGAAAAAGATAGGAGATTAGAGCATAAACCCTAAGGGTTCAGCTGACCTGATGTCTGGGTTTCAGTTTTCTGAAATCTTTATGTTTTGAAATTTGAGCTTCAGCTGAGCTAGCTCAGCTTTTAACTGCAGCCCTGAGACTCAGCTTGATTTGAATCCTTATTCCATAGCTATGGAATTGTTTCCCAAATTATTGAAAGTTTATCTGTAAAGTGCTAATATAGTCTCTAGTTAGAAAATAAAGAAAAAAAAGGTTAAAACAGTAGAGAGATCCATAGCAGCAGATTTTCTCTTGCAGCTGGCCAAAACAAAATCTAACTAATGATCTGAGGAAAACAGTTTTTCCATTTTTTTTCCTCCATATAGCTCATTGGCAAGCTTCCTGCAGTAGCTGCTTTGACAGATATAAAATTGCCTCTGTCTTTATTGCATGGTCTGGCCACTGCCAGATTTTCTGGCCTTTCGTATTCCAGTGGACAACATGCTTTACTGAGATCTGGGGAAGTAAAATTCAGTGAAGTGGACATACCTGAAGTTAGGTATGAATATTGCCAAATATTTACTAGGCAGAGAGCAGTAAAGTTCTCAGGCTGCTTTCAATTAATTCCTTTAAAAAAATTTGTATTTCTATCTTCTATCTGCTCTAATTATGGTTGGCAGGGAGCGATCTCTACATGTCCTTTGCACATCATGTTTTGCCATATGTGAGCATTGGACTTTCAATAGGACGCAAGAAGCTAAAAAAGCTTTGATTGATATTCCCTATTGAAATGCAACTTGTATGGAGAATCTTGTGAAAAAGGAGCAGGTTCCCAACTGAAAACTAAAACTTCTGCACCATCTCTGATATGGGGATTAGAAAGAGAAAGGCAGGTTGTGGTCTTTGTCGGGTGCAGTGTGAAAGATGGAAATGCAGCTGGTTTCTTCATTAGGTTCAAAATGAACATAGGGCAGGGTTTAGAGCTCAGCTAATTAGGTGGCAACTCAGCACTGCTCGCTACTTGTAACCATCATGAAAATGCTTGCACATACAGTCATCTGGCTGGACTTCCTCATTCAGCTAACCAACAGCTTGTTTATGAGGACAGAAAATGGTAAAGGGAATGAAAATTGGCCAAAAAAAAAAAAGGCAGGAAAGTTGTGTCTGTAGTGCAGTGTTGAAAAAATGGACAAAAGGACTCCATTCCCAGAAAAAATATACCGCTTTTTCTTATGGAATTGATAGTTATGGAAATCTAAGGACAGGACTTTCTCCCAGATAATTAAAGTGAGTGTTTTTACTGTTTCAGCACCTGAAATAATAGAGAATGGCTTTGCAAAAGCTGTGGTGGAAACACATTTTCTCTAGGTACAAAAAACATTTTCTTTGTTGTTTTGTTGTGGTTCTTTTTTTCTTGTTGTTGTTTGGGTTTTTTAAATTTATTTTTCAGTAGCTGTTTTCTTGTGATAACAGCTCTCTACTGCTGCAAACTGTGTCAGTGTGTGCATATATCTTTTCTGTGTTTATGGTGAATCCAACCATCATCTTAAAAAATACCTGTTTGTTTCTGTTAGTAAAAAAATTGGAGATGGACCAGAAGGTGCAGTAACAAAGGGAGTAGGAGGATTGGGATGCCAGCTGAAATAATGTTGAGGTAGCCTGGGGCTGGGATTTAGGGAGGAACTGTAAATTGATTGTCTCAGATGTAGGAAATCTGAGCTAATAGCTCAACGGGCTGTGGCACAAAGATGTGAAGTCTTCTCTTGCTAGGCAGAATGAAGAGACTGGGAGAGTGAGTGTGGGAGGGGAGTTGAGGGAGGTGTGTTGTGTGAGAAACTGATCCACAGAGAGGATATTAACACTGAACTCGGTGTCACAGCACACCAGGTAGCACCTGCCTAAGTCTGATGGGAAGTCTGTGAAGCTAAGCTTTGCTTGCAGAGCTAATGAAGATGAGGAAATGCTTTGGAGTTATCAGCTGGGATCTAGAGAATGTGCTGGAAAGTTGTTCCACTGTCAACAAAGTACCTAAAATTCATGTCCTGTGTTGGTGCATCTTCTATAGCAACCTCTATTTATAAGTCCCTCCTCTTTCAAACTGAAGTTAGCTTTTTTGGGATATATTCTTTTGTTATCAGCGGCTTAATTCAGAGTCCATACTAATATCAGCTGGAGCATGAATTGTTTTCCAGAAAACTTACATATCTCTTAAGACTGGTTTTCAGTACTGATGTTTAAAATTGCTATATGTTCATACAAATTTTACTGTTTCTATTTGCTAAATTATTTATAGGGGTCTTTTCTAACATTTTAGTATCCATGAAACTGTTTTGTCCTTTATAAGAGCCTTTTCTCTCCCTTCACCCTGCTGATGTGCCTTCCAGACCTGATTTCTGTGTCCCTTTCAGCTGCAAGCTGTCTTCATCCTTTTATGTTCCTTGTTTGAGGCCCATTCAAACACATCCAGGTGAAATGGAAGTTACCAGCAATGGCAGTCATATTTTGTTGCATTCTCAAGCTGAATTCTGCTCATGGTAAAGAATGAGTAAATGAGCCAATACAGCACTTTCTGACTAATTCACTAACAGCTCAACATGAAAGGATGAAACTTCTTATTTGAGAACTCAAGACATCCAGTGTAGTCCACTGAAACAAAAAGACTCTAAAATACAAACAAAAAGAATCTAAAATACTCTAAAATACTCTAAAT
>VWYI01038389.1:0-34518 GCA_013399455.1 Anthoscopus minutus | reverse complement strand
TATTATTATTATTATTATTATTATTTAGCTATTTTGTAGGTGACTGTCACATATGTTTTGTAGTCTCTCTTCATTTTTTAAATACTTTTCCTCTAATTAAATAAGACACTAATTTTGGAGAGTATCTCCCACTAAAACTGTCATTCTAATAATGCAATTTTCCTTAAGGGATGTTTTTGTCTACCTTGTGGGGTTTTTTAACACACATGCATATAACTTTTAAATAATTTAATTATGGTGCATTTCATAACACAAAAGTAACCAGAGACTTCTGCTGAAATCATATAATAGCTCTTAGCCTCAAAAGTAAATGTCAGTCTTTGATGTCTTCAGACATACCATAACACTTAGCCCAAAGTGTGTTTCAATCTGGCACCAATCAGAATTTTTTACAACTTTTGTTTTTCTCATTTAGAACTTGGAAAGCTGAGATTTATGTTACAATGATCGCTTAGGTAATGGTTGGAATTTCTTAAGATCTATAGGCAAGCATTAAATAGTTTAGACATATAGTTTATTTTCAGGTAATCCTGTTAGGAGCAAAGGGTTGGACTTGATTGCTTTTTGACACTGTCTCCCATGTTACCCTTATTGTCAAAGTCCAGAATTGTGGACTGGATACATGGATGGTGAGGTGGATTGAGAACTGGATGAATGGAGGATTCCAGAGGGTCATGTTCAGTGGCACAGGGTCTAGCTGTGGCCTGTCACAAGTACTTTGTTCCACTTGGATGAAGAGACAGATGCCACCTCAGCAGGTCACTGATGATGCAGAGCTGGGAGCAGTGGCCAGACCCCAGAGTGCAGCCCTTCAGAAAGGCCTCAGGTACAGAGATGGGCAGAGAACTGCCTGAAATTTGACAGGGCACAATCAGGGTTCTGCACTGGGCAGGAATAACCCCAGGCGCCAGCACAGGCTGGGGGCTGATCTGCTGGAAAGCAGCTCTGAGGAGAAGGACCTGGGGCTCCTGGTGGACAGCAAGCTGTCCATGAGCCAGCAGTGTGCCCTGGTGGCCAAGAAGGCCAATGGTGTCATGGGGTGCATCAGGAAGAGCACTGACAGCAGGCTGGGGGAGGTGATCCTGCCTGTCTAATCTACTCTGTCCTGCCCTGGTGAGGCCATATGTGGAGAACTGTGTCCAGTTATGGGCTCCCCAAGACAAGAAAGACATGGAGCTCCTGTAGCAGGCTTAGTTGAGGGCTATGGAGATGATTAAGGGACTGCAGCCTCAATTATGTGGAAAGGCTGAGACAGCTAGGAGGAAGGTTTCGTCAATGTACTCAAGTATCTGAAGGGAGTGTCAAGAGGATGGAGCCTCTGCTTGGTGATGCTGAGCAATAGAGCAAGAAGCAATGGGCACAAACTGATGCACAGGGAAATTCTGCTTGAACATGAGGAGGAACTTCTTTACTTTGCAGATGTCTCTGCATTGGCACAGATTGCCCAGAGAGGTTGTGGAGTCTCCCTCACTGAAGATCCACAAGGACTCTATGGACACAATCCTGTGCCATGAGCTCTGGGATGTCCCTGCTTGAGCAGGGAGGATGGGCCAGATGACTCCACTGATGGTTCCTGCCAACCTTACCCATTCTGTGATTCTTGATCTTTATGAGTCCCTTCCAACTTGAAAAATTCTGTTTTTTTTATTCTTGCAAGGATAAAAGCAAAGGAAGTGTATGAAGCTATTCAGTGCAAAATATTCTCTACTATTCCTCTTGGTCTCCAGTAACAATATGAGTCAAGAAGTGAGCTTCAATTTTATCTCTGCTTCCTTTCCCTCTTTCCCACAGCAATGAAGCAGTTTTTCTAGCTCTCAGACTTCCAGGTTTTTTTCCAAAAATATTATTTTTAATTTCATTTTCACTCTGATCCAGCCCAAAATCCAGTCCTCAACTTGCTCCCCTACATATTTCCACTTGCAATAAATCTGTCTGCAGCAAGGATGACCTCAGAGTCTTGCAGAGTTCTTGCTTTCCTAATCCTGTTCCCGTCTTTCAGCATGGACGCCTGAAATTCTCACTCCTCATCTCTTGGATCTTTCAGTCATAACTCTTTGCTCTTAGGAGCCATCCTAAGCCCCAGCCTCAGTCCTTCCGACCGACACACTGGTGCACCCATTACTCATCATTTGCAGGGGCTCTGGTAATCCATCACTTTTTTTCCCTGTTTCCCACTCTAGCTCAGCCATTGGATTCTGTCGTGCAGGAGAGGGGAAGAAAGCTTGGCTTACAAAGCCAAGGTTCTTTGACACATAGAGCACACCTCAAGCCACAGGTGGGCCTGCTTCCCCCCATTTCCCATAGCTAAAATACACAACACACACTTAACTAATTGAAAAAAGGTTAGAGAAAAAGCACAAAATTGTGAAAGGAAGAAGTCAGAGGACAAAATGTTATTTTTCTGATGCTTTTTGCAGTGTCTTTACCCTTTCTTTATGCATAGTCTGCACTTCCTGGGCAGAGAGCTTTCCTGGAGCTATTGGTGACCAATCTTCACTTGAGGCAAATGAAGGGTGCCAGCAAGGGAACAGTTAGTCCTTCCCCTTCCCTTACAGTTAACACAAGGAGTAGTTTGAGGGAGGATAGTCTGAGTAAGGAAAGAGAGGTAAAGGGGAGGGAAAAAATACAGGGGATTGATGGGGAAAGCCTCTGCAATGACCTTTGAGCCAGACAAAAAAAATATCACTTGGAAGTCAGAGGTAAACGTTTAAAGATTTGGAGATAGAGAAGAAGGTAGCTTCTTGCATCACTGTAATTTCCTATGTTTCTTACTGGTCTTTTCTTCTAGCATTTGCTCCTCATTGAACAACTGAAGTCTCCGTGGGAGAAGGCTGCTGGAAGTGCTGCATCAGTGAGGCATTGGGGCTAGCAGCAATTTTCATTTCTCAAAACAATCCCTTTACTCAGCTGGAAAGTCATATGCTAGATTTTCATCTTGTCTTTGTTAGCTGTTGTTTCAGATCTTCTGATATCACAGCTTAAATAGGTAAGTTCTATGTGAAGGACATTCAGCTCTGTAAAAGATAACAATCCTGCTATTCAACAAAATGCACTTTTTTGCAGATTATTTGAAATGAAAGCCCATTGTTTGGAACACACCTGTTTTAAAATCTACCATGCCTCTCTCTGTATTATGGGAACTCAAAGAAAACATTGATGATTTGTCATTTTTTACCTTTTCAGCAGAAACAAAGGGGAAAAATAAACCCACATCAGTTTGTTTTTATTCAGTGATGTAAAAGGTCATATTTTCTAATGACCTGTAAAGTGGTGTGGCTTATGGCTTGTCTGCTAGAAGTTTCTTGGCTCTTCTCTTGCTATTAAAGTGTTTATCATCTTTCTGTTTAGTGGTATTCACCCCTAATGTCTTCAGAAATCCCCTCCATGTTGTAGCTAAGGGGTAGTCTCAATGTCTAAGAAAATGGGAGGCTTACAGTCTAAGGAACATTGCGGATAAACAAGATTAGAAGCAAATTTCCCTCCTATGCATCTCATGGAGACTATGAGTAGGAGTTATCTTCTAGTCTTTATCAGTGTAAAGCTAGAATTTTTTACAGTGATCTGTTTACTTCAAGAAGTATCCCAAAGTTGGGAAGGACATTTTGAACACACAAAACCTGTCGTTATACTCATCTCCCAGTTTTTCTTAATATTGGGCCACAAAATATATTCTGTGTTACCATATAAATACAAGACTAAGATGATATCTAGAAGTCTCAGGCTAACTCCTGGTCTAGCTCTAAACAGGTTTTGTGTTTGACTTGGAGATGTGTATATTCATGGCTTACTCCCTGTTTTGTTATCAGAAATTCTATACCAAACCTGAGCAATGCTTTTGGTGGAAAGTACAGCTGAAACCAGTGCACTTTTTGATAAACCTTCTTGTGAGTATTGAACATATTTCCTATGAAAAGCACTAACAAAGTGCTTCATAATATTTGAGGCTGGGTTGGTGCCCTCAAAGAAAGTTTAGTGAAGGGATTTGAGGGTAACAATGAGAAAGAGTAGGAGTTTAGGAGGACAGTAAGCTTTTATCAGTATGCTCTAAGCCTGCAATTAATTGCTTGGAGCTATTTCAAGGGAATCTTTTTACAGAACCTTACACAGTTTGGAATTGAGTTTTCATCCTCACCATTAGTACCACAAAGCAAAGCCTTGCTTATCAATTTGTATGAAGCGAGAATGTTGTATTTCCTCCATACAAAAGTAGTTTGAACATGAAATTTGGCATTCTCTCCTAAAGCTCTCTGCTTTCTAATACCAATTTGTTGTTCTGTTCAGCATGGGCTGTCACAACAATGTCAATATTTTCAGATGTAAAATGCAATTGAGCCTGTGAAGTTTTTCCAAAATAATGTCATTCAAGCTAGATCATATGCTATAACAAACAGTATTTTCAGTGTGTTGGCCACCAGTGTTTTTATTCATTTTGGGATGCCTCCATTCTGTATGTAGAACATAATTCTGTGATATTTCTGCATTGATCTTCAAATGTCTGTTGGTTGGAATTGGTTCAGACAGGTTTTTTGAGTTTATAGATTATATTCATACCAGGATAACAGAGCAGTGGTGGCTGATATTTGTGTTAGTGGTTTTCCCTCAACTGTCTTGGTTTACCATGCAAGTAAAAACCACTGCTAAGCCATGACCAACATCTGTATTCTCCCAAATACTGCAATTTTAGAAACAGCTACCTTTCCCCAGACTTACTGCTGTAGAGTGAATGGTTGCAATCTCACCAGAAAAAATAAAGCAGTTCCATGAACACAGAGAATGAGTGCTGCAAGCATGTGCATTCTGGTTTACAAGACATGAACAAGTGTGGTCTTAAAACACTGTTCTTGAGACTATTGTCTGTAAAAGACTGTAGAAGAATGGTTTTGCTTGTCTTTTATTTCACAGAATCATTGAATCACAGGATGTTTTGGGCTGGAAGGGATCCTGAAGATCTTCTATTTTCAGCCCTCCTGACATGAGCAAGCACATCTTCTACCATGCCAGATTGCTCAGAGCACCATCCAGCTTGACCTGCAACAATTCCAGGGATAAGGAGTCCACAGCTTCTCTGGACAAGTCACTACAGCTTCTTATTACCCTTGTAGTGAAAAAAATTTTATTCAAACTGGCTCACTTGGGCTATGCTAATGTGACAATCATTCTCAGCAATGTAAGAAAAGTTGCTGAGAACTTCTGGTTGAATACAAGGAATGTATTCCTTTGCTGTTCCCATGTCCATCTAAGCTTTTTATTTAGCTTTTAATCAATGGAGATGAATTCTTGTAATTTTTTTTCTCATCTGAACAACCTCCAGAACACCATGTTCTGCAAATTACAAAGGCTCCTATCCTTCCATTGCAAAAAAACCCCAAATATTGCTGAAGATTTCTTTATTTTCCTGATTACAGCAACTCATTCTTATTTCTATTATGCCCTCTGCCTTTCCAAGTGAACCACCTTCACTTTCTTTGGTGGAATGATTATGCAGAAGCAGCATTCACAGTGCTACAGAGCCCAAAGGGGAAAACCATGGCTTTGCCATGAACCCTGAAAAGGGGCAGTGCAAATAAGAATGACTCTTTGTTTTATTGTTTGTCCTCAGTTTGGAGTAAGCACTAGGCTCTAAGCACATCTCTCATGCAGCCTTGGCCCAGCTAGACCTGATGGTGTAGGAACTCTGTCAACTCTCCCAACCCATCCCATGGTAAAAGGCAACTCCAGGGGTGTTCTTTTTCTCTCACTGCTTCCTAGTTGATTGAGGAGTAAGAGAACTCCTTAAGGTATACAACTTTCCTGTGAAAACCATGTTTCAGTACATAGATACATGACTTGACTCAAAGATATGAAGCACCAAGATGAAGCTTTTCTGCCTGCATCTTCTGTGGTTTTGACTCCCAGCTAACCTGCCTACATGAACACCACCACCCTCAACAAGGGTTCTACCTTGTTGCGGCACAGGTTTGTTTCTTACCTGGAAGGAAATAGTCTACAGCCTGTCTGGGCTGTAATTCTGTCTAGTTTTAAATCCTAGCAAAGGACAGCTACTGCAAAGTGTGCTCATATTTCATTGATAAGAAGCATCCAGTTTTCAGTATGATATATAAAGCATGCTGATCTTTTTTTTTTTTTTTACCTAAAATACTGTCATGCACTCTCATGATTTTATAATACACAGAAGAATATATTCTGGATGTGCCTCAGTGATATTAAGAGATGTTTAACTTATTTTGTCAAAAATGCTTGCAAGAGGCAAGAAAGATATGTTGAGTTGAATCAAAGTTGATCAGGACACATATACAAAAATGCAGCCACAAGCAGGTTTGGCTTATATGGCTGCATGTTCATTTTCTTTCAAGTAAGTTGGTGCCCATACTCCATAACTAGGGCTAACAGTGGCAGATCTATAATCTCTTTCAACTCACTGTAAAACTGTGCCTGTTGTACAAAATGTAAAACTCTTCAGAAAATATATTTCAGGAAGAATCTTTCATTCGCGCTGTCTGTGCATTTTTATGGAAACATAGGTAATACAAAAATTTGTGGCCAGCAATGTTAGTTAATCTCCTTTTAGAGTTAGTCTTTAAGATTTTTGTTCACATATCCAAATTTCTTGTAGGAGTAACTATTCTTTAGTTGTAGGAAACTACCTTTTTAAATTAGGAAATTGGCTTGAAAAATGTTTTATAGGTAAGATGTATCATGAATTCAGCAGATAACATGTAAAACATCACTGAGATAGTTCAGGAGAGAGGAAGACTCTTCCTCCTTCCTTACACAGTTCATTAACTGCCTGTTCCACATCAGTCTGACAAACTTCTAAAAAGTTATTTGCAGGTTACAGAATGAACATCAGAATACAGTTCTTTACAGATAATAGGCTGTATTCTGGTATGTTGGAAGTAAGCCTGTTTCGCAGAGAGATCTTTTTCTTTAATGGAGAGAGAGCAAAGTAAAGCAGGGTTCATCTGGCATGGTTAAGGCTCTGTCCAAAAAGCCTGTTTTCTCCATGGAAAGGTCTGCAGTCCTGTTCCCACACCTGGCAAGACAAGAGGACTCATGCTTGTGTGTCATGGTTTTATCTTTACGAGTTCAATTTCTTTCCTTGGGAAAGCGCAGCAAAGAAGAAGCGAAAACAGTGGGAAGTGGATGATGTGCACACAAGGTTTATTAGCACAGGGCTACGACATGTGCTTGGATTTGACAGCTGAAACATGCTTTCAGGTCCTCAGCACAAAGAACTACAAATCTCATGGCACATAACAGCACTTCAGACAGACGTTGATTAATGTCAAACTGATGTGAAATAAAACGCTTCCCTTCAGTTTGTCAGATCATGACTTTTTGATTTGGGTTGAGCCAGGCTGAAAAAAACCATTCTGTTTTAATTTTTCTCATTCAAAACCAAACAATGTCTTTTCCTTCCACGGCAATTTCTGTTGTTTCTTTTTTTCCCACACAGATATTTATTAAGTCTGTTCGCAAATACTTGCAAAGGTCTAGTTAGATAAGAAGTATCTGTCCATGTCCAATTATTTATGGATTTAAATCTCTGCCTAATGTCATCATAAGGCATATGTTTAGACTGCAAATGATGGAAAGCCCTCTGGAGAGGATGGAAAGCCCTCTCCTCTGCCCTTTCTGACTTCCTGATGCTACAAAACATAACTTGACCTACACAGCTTGACCAAAAGCTCAGCAAGCCTGAGGTATAACTTTAAAATGCCACTTTGAATCAAATCCATGTACTAGAAGGTTCTCTCCAAATGACACTTCTTTGTTCTTCTAATAATGTTGCTTTTCAGTAAAATTGTGGTCAGAAAAAAAATCTTAAGACCTGCAGTACAAATGTGTTCAATGAGATTTCATAAATCGTTACCCTAAAGATAATTTAGAAGGCTAGATTCTGTGCAATATGAGAAACACTTTTGTTCCAAAGTAATTTAGGCACTACCAAAAAGCCAAACTAAATGTGTGTAAATTTGCAAACCATCTTACAACACAAATAGAAATATGCAGTCACATATTTAATCAGGGAAACAGCAAGAGAATGTGCCACATGTGAACTATGGCTAAATCAGCATTTTCCTAGGAGCTGCCATTAGCTGAACACTGTTTAAACTCAGCAAAAATTGCTTATTTCTGTTTCATGAAGCACTTCTGAACTCAGCTGAAAGTATTCGGAAAATATGGTAAGCAAATAATAAGTTTTTCTAGGTACCTTTTTGCATGAAGTCTCAGATATTGATGTTTGGAATGGTAGTTCTGGAAGTGGTCACTTATGTTATGTTACTATTTTCCTCTGCTTGGAAAAACAAGAACAAATGTAGATAAAATCCTTTTATTTGATAGCAATTTTGTGTTGACTTCAAGATCAGGCCATCTCCAAAGATTTCCACAGACAAAGCTGCAAATAGTTTGTATCTGCAGTTGAATAAGAGGCTTTCTAGAGCTAGAAGTAATTGTGAAGACATTCCTTCTTTGGCTAGTAGCGGTTTCAGGTAATTCTTTTCTATACATAGTTCTGCCAGGCTTAAATCAAGTACATGAATGACATAGAAATATTTTACATTGTGTAAAAATATCATTTGGGTATAACTTAATTTGTACATTTCTCTAGAACTAGGAGAAACATCAACATTGCCTTAGAGAAGGGACACATAATTCACTTATTTTTCTGGCTAAACGGACACAGTCTGATTAAATTTTGCTTAAAGATTAATATAGTCTATATGTGGTTTTTTGCAATATCCTTAAAAATAATAGTCTTAAACTATAATCTCAGTCATTATCTGCCTTTTCTCCCCAATAAAAAAGCAAAGTCTCTTAGAGTGGAAGCATTATATAAATTGTACTGTTTAGTAATAGAAGTGTTCATTATGAGGGGCCTAATTATGGTCATCATTTACAAAAAATAGTCAGTCTTGCCACAGAAAGCATAATAATGAATGCCTCTTTTTTAATAATTAATGAAACTTTTTTCTGAAGGTATGAAGTTTACTAGTCTGCAGAATGTCATCACTTTTATTCTTCTCCTTAAAATAATTAATATTCATGAAAATTACATTACAAGTAATTGCAAAATTAGAGTCTTTTTTATACTGCCATTGGATATGTTTGTTTGTTTACATGATAAAATTCTGTATAATCCAGAAAAGGGTGCAAAAATAAAAGACAAGTAATTTTTAGTTAAGCAGGGATTATTCTATATGCAGGACCAAGCAGTACAGCAGTCCAAATAAATGGCAAATTTAATTCTACTCCAATTTACAGAAGAATGATCAGGAGCTTTCTTATTTCTAGAGACTGATACTTAATGTGAGAAGCCTAAATAACAACTTTCTGTGTGCTCCTCGAGGGATGATGTGCTCCAGTAGAGGAGTCCAACACAGTACTTATGTAAGGGGCTTAAACTGGTTTTATGGGCATGGGCCTAGTCTTTACAAAACCAAGATTCTTTAGGATTAGTTTTAACTAGTCAGCAGGATGGAAAACAGCTTTTAGCTTTCAGAAGAATGTATATTTTAATGTTTCTAGTAGCAGGCTTTAGTTGATGTGTAAATTGTACCACATAATTTCAAAAATAAAACAGTTTGTAGTAAGCTTACTGACATTTTAAATTTCAGTTTTAATTCATCTGTAGTAACTCTGGGTTTGGCAAAACATGGATTCTTCATTTAGAAGAGACATTCTGTCCTTAACTAACCTGGCAAAGCACATGATTTTGAAACTTCATAAAAATGATCTGTCTGTGTTTTCTTCTTGCAACCAACAATATAAAGAATTTGGAATAAAAAGTTTATGCTCCACCATATCAAAGGAATAACTCTTTGTAACCATTTCTCTCTGTGATGGTTGGCTGTTACCTCTTTTGGGATCAGAGTTTACAAAGATGATGCTCGGACTAGAGTCAGAAAACTCTCACCCTTTCAGAATAAATTAGCAAACAAAAGTACTGCTGGCAAAGAAAAGGGTTTAGAAGCTAAAGCATTAGGATAATTAAATGCATATTTCAGCAGTATTTATTTGGCATTGATTGGCTGAGGCCACTTACTGTGAAGAGTTGAATAGTTAATTCAAGTGCTAGACATCTCCTAAAGGAGATGACCTTGGGGTCATATAATTGCAACTAATTTATTTAGTTGAAGCAAATGAATGTGTTCTCAATTAGCTTAGCAGGCTATATTATAATAACACTATTGGGATTTATATTTGCTTATGTCACTCTTCTGTAAGAATAAAATTATTGTATCTGTTTGCCTGCATTTAGTTCTCCATTTCATGATTCTTCATAGAAGAGATGTGAAGGTTTTCTCCTCCTGATTAGTAGACCAATCCCAATGCCACAGATATTGGCATAATCACTCAAGGGAACTGTGGGATATACAACATTATTACTGGCAAAAGACAGTGTTACTTACTTAAATCTCTCACACTGATTTTTTCCCCCTAATATGTATTCCAAAATTTACTCCATAAATTGGTGCCTGATGTAAGATTATTCCACCATTGGGGCTCTTGAAGTTTTATCACAGATGGTTTATTCTGCTGGGACATATTTTCCCACTGCTTTAATCTGCTGTCAGTATAAAATTGGAAAGCACTAATTCAACTGTACTCTACCTCAATAAAGCTGCAATCCTCTGATCTAAGCTTCCTAATGTATTTTTAAATTTTCAAATACTGATACATTTTCAGTCTTCAGTGGTTGGGGTACATGCCAGAGAATTTATCAGGCATCATCTACCTACCTGACATGGCAGCATATGATTGGTTTATGGAAGCTTGCAATCTAGAGTTGTCCATTATCACCAACTACCATCAGAAATAAAGCAACCGTTGTGATTTTGTGGAAATAGCTCCATAAGAGAGGTGGGACAAACGGGTCACAAAAAAAAAAAAAATTCGTGGCTTGTCTGTCTTTCAGGAATCAGAAGATCGGATTTGTAGAGGCTCACCATGGCCAGGGAGAGGAGCCCAGCGTGACATCCTGAGCCCTGCCAGGAGAGGTCTCTGCAGGACACACCACGGCAGGAGGGGCTGGGCTGCCAAAAGCACGGGATGTTTGTTCTGGCTCGACTCTACGGTCAGGGTGTAGGCAGCTCAGTTTCATCACATGCTACCATTTATAAAAATTAGAGGCAGGTTTGGAAATCCTTTAGAGTTTAGAAACTGACTAACCAAGTTGTTAAAACAGCCTGGTCGAGTTGGTTTGCTGTATTTCTGATAAATAACATTCACATGCCCCAAGAAACCTCTGAGTGTAACAAAAAGGACTGTGTCTTCCCACCCTCCTTGTCGTATTTACCTACCATGCAGAGCACTTATGTTCTTGCTTTATTCTCTTACTTACACACGTGCTTAAACATTTTATTGAGGAGAGCTAGCCATCACTCAGTCTGTATAAGAATTTCTTGATTGTCTTATTTTCCCAGTCCTGGGGAATCTGCTCCCACTGCTTTCCTGCTCACAGGAAGGCAACACATGCACACAGCACTCACAAAAGTCAGAGGACATTTGATGGTCAAGGAAACTTTGCATAACCTGCTTAAAATTCCAGGTAATACACAATATCTCTCCATTATGTGCAACAGAAAAAATTGTGTTTCATTTTTCTATATTTCGCAATCAGTACTGAATGGTACTGAACTTAGACTGTAGATACAGATAATTTTGTAGCCAGTGCCATTTTACAAAATTTTTTTAAGGAAAAGACACTTTCAAAGTAAGTTCATTTTTCTGTCTATGTTGTGAAGTTATACAACTCTGCAGAGTTTTGGGAGAAGAGTTGTTTAGTTCTTTTCAGTCTGAAGCTTGCTATTGACCAGGATAATTGGTAAGAAATAAAAACAAATGAGAAATTTACAGTCATAGTAGAAAATACTTTAGGAGCAGTAAGCAGTATGTTTTCCATTTACTACTCCATGATTTGAAAGAAATTGATGGCAACAGTGATAACTTTGATCAGGATATTTATGTTGGTGTTGGAATATGGAATTCAGTGTCTGCCCATGGACACTGGGGCTTAGAAGTTGCCTTGATTTTCAAACAAGCTAAAACTTTTGTCCCTTGAGTAAATTATGAAATTTCATTATAAAAACATGATTTAGTGTTAGAAAAACAATAATCCTAAAAAATTGTCCTTCCTTTCCAGTAGAGTCTCACCACCTCTTAATCACTGAAAGGTGATTAAGAAATTTTCACTCTCTCCCAGCTGTCACTCTACTCACTATGTGAGGCCTTCTGTTGATGTTATATTAAGGTCTTTGGGCCATGACAGTTCTGGAACAAAATAGCCCAGACTATTGAATCTTACAAGTTAATATGTACGTACATCTTCAAATTAATAATGCGTAGACTTCACAACAGCTGTGAGAGCTATGGCTTGTTGCATGAAATGCAGTATTCTATTGGTGAGAGCATATTTTTATTCAGTCTTTCACTTCTTTAAACAGAGTAATTTTGAAGAAATCTTCTGTAGGTTATGAGTCCTGTTTTATAGCAAGTGCTGTAATACTGTATAAAAGCAGTCTGGAACCCAAAGTTTACCATATGGATTTTACAGTGACTATTGTAATGTTCTGTGTGGCTGCTTTATGTAAGCACTTTCAGTCTACCAAGCTCAACATTAGTTTTAAATACTGGAGTGCTGAATGCTTTAGGTCCTATTTAGATCCAGTGTATGTAGGCAGAGCTCCACTGACTTGCAGGAAGTTGAATCCACTCTCACCAAATCTGACCACGCCCATAACACTAACATCAAATCTCTTTATATGAAATAATCTGTAGTCTATAAGTAACATGTATGTAATAGAGCATATTTATTCCACAGCAAGCCCAGTATTTTTACTTGGTGGTGGAAAGGCTAAAAGAGAGGGGTACAGGAACTCTCCCCCTCTCTTAACACAGGAAGAAGTACCAGAAAATCACTAAGATGCTTCCCCAGTGCTGTGTTTCTGTGGTGTGTCCTCCAGGGACTCCCTACCCCTGGTGACATGCAGCCTGGAGAATAGTATCCCAACACTGACACCTTCAAGCTTAGTCTCTCTGACAGAGACAGCAGAGTTCTTCACCACAATTTTTGCTCTCTGGCCTCTCCTCATTAAACTCTCTGGGAAAACAATAGTAGAAGGAAAAGATTTTCCTGCTTGTTGTGTGGTTTAATTTGCCCATTTTCTATATTTTATGCTCACAGAAATTCTAGTGACCACTGAAAAAAATGTCATCTTGGATTTTAATCAACTGCACAGGCAAGAGGGACAGAATAGCAGGGAAATTATGGCATATGGAAAATCTGTGACATTTAGAGTTATTGAGAAAAATAACACAGGTCTAGGTTTCCCACTGGAGTAGGTTATATTTTATTGACATTAAGGGCACTTGGCAGGTAGGATTCCCTGGAAAAATTACATGCCTTAGTGTCCAGATGCATGACCAGTAAGCATTTGAGGAAATCATCATGCTTGTAGTGGAACTTTCCCAAAGACAGAGCACATTCTCCCTCTTGGTAGAAAAGACACCTTTCATCTCTAGAGTTAAGACAAGCCTGAGATATAGGAATCCAACATCATAGTCTTGCTGAAATGAAAGTGCCATGGGTTATACCAGTACATTTTTAATAAAATTCTGTCACACCGATCAGTCTATGCCCTTAATTTAAAGCTGAGATGAATTCCCCCAAGACACATTACGGTACTGTATTAATCCTTAAAAATGTCTTATGAATGTTTATTTTCTATTTGGCATAACTATTGTGCTACTATAGAAAACGCTTCTATTGACCTTTAGAATACAAATTTGTTGGATAATAATGACTGACATATTCAGAATTACACATTCTTGACAAACATAGCATAACAACTTTTTAACATTCCCTTTTCTTTCCAACTGCCTCCACTTTCATTGTATGAAATATAGCTGTATTATATACCCCTTCTCATTGCTTAACGTGTTTTTTTCAGAGTTAGAGAAGATTTACATTTGGAGCTAAATGTTTCAGTGATTGCTCTGTTGGATTTCATTATACTAGTGTAGTTAATCAAAGCAAGTCCGGCCTTGCAACCATGATTCATTGTACTTTTTTTGAACTTAGTAATTTATACTGAATGAATGTACACATTATCACCAGAGTACCAGATTTCCTTTAACAGCCTGCACAACACTGCACTGTAGTGCCTCAGCAAACTGCTTCTGCCATGTGCACACTGCAGCTGCTTTTTTATTTTCTTATTTTTATCCCTTTTTGAGGAATTAATTGAAAGCCATTCTCTTTACCAGGGGAATGAGGGACTCACTGGATGTGTAGCCAGTGCAAGGGAAATGGTATTCTGTTGTGGTCCTAATGACTGCAGTTTCACTATACACAGGGATATTTTCAGATCTACACACTTTGTCTATGCAGCTGGGTGGTCTGCATAATAGTCATTAAGGAAAAATCCTCAAATAATCATAACATGCTCAAGTTTGGCTGATGTTTATTCAACCACATGCTTAATATTCAACCACATGCCAGTTACAGGCAAGAGAACCACTGGGTTTGGTATGGCTGAGAAAAGATTTTGAGGTTTCTCTTTCCTTCTCTTGAACAATCTAATCTTGCCATTTCCCTTGAGAGGTAAAATTCTTTTACCCTCCAAGAACCCTTGGAGGTAAAGATTTAAGGTAAAAGCTTATGTTGGCTAATACTTTCTTAACTATTTTGCAGAGTCTTATGCTGCCTTACATGTGTATTTAATGTGCTGGCAGAGTTGAGTTAAAGCCTCAACAACCTCTTTTAAATGCTATAAATCAAACACACAGAGCTATTTAGCTGCCTAGAGGTGAAGATGGGTGTTTAGTTAGATTTATCTAAATGCCTAAACAGGTCAGGTACTTAATTCCCACTGAAATAGAATGACAGTACTTCAAATACCTCTGTAAATCAAGATGCTTGTACTTCTGCCAATGATGGATTTTTGAAATGTGTTAATACTAGCACCTGATATTGTCATACTTTTATTCTCTGTCTGGACTGAACACATGTGACGGTCACATGCTTTTAGTATAATGTGGAGGAAAGCAGTACTAGCAAAACCAGTTTTAACAAGTGTCTAGATAAAATTCAGGCACTGCTGACTATGGTATCTCTGTATTCCTAATCTCTGTTTATGCTCAGCTGGCTCATTACAGCATACTCTGTGGTGTTCACCATTTCCAATACAGGCAGGACACACTGGCTGTTAGGTGTAAGGTGTGACTGAATGAGAAGCCAGTCTGTGTAAAGAGAACAATGATGATTGTCCACTTTGCATCAGTTGCTTAGTAAAAGTAAACGTGGCAGGAAGGGAAAAATTATTAGTCTTGTAGATAATTCGGTATGTTACTGTTCTATGAAAACTGATGACAGCTTCTAAGCTCAATTACTCTAATTTTGCATCCACTAGGTTAAATGGATATAAATTAATTTGGTACTGTTATATAAGATTTCTTTGGTTAGAAGGATTCTACACTTATTTAAAGCCCTCCCCCAACAGCTCCTCTGACACAGCTCCTTTTAGCCGTTGTCATAGAAGAAGTATATTACAAAGTGAGAAGTGATTTTCACCTCCTCAAGCAGCCCTGAGGACAATGGTTAGACAGCACAGCATGGAACAAAATCAATTTTGAGGATGACTATTGGATGGCTGTTGCTACTGTCATCAGCCTAGTTTGCTGCTGCCTAGGAACTATTTTTCATCTTAACAGAAGGTACTCAACAGCATCAAATAATTACAAAAAGGGGACACAGACAAATAGTATGCAACTATCTGCCCCCGGGATTGTCTTTGTGTCCTCAGTGTCACTTATCTGCCCTACCAACAGCATATTGTAAATTCATTTGCCTTTCTAAAAATGAGATTGTATATTGTGTTGGCTGTGTGATAATGACAATCCCCTATTGTGTTTGCTTTCTACAGACATTGAATGATTGCCTTTTACTGGCATAAATGGTCATAGAAGACATGCTCCCCTATCACATGCAGGGGTATTCACTAAAAACTAAATGTCATAGTCACATGTGTAAGTATTTCTTTCAGAAGTATATGCTTGTTGCTCTACTGCATGAATAGAAATAATATCTTGTGACTTATCTGGCTCATCACAACTAACCAGTCCAACCAAGTTGTCAAATACTTGCATACTGGTTTTGGATTAATCTATATGGTTACTTTAAAAAAAAATCAAATAACAAATGAATCTAGAAAACGATGAGCTATTTGCAAAAAGAAGGCAACATGTGTCTGATGAAATATTCATTGTGAATTATTCACCAGTCTCAAACTGTAGTAAGTGTTAAGATAAAAGATCTGTAAACTCATCAAACATTCAACAAAATTCACCAAGCCTGCTACATCTTTCTTTTTTTTTTTTTTGGTCATGGCATTTCTGCCTATGAAAATACAGTCATGAATTTACAAGATTCTACATATTTTATGTTTATTTCCTGAATTAACAATTATTCAGCAGTTAAAGCAAATCTATGTTTCCAATAGATCTGTGGTGTTCTGTTTTATTGCTTTACTTGAAAGACATATTAGTGTTTCACATAGATTAATGCGTCTTAGAACATGTAGCTTAATTTCTTCCTGGTGCATATGATTCCAACAACAGAGCAGAAGACTGTGCAGCCTTCCTCATATTAGGTAAAAAGAATGCAAATAGGAGGAAGTAGTATATAAATATTAATTTATCTTAATCATCCTTGTAATTTTATAGGATTCATTTACTCACATGCAGAAGTTTTGTTATCTCTACTGATTTGAGGGCATGCTTTGTCTTCATACAGGGTGTTGGGCTATTAGCTTCTGGTGAAACTTTCCCCAGTGTACTAGGACTTATATATGTAAATATAGCTGGGATCTTTCCTATGAATCCTAATCTGTAAAGATACACCTGTGTAGAAAATCCCTGTTGCAAGCACCTTGACTGCATTGTTATGAGTAGTATATGTATTTTTGGCAATTTTTAAAAGATATAAACATTGGAATATAGAATTGTTGACTTTTCAGACCTAAATCATCATTCAATTAGATTGTTTTCTGCAATAGAAGTTTCACTACAAGAAGTCTGGCTATATAATTTCCTGATCTTTTTATAGGACGTGATTGTATTTTTGATATGCTAGAAGAGTGTTTATTGGGGGAGAGATAGCCTTCTTAGATGGGTTTCTTGAGAGAAGAAGCCCAGAAGATCACTTTAAAGATTCCTTTTTAATAAGAAATCCTGCACATAGTTACACTCTGGTAGGAAATACCAAATGGTGGATTTAACAGAATAGCATCACCTTTTTTTGTAAAGTACACAAAAAATTATACAGCTTTACCTCCAATATTAGTGAGTAGTAAATAAAATATGATACTGAATATGAAATTACATATTTTAGAGCATTTAATTTTTAATTCACAGAATTTTTCAGACAAACACCCACTCCCCCCAGTTCTTTAGAAATGTGACTTCTGAAATCTGCAAATTAAGAAAGCAGGAAAAATCCTCTATTTTTTTTTTAATACATAGATAGTGTGAGGGAAAAAAGTCTATCTAAACATTTTTGAAGGTGCTTAAAATGTGCACACAAACTCTAAAGCAACAGTTAGTAAGTTACGAGATGGAGAAACTAGAAGACAGTTTATAAGTATTGATCTGTTGTGCAGAGTGCTTTGTTTTTGGTCACTTGTGTCTGTTGAAGATGTTCTAACATTTTACTGACAATTTACTGACAATGCTGTCAGTGATCCAGGATCCTGGAGTTGGGATCACTCTAGCATTTTTATCATTTACTAGGATAGATGTAAGCCACATTTCTAGATATATCCAGAAGCATAAATTGTGAAAAGACATCTTTCCTAGCCAACATAGCTAAGTGCTGGTTCCCAGTATAGTATATCCAGGTACTAGAGCACAGGGTATCTTGGTCTCTTACTCACTCATTCATTCAGATGTATTTATTTAATTAATGTCCTCTATAAAAATCAAACACTTATGGAGTGCATGAGGAGACCTCAGGTGGGATGAATCACCTTTATCTTATTTCCTCAGTAATCCTGCTATTTGACTCATGATAAGAGAAATAAGCCCCACTTACCAAAATTGGACGTTTGAAAATAGGTATCTAAATGGTACAGAAATGTGTCTTACTAATTTTGGATCACATATATATATACACGTACATTCATATATGTACATGAATGATATATGTACATATATGTACATATATGTACATATATGAATGATTGCTTCAGATAAACTAATTTTCACTAAGACTGACCTTAACTTAAGAAAATGTTATAAGATAGAAGTTATAAGAAATGTTTTAAGATAAAAACAGGCTAAGCACCACCTGTATTCTCTGGTGCATCATGTGAATGGGAAGCATGTCAGAATACACCTCAGGGTATTAAAAACAACATATCCTCCCATCAACTGTATGAATTGAACATGAAAATCCCTTTAAAATGATTAGAGGTTTTAATAATGAAGTTTTAAAAATGAACCTAACCTAAGGGGAGACAAGCCATGTCCATGATATAAGCTTCATTATGTGAAAAGTCTCCTGAGCACTACTTGCACGCACAAAATTGTTGAGTTTCCTGCCATTTTAAAGGTTACATTTTAAAAGTCAGGTTTATACAAGAGGTAAGACTGTAAACCAACCTGAGCAACAGAAGGATAAGAAGAGATAAACAGCTCTCCTAAAACAGTGTGTTTAGGAAAAAGGGGAATTTCTAAAGCTGTAGTGTTTTCTTTGGAGGCGGTACTGTTCCCGGATATTACCAGAAAAAGACCACTTTGAGGCTGAGTGACTCAGTGTGAATGGCTGTGAACACCAGCCTAGGCTATGGCATGATAGAGTGGGAGCAGAGGAATTTAATGCAGGGTCAGCAGGTGAGTGCCTCCTTGGGAGGTCCTCACTGATGAAAACTTTCTGTGTATGTTTTCTCTGAGTCAATTGAATAATTCTTCTGACTTAATAATCAGCACCTCCTTAAGTCCTTTTCTGAAATGGGTCAAGGGATTTCACAGGAAATAAAGAATGCCAGAAAGAGAATAAAAAGGAAGGCAGAGAAGAAATTAGTCAATGCAATTGTATGCTTTGGTTATTTTATCATAAAACTAACCCAACAAACATGCAAGGCAAAAACATCCCAAGAATACCTTGCATTTATTTATTTATGGTTTAGCTTTACTTGTTTCTTATAGAAAGAGTCTGTTTGCATTATTATTACTATTAGTTTATTATTATTTCATTTTCCCAGAGAAGCACATTTTTTCTCTCTGACTCAGAGGAAATTATGCTTAAAGGTAAGCTGTTTGGGCAGTATTTAGTCCTTTCTGTCATATTTTTCTGCTGTGCATTTAATTTAATTTAAATGTGTAAGCTGCAAAGTTATTTTAGCAGTGTAAAGTTTTCCTTAGTTCTACTAAAATACAAAGGGCAAAAGTGTCACCACTATTATGGAAACTTCCTGCCCAACCACCCAGGAGGCACTCTGGCAGTCACTCCTGTGCCACCTGAACTGGCACCGAGGTCCCTTTGCAGCTACACCCCCCACTCACACAGCCAGCAAAGGTTTCCTGACCAGCATGACCCCACACCTCCACAGCAGAGTCTCAGACATCTTGATCCTAAAAATAATTTAATCATGGTGCAATAATTATATAAAAAAATAACAGCTTGCGACGGGTGCCTCTGAATAGACCCTGAACAAAGGATCCCCTGGGCTTTTATACCCTCAAAGTCTAAGGAAAGGAAAACCCAGGACATAACAGCTCCTGCTGTGTGTCAGTGTCCACCCACTTGGCCAGGCATCAGGCCCCCGAGCCTTTTATTATGGAAGGGGTCAGCAGTTCGCACCCTATTGCTGTTGCCAGGGCTCAACCTGCAGCTCCTACTGCAGCTGCACCCAGAGCTACCTGCACTGACCATATTCCTAAAAAATCACCATGCTTCTCTACCCTACACATTTTATCCTAAGCATCATTAAGCTAGGTTTAATATTTTTTTACTTCTTTTTCTCAAAATCTTTTGGGCCCTGTGCATTATCATCTTCAATGAACTTTAGTAAACAGGACATTTAAGTGTATTTGTGTTGTTCTGGCTTGTTCCAGTTGTTTAACTGAATGGATCATGTGCTTCTTTCATCATTTAAAAGAGAGAAGGTTTTTACAGCAAAATATGCTGGAATGTTTTGCAGCAGCAGACTAAGGAGAGAGTTGTATTTATTTTGTTGATTTTCTCAATGATGTTTCAGTTTTCAAAACACCTTGGAGACTGCAGAATCCCTGCCCCACACATGCACGCCTTCTGATCATCTTGACTTTGAAGGTTCAAGGTTAATCACTTTCATTGCAGAAAGAATTAATTTTTCCTTATGACGAAGAATCTTCTCAGGTTAATTTGAATGTTCATTTGAGTTAGAGCCCCCCATGAAGTATTTCAGGTTATACCACACATGATCTTGAACCTTAAATCTCTTGGTTTGTTGACAGTCTAGGGTAAGACAATTTAATTACTGATACCAACAGACAACATTGGTTCTTTATGCCTTTTTGACAATTCTGTAACTTTGGACTGATCTTCAGGTTTGAGTTTGTTCATCTGATGAAGTTTTAGTAACTTGAAAATTCTGCTAAATGGTAGAATGAAATAAAGTGATTGTTTTGAGCAAATCCATGCATGCTTAAGTATAACAACAGATCAGAATATTGAAGACTGGTTGTTCTATATCATATAAGGATTTTGTTGTGTCTCAACATGTGGGAATTGAAATTGGAGTAGAACTGATTTGGGCTGCCCACTGTAAATTAGCATGCTAGAAGCAGAGAGAAGTGAGGTTGGCCACTTTTGCTCTGCTGCTCTTCCCTCATCCCAACTACTAGACTAGCTAGTTCTTTTTGCTGTGTATTTCATAATAGTCATAAACTTCCAGATGCTGGTAGGTGAAATGATACCGCATTTCCAACTTGAGTTTTCTAATGAAAATCCTATTGGTTTTATTTTTGGAAAATTGGTCCATAATCCAAAAGAAGTGAAGTTAAAGGATCAAAAAAAGGTCTCAAAAAAAGGGAAGCTGAGGAACTACATGAGCAGGACATACCACTCTCTCCCTTATGCATGTGGGCGTTTGCTCACCTACCTGTTGCTTTCAGCTCCAGTAACAGAGACAGGCACTTTTAATCAGATGTCAATTTTTGCATATGCTACTTTGTTGTAGCCTCTGGGAGTGTCAGGGCAGGGACCCCAAAACCTCCTAAGCCACGTTAGAGGCAATCAGGTCCGAGCCTTGAGCAAGGTGTTTGCAGGAGAACCCCTCTCAGAGTGAGGCAGAGGAAAGAGATGGATCTATGCATCCAACTTCTTATGGAGGTTCAATTGCAGCCTGTCCTCCTAGAAACTCCTAACACAAAGCCAAGGAGGATCCTGGGAACCCACCTTTTGTCTGTGTTGGGTCAAGGCAGGTCAAAAGGGACAACCAATAACAAACACAGGATTAACATGAACTTGAGAAGCATGCTACACAGGTAGCTCATAAAAGCTGTCTCCTCTCCAGGGGAGAATAGGAGAACCACTAGCTGGACCACTGTACCCCACACTACTTGGAGCCCTTGCTATGAAAGTCTAAATGCACAAACATGGTTGGTTATACTTACTCTTTGTATGTGGATATTTAACTAATATTAGTAATGAATCACTATTTTTTCTTTTGTGTTGATTCTCTAGAATGTTATGGGGGAGCTTCATATCTAAGTACAGTGAATCTAAATCAAGCTAGTAAATTCAGATTTTACACTAATTTTACTTGGCTACAAGTAGCTGCTCAAGACAGAGAGTCAGAGAGTGAATACTTGTGAAATTGGGCCCTGTATATAAAGCCTTCTTTCTCAGGGATTTCAACAGCATTAATTAATTCTCATCGTCCTGCTGTGTGTAGCTAAAGATTTTACTATCCCCATTTTATAGATGGATAAAATTAGTCATATAAAGGTTAAGTGATTTGTGCAAGGTCATGTAGTAACTCTGTAGCAGGGCTGAGAACAGAATTAGAAGTCACAACCTGTGTTACCTTGGGCTAATGACAAGTCCACATGCCACGTGTTACCCTTTCATAAATGACACATACTCAGACAAGGGCTGACTTTAAATTAAGTATTTAAGAGATTCTTTATATAGCTCTTCATATTGTATGTGTCATAAAGGGGTTCAGGTGCACCTGATGGAACTGATTCTCTGAGCTGAGAAATAGCCTTGTCCAATTGGTGGAATGCGTAAACTGCATGGGCAAAATGAACGGTATACCAAATGCTCAGCTGATCCTAGTGCTTGTTGAAAAAGTCTGTATACAAGACCGTAGGGAAGAACAAGTCAACTAGATTAGAAGAGTGAAAACAATTTCCATGGGAGCATCTGAAATGAAATCCTTCCTTCCATCCTTAAGAGACCATGAATGCATTTGTGTAGGCTGAAAACCAGTTCTTGCACAGTGAGCAGATTTTCCAGATCTCTGAAAGAATGCAAATAGTCAAGGAAATCTTCCATTGCTGCAAGACATCATTTCCTACAGCTGCCACCAATGCTGCAGCTAATGCAACTCTCTGCGTCTGTCTCATCTATATAAATCTGTATAGCTCTGGGATAGACATTTCACTTCTTCTTGCTTCTGCTTGACACTGAATAAAAAATGTGTCTGTGTTAAATGACATGGCCTTGACTGGTCTTGTGGTGGTGGGGCGGGGAAAACATGACATTCAGGGCATTCACTTATGAAGAGGAGAAATTATGTTTGTCAGTTTCAGATAAAGCTTATTGTTCCGGCCTCCAGAGAACAGTCAGAATACAGATCCCTAATAATCTGGCAATTTAAAGTAAAACAAAATGCAAGGGCAGCAAAAACAGGAAGGAAAATTTCATTGCTTTAAAATAATTTCAATTATACTTAAACGCAATTAAAAATAATTATATAGGAAACTGGCTGTTACTGTTTAGAAATAAAGTGTCAGATAGTACTATTGCAGGAGATAGTAGTCAGAGGTCAGTGATGTGTTTTTCTAGTTTGCATTCTGATGGTACCCAAAAAAGTCATCAAGATAAGGACTGAGTTCTCATTTTTCTTTTTTTTTTCTGATGTGTATTGTACTAGGCATAAGGAAGTCACACAATAAGAGCAGTCCCTGCCCAAAAGACCTTAAGTCAAAAACAGTGGTATAGTAAGAGGGCAGAGTAGTATCTCAGTAGTTTCACATCTTTAACTTTTAAAAATTCATTTATTGTCATTTTTATTACAGTAATGGGGAATGAAGAAGTTTAAAACGGCCGAGAGAGATGAAGAAACAGCAGAAAATTAATTAGAAAGGAAAGACATCAGAGTGGAGGTGTGTCAGAGGGCTGAATGTCAAAAGCAGAATAGCAGAGAAAGGATGGAACTTAGCTGGCAAACAGGCAGCCAGAAGAAGCCAGGCAAGTATTTTAAAGTGCCTGTGGGAAAGGCGCTTCCCTATGAAATTTTAAAAGGCGGGGACTCTCAGAAGACTCCAAGACTTCTTTCTTTTGTGCTGTATTGTTCTAGTGAGGAACACCACTAAATTTGTAACACAATTAGCAATTGCAGAAGCTTCAAATTAGTTCTGGTGCTGATGTTTTGGTTCTTGTTCCAAACTAATTTTGACCTTTCCAGCATATAAACCTGCCCCCAAATTGCCTGCTTCCATTGTTTTTAATAACTGCAGAGATACTCTGTTGTTGGGGTGATTTTATTTTATCCAGTGGATTTGGTCAAAAATGCTGGGGGCGGGGGTGGAAACAGAGGATGCTGGTGGGAAGGGAGGTGTGCAGTTAATATATTGATGTGAGACCTGTAAGATCAGAGATAAAGCACAACCATTACCTTCTCATGCCTTTGCATTACTAGCCATTACTGAATGACATGGTGCAGAAAGGCTGTTAGAGAAGGCTAATGCCTATACAGCTGGTGTAATGAAGAAATGGGAGATTTAGGCACAGGAAACCACAACACCAACAGAAGGAGCTGAAAAGATATAGATAAGATTAGTGACATATGTAAAGGCACAGATAATGTGTGACAGAGTCTGCCCAGCTGAATAGGCTGAAGCCAACAGTAATAGGAAGTCCGTGTTCTCCCTAATCCTCCTAGATAAGCTGTTCCATCCAGAATTATCAGCCAACAATCTTCAGGGTATCAGGCTGAAAATGAAGTTTCAGACTGCTTTGATTCCTCATCCATAAATGAGAAAGTGCCTGAAGGATCTTTATTTATTCTCGCTCCCTCCGAAACACTCTTCAAAAAGTGCCAATATACCAGCAACAGATGCATAAAGCCTCGCTTACTTTGATTGACAGAACATGATATAAAGCAACTCTCACTTGACATTTCAGTTTCATAAGGCTTCAAGCAAGTGTATGTGTGTGTGTAACTTTAAAACTTCACAAGGAAAGGAAAGGGGATATACGCAAACTTCAAGAAAACGTTTTCTGAGTAGAGTACAATACTTGCCTTGTTTCAAGACCTTGCACTGTTTCAGTCCTGTGTTTATTAAATGCCTGCAATGTTTACACTGCTGGTTTTTGTAAACTTTCAAAATAATTTATATACATGCCCCCTGGGAATATGCTTGAATTGAAAATTAAATTAACTTAGAAAAAAACTTTCAAAATCTGAATCAGATATGAATATGGATTAATATCCTTTTTCAAACAAATTAGAATTATCAAAAAGGTAAAGGAAGAATTTTTGTTGAGTTTTGTGTTTCTGTTCTATACAGAGATGAAGGGAGAATGCAGGAACCCACCTGTAGTATGCCTGTATTCCTGATGTAACTACTGTAGTCTGACTCCCCTGAGGAATTAATCTGGGCAATGGCTATGAGAAATACTTGCACTCTGTCCTCATTAGTTTTTATTTTTTAATATGTTGTTCTATTTTTACACATGGTTTGCCTGGAGCTTCCAGTGACAATATATTCTAAATACATGAACACTCTGGAACACTGACAAAGCTTGGGTATTAAACAATTTGTACCTGGAGAGAAAGGAAACTACTTGAAAAAATCTATAATCCTCAACCCTTTATGATAGGATGCATCTGCTCTTCCTAATGAGAAATGCTTTTCACCTCTGAAAGAAAGAAAGAAAAATACAAAAACCACTCTGTGTGTAAGTTTTGTTGGAGAAAAGAACAGAACCATGGTCAAAGGGAACTGGCAGGTTTCTTACTTTTTATTTACAGTGACCAACCAAGGTAAGTAAAATACGACGAGCAGAAGAAAATTAGAAAAGAGAAATTGTTGCTGAATATTAACAGGAAACTTCAAAGAAAGGGTGAAGAAATGTAGATGAAGCATTCCAGCTTTTCTTTCCTCCAGTTTCATTTCTCCTGCAAAAAGCTGCAAATTACCTGCCTCCAATCCTTAAAAAGTGCTGTTTGCACCTGTTAATCAGTTGTCAAAAAACTACTAATTTTTGCAAAGCAACTAATATTTCAGAATATTAATTACAAGATAAAATAATGAACAACTAGTCTATTCAGAAATTATCATGATTTTAGATACTGCAAGACTTTTTAAGGCACTAGCTTTTCCAATGCCACTAGCATAAATTCTCTATTTCCCCTTGCTCTTACTTGATGATACTTAATGTAACAAAGAAAAGTAATTGAAATGTCCTGTACTGTCTGTTTCCTACAGGGGAAAGAGTAAAATTGAAGACTTCTTTCTAATACTAATTGCAAAACAGTTACATTTTCAGGAAGTATATGTGAGCTTTGAGAATACTAAATACATTCCTGATTGGTTCTCCATAGTGTTTTGCATTTTCCATTGTAATTTTTTCTATAGGCATGACTGTAAAAAACTTCTCTTTACCATGTCTGTTGGTGAACCTGTGCTGAAGAGTGGTAGCAGGTCATTGCCAAATCACTCACAGGAATGCACTCTTAAAATCAATGCCCCTGTGACTGAATGCAGAAACAGGACTAACATAAATCTCCAGCCCAAGGAATCCTGAGGGAAAATCTGGGAATAGGGGAACGAATCTCAGCTAAAGCAGAATTAGAAAGGGAAAACAGTAAAAGTTAGAAGAAAGGCAGGTTTGGAAATGAATACTTCATCTTTAGATGCAGACAAAATTTCTTTCTTGTCTTCCTTCTTCTCCTTCACTACTGGGACATCATATCATCATATCATATCAATCATATCATATCATATCATATCATATCATATCATCATATCATATCATATCATATATCATATCATATCAATCATATAATATCTTTTCTGAATTCCTAAAACTAGAAAACAGTATACATATGCCCAGCTTTTTATTGCAATATATTGCAGAAACCCAGAAATGTAGTTTTGTTTCTGCACTCGTAACTATAAGGGAATAGGACAACTGTACTGTTAGTAGACTTCTGAACTTCTAGTAATTGATAGTTACTAGATTATCTTTACTATTAGATAGTAAGAAGAAAAATAAACTAATTATTTACAGTATTGAGTGTCCAATTGAACACTGCAGAACAGCACTGGGGAGTAATGCTCATGCTTGGAGTCATGATGCTCAAATGAACATCCCACCAATGTCAGTAGGGACTGTCCTTACTCAAATGACCTTGGAACTGAATCCTTTTGATATATCTTTAGCCATCTTATCAATTCAATTAGTGGACTTCAACAGATATTGGCCTTTTTAATTTACAAGAGCCAGTTATTGCTGGCTAAAGACAAGTCTGTAGGCACTCCTTAATAATTTTCGTCAACTGCAGATGATTCTCTGTACATCACAGCTAGATGTTTGTCTGTGGGTATGGAAAAATGCCTTCAATTACCTTATTTATTTTTAAGTGAATAGTATTCCTCAGCCATGCTTTAGGATGAATTTTAACTGGCTGAGGGAAAAAAGCACAGTTGCTCATTGTGTACCAGCAAGTTCCTGCTTTGCCCATACATCACATGTGAGAGAGCACAAAACAAGAAAAAAGAGATTAAGGGGAAAAGGATAGGTCCTGTTGATTTCAAACAGCCAATTGAAGATATTATTTTGAGGACAAACAGGACATCAAAAGGATTAAGTTATCTTTTGGGTTCCTCCAAGCCTTATGGCAAGATTGTTTCTTCCATCTATGTGGGTATGTTAGACAATGAGGTGAAAGCTTGTACACCTCCACTTGTTTGTGCTGCCCAAAATTAGTTAATGTAACTGATGTCTCCAGTGTCTTCAGCACAATGCAAAAACTTTCTGGAAGTGCTGACATGACGGCACAACCTGTATTTCAAAACAAAAAACAAACAAACAAACAAAAAAGCCCAAAAAAACCCAACAATAAAAAACTCACAAAATCCATAAAAAAACCCTAAACAACAACAAAAAAAACAAACAAAAACCAAAAAATTAGCAGAAAAAGAAAAAAACCTGAACAAACAGAGTAGCTCAGAAAAGAGCTTAAGAGTTAAATAATTTGAAATACCACACAAAGTGCTCCCACAGTTTTAAAATGTTAATCAGTTATGAAAGTGTAAGCCATCCCCTGCTGATAAAGAAAATGAACACAGGAACAGAGGAAAAATTGGAGTTTCTGAATTAAGAATCTGTGTGGCTTTTCATCAACACTTGGTAGGCAATCCAAAGACTCAAGCCTGTCATCTAGCAGATAGGTATACAACTCTGCATTTTGCATTATATATGCATTCAGAACCACGATGCCTACCCGTGTTTCTGTGGTAGCCATTTTTGCTATTCAGCTGCTGGGGATGACAAAGGAGAACCTTGAGACATTTAGAGGTCTCTCCAAAAGCGCCTGAACTCACTGATTGCTTTCACTGCCAATTACCATGATTCTAACACACATGGTCCTAAGGGAACTATCACCTGCTCTACGTCCTTTGCTCTGGCTGATTTAGCTCAAGTGGAATAAGAGACATGGAAAATGGGAAGTTGTTACTGCTCTGTGGGTATTTGCAGAGAGGGATCCTGGATTCCTACCCTGCCACAGATTCTTCTGTGCACAATGAAGGGAAGACGTCTAAATTACATCAGCTTTACCTTTGCAATAAAGGTGCAAAGAGATTTTTTTCATTATTTTGTTTTGGGTTTCCTTTTTTTATTTTTTGGTCTTCAGCCCGACTTTGTCTTGGTATTTTTGATGAGGTGCAGCATGAGGACATGAGGATGATTATTTCTGAAGAACCAAGATGATGAGAACCCATTTAGGGGGAAACTCTTCACCTTATGCACATGATATAGTTTTTTTCTGTAGATTATCTACTATAACAAAGATAGGAGAGAGATAAAAAACCAGCAAATATATAGCATATTTTTCTTCTTTTGCTGCAATCAAAAAGATGCCTTAAACTTCTCACACAAAGACGAAAATATACAAAACAGATTTTTCTAATTTTAAACCATCATTTACTTTCTGCTTGCTTATTTTAAATATGTTGCATTTTATAAATTCAAAACTTGTAAGCTCAGAGTGGGATGCCTCTCATGGCCCCAAGCAAATATCTCTGATTTTAACATCCTATTATGCATGGATGAAAAGCTAAGCTAATAACTAATTTTCACCCTCACAACACAGCCATCTCTGACAAGATTAAAAGCGATTGTTTCTAAGGGATGTTTACTAACATTAGCCCAAAGTGGACAAGTGGGCAAGTCAGGACGCAAAGAGTGATCCTGCATTAAAACATTAGAACCAGGCAACTTTGGCACTGAACATACAAAAATATACCACATTTGAAGGGAGGAGAAGACATGGGCAGAGACCTAATCATATTAATGAACTAAAAGCAACAGAGGAAAAGACCATGAAGGAAATGCCTAAACGATTTATAAATGAGCATTTAGTTTCATGCTGTCTGTGAATATTGCACAATCTTTCTTAATCTTTATGCCCAAACTGGATGTGTTGTGTATCACTACAGCATATTTAAGAGTGTGTGTAACAGCTATATAGCAGAGAATATGTGGTATCTCTCTTCTTCCGTATTCACATGAGCTCACATACAGAAATTTACCTCCTTATATTGAAACAATGTAAATATTTTTTATCCGGCCAAGTAGAACTGCTTGAGGAGATCTCAATAGAAACAAAAATGCTATATCTGGTCATGTAAACCATCCCTTTGTTCAGCTTCTTAACAATTGCTGTGGGTGCACTGCCTTTTAGCTGAGAGAAAATACATATCTGTTTGTGGTCACTAAAGACATTATGGCACTTTTTATAGAGACGCTTGTGAATGTCAGTATCAGAGTTAAACTGTAGCTTGGGTATTGAGGTCTACCTAAACTTCCCCATGTGGTTTGTCTGAGGCTGTTCTCTATTTCCTTTTCTCTCCAGGACGGCCATGTGGTGCAGCTCTGAATGGCCTAATAATTATCTCATTTTATCTTGTGCTGTATGCGATTTCATCTCAGTGGAGAAATCTAAGATTAATTATACTCATCCACGTTTTTCTAGTTTACTTTTGGTTTTTGTTTTGTTTTATTTGTTTTGAGCACTGGAGTTTTTTTGTTGGCTTGTTATGAGGAGCCAATGAGTTTTGTTAATGCCTCAACAATAAGGCATCAGAGGCACTGGGGGAGGGACATGTGCCATGTCCAGGGGGCAGCCAGGAGAAGATGGAGCAAAGCCTCGACTCTGGGGAGACTTTGCTTGACCACCGGGTCATGTGTCACCTGGGGCAGGCAATCTGCAGGGGAACAGCGAAGTCACGGTACCNAAGCTCCGGGGGCTGTTCTGGCCCTTGCCTTTTGACTCTTCGGGGGCTTTTGGAACTTGCTTTTGGAGCCCTGCCTTTTGGCTCTCCTGCCCTCGCCGGCTCTCGCTCGCCCTCGCGTCTGTCCCGCCTCCCTGTGTCCCTGCCCAGCGCCCGCCCGCTGCGTTCCAGCATCCCTGTCCCTGGCGATCCGAGCCAGCCTGGCCTGCGAGCCAGCCTGCCCGGGCTCCCGGCCCTCCTGCCCGGGCTCCCGGCCCTCCTGCCCGGGCTCCCGGCCCTCCTGCCCGGGCCCGCGCCTCGTGTCCGCCGCCCGCCGCCGCAGGAGCCGCGCCCGGGCAGGAGCGAGCGCAGCCCCGCCTCGGGACATGGACCGCGCTGCCCGACCTCCGGGATAGCGCCCTGCTTTCCCTCGGCCTCCTCTCTCTCCCTCCCGATCTCCTTCCTCTTGCTCCGGCTTCTCTAGCCCTCTTAGTAGGGCAACTCCTTTTTATTTTGTCTTTTCGTTACCAATAAACAGTTCTCAGATAAAACGTTTGCCTCGTTTGGTTTAATTTCGTTCCCGACCATCCATTATTAAAAGATCTAATTGCCCCAGACTGGAAAGCAACACTCACCTTTTGGTTTTTTTTTCCTGAAGCGCTGTGCACCTTCAGAAGTCTACTGAGATTTCAAGGCTGTAAACATTTTCTTACTCATTATCACTACTAGCAACACAAAGATGGTATTTAAATAGAAAATAAGTCTAAAACTCCTGAGTAAGGGAAAATAAAATTTATCAAGAAATTCCCCTGATAATTACTGATGACTGCAGGTGAAATTTAACTGTAAGGCTGACACATAAATTGATACGGGCATTACCAGACACTGTGCAACTTGTGTCATATCTCCTAGTGGCAGAATAGATAACAAGATCAATTGCTCATTTCAGATGAAGAGAGAAGAGTGGCCTAGACAAAAAAACAAAGCAAAAAAAAAAAAAACTTAGTGGATATTGCCTGACCAGTACTGAGTTTACACCAGTACTGAGAAGCAACTGCAATTTTTATCAATGCAGTTAAGCTAGATTTAAACTAACTCTGATCTCAGTGGCAGTGTAGCTGTAGAGATCTGTTGAGATTCAAACTTAACTGGTTAAAGACATTAACCAAACCCATTTGCCCATGGTTTGCACTTTGCACTGAATCTAGACAGCCGCTGTAACACCTATTTGTTATTCAAGTAACTTTATTCAAAGCAGAACTGAGCATTTCTTTCAATATTGCTGTCACACCTGGAGTGTGACTCTATTTTTTTGCCTCTGTTTGTGTGGTACAACCATCTGGAAAACCAATCTAGCTGACTTGCTGAGGATTACCCATTTATTAAAGCATCTTCCTGGAGCATGGCCCAAAATACCATCAGTTTTTGACCTTCAGTTCTGAGTGATCCCACAGAGTCTCAGGTAGTCAGAAATGAGAGAACAGTTTTAGATGGCTCTAATTTATGCCAAACTCAATCTGGCCTCTGCCAGTCCCAAAATCACAGGACTGTAAATATAGTTTCAGGCCATGATTTTCCCACTTTTCCTTGTAGTTTAGACAGACAAAGGGCTTATCCAGCAACTGTACTCCTACTGATTAACTTGGAAAAGTCTCTTTAACAATTTAGAAAATGTACATAAAAAATAGTTTATATTTGGAATATTGTAGCTGAGAACTGAAATCTGAAAGCCTAGGACAGCAGCCTTAAAAACCACCCTTTTCTCTTTGTTTATTTTTCCTTTTTCTCAAGAAAGTATAATTTCTCAGGGAACAAAACACACTTATTTATAACACAGTATGTAATCAGTTCAATCTACCCTCCACCAACAGAAACAACATTTCTACTCAGAACACTGAACAGGAATACATTAAAAACATGACATGGGCCCTTCAGAGGTTTTCAATTATTAGTTTTCATGCATTGCACAAAAGTACAAGCTGTCATTGTATAGTGGCCTTTTAAAATTCAGGGTATGAAATAGATGAGTTTTCTCCCTATACTGTTAAGTTGTTAAGCCCTACCATTGCAAGATGTAAACTCTCCCTCTTTTAAATCTCCTTGCCTCTTTAATGATTCCTGAATACTATAGTTTGCATAGATGGAAAATATAAAAATGAAAAGCATCAGAGCCCATGGAACAGGACATGGATTTTTGAGATGATCTATTTCTTTTCCAGGCTATGTCATTAGCTTCCCAGGTCATTCTGTTTGGCTACTTATTGCTCCCTGTTACAAAAGAGCAATAAGACCACTCATCCACGTTTTTAAACCTTCTGAGAAAATAAAATTGCATTTACTTATTAAATAATTAGACTGATTCTGAAGTTTAAGACTGACATCTGTCAAAGTACTTCTATTGAAATATAATTCATTGTAATAAATATTATTCCTAGTAAAAATTTAAATGCAGATAATTTTGTATAATTTACTTAGATTTACGTTTCTCTTAAGTATATAAAATACTTCTACTTCATGTAAGGTTTTCCTTACATGAAGTAGAAGTTTACTTCTACTTCAGGTAAACTTTATGTAAAGTTTATTTAAGTCAAATGATCTTCTCACCTAAATTTGGTGCTGTTGTTGGAGGCTACCATGTCTTTGAAAGTCTGCTAGACTCTCATAGATAGATTCTAAAAACTGCCTGTTAATATAATACATTTGTGAACTTCACCCAGTACATATGTTATTTTTTAAGTTCTTTAGGGAGAACAGAATAAAAATTATTAAACCTATAATTATAAACTCTATAAAACCTAAAAAACTATAATTATAAAACCTATAGTCTTGAGTCATAGACCAAGAGTCTTGCTGTACACAGAGTTCAGAGATCCCTGCTATGTCTTTCAGCTTCAGGTAAAGACATGCTTAACCACAGTGACTGGGAACAGTGTATTTCTTCACACTTCCACAGTAATTAGTACTTCCAGCCCAGTTTAAGATATGGTGTTTTTCACATAAACCTTTCCAAGACTGCACAAATATCAAGGTGTCTGAATTTGGCTTGCACTTTTGTAGTCAGCCACTTCTGGGAATATGATACAGGGCATATACTTTGTTAAAAACTCATACAATGTATTTTTGGCTTGAAATGAGTACTTTCTGAAGCAAGCAGTTTATTGCCAAAGTTAAAAAAATTGTATGATAATGGTAGACTTAAAAGAATTAGTTCTTACTAAAGCTGACATAACAGCAAATAGTAAAAACTTGAATATTTCAATATAATTTCTAAAGTATTAGCAAATGTGCTTTAGAAAAACTCTGTAGAGATTGGTGTAAAAACAGAAGTACTATGCTGATATGCTTTCAGCCATATGTTATGTTGTTTTATTTTTCAGCACATGTCATCAACAGTTTTCTTTTGATATGATCAAAGAACCATACACATTCACTCAAATAAGGTATAAAGAAATCTGTGCTTCTGTTTTTCTTTAGTTTTCAATCTTTCATTTTGTCTGTTCTCTAAACAAGAAACCAGGAGTATTCTCACGGCTAAGATGTATATCAATTAAAAGTGAAGTATGTGCTAGAGGAACACTAAAAACTTCAGGACCTTTTAGATATGCATATCAGTGGTAGGAACCTGATTGCACTCAGTTGTCACAAAAGGAAAAATACATATACAGATAACTGGATTGAATGGAAGCAACTATTTTGGGTTACTGAACTGAGCTTGTAATGGCATGCCTGTATACACTCTGAGCTTTCATTACTGGCTAGAAGAAAACATTATTATATATACTTGTGGGTTTTTGGCTGGGCTCCACAAGTGCATCAAGATGAAAGGAACATTTATTTTTTAAAGAACTTAAAGGTACAAAACTTCCTCATACTCACTAGTGCCAAAACTAGAGATTGATACAATAACGTAAAGCCACTAGCCATATTTTACAAACATTTTTGTGATCCCATGAAATCCCGTAAGACAGTTTGTACTAAGATGGAAAATCTTTTAAGGATGCTGATTACTTTCATTATGGCCAGTGTGCATGGAACACCTATACCTTCAGCTCAGGGAAAAGGAACAGCCTCATGGAGGGTAACTACTTTCCATATTTTGCATGTTAAACACTGAAAAATCATTACTTTGGCCAAAAAGCTATCTACTAGTGTAAAAATAATGAGGATTTCTTGTAGCCTTTGTTTAAATGAGCCATTGTCCGGATGCCCCTGTGAGCTTCTTCCTTCAGAGAAGGAAGGTTATGTGGAAACTTCTTTTCTGCAACTAGAGAATGAAAGGCTGCTCTATAAAAAAAACTGTAGACACTTTGGTAGATCCAGAGCTCTGAATATGTTTCCTAGTCTCCAGCATGTGAAGAAGGTTAAAGGAAGGGAGCATAAGCCTTGATATCTTGCTTTCAGACCAACCCCCACTTGAAACTGTACTTTGCACAGTTCAGCACTCTTCCAAAGCATTGCCAGAGCTGAAATTTGTACTATGTGCACTTATATTTCTAGTTATGGTTAGCAATGTGACTGCTTCTGTGCCTACAGAGATTTGTTTTGGCCATGTTGATGTTCACAACAGCCAATATGACAAAACTACCCCAAAAAAAAAAGTGTCAAATGCCTGAACTGTCTTAAATATTACTTCTCTTACTACTAATTACTGCTATTTTATTTCTGAAAGTTTCAGGTTTGTGTGGAATGCGCATTCCTGCTTCTCTAGATCTGCCACTACAGTGGTATTGCTTAGTGTATCTGGGGCAACTATAAGCAGGTAGAAAGTGTTTGTGTATGTGTGTATGTGTGTGTGTGTGT
>VWYI01038388.1:0-10090 GCA_013399455.1 Anthoscopus minutus | reverse complement strand
GCCATGGGGGGACGGAGCCTTCGGTCCCCGGGAGCCCCCCCCGGTACTCACGGAGGGGCCGGGCAGCCCAGGGAAGCCTCTCTCGCCTCTCTGGCCGGGGAGACCGACGACACCGCGCTGGCCTGCGATACCTTGGGGTCCGGGCGTGCCGGGAGCGCCCTGCGGGGACAAACGGCGCCTCAGCGGTGGCAGCGGCGGGTGTCACCCTCGCGACAAAGGGGACGGCGAGAGGGGGTGACGAGCAGAGGGGTCTGGGCAGAGGGGGGTGACTCACGATGGGGCCGTCAGCGCCGGGGGCTCCCTTCTCGCCAGGGGGGCCGGGGGGACCGGCGGGTCCCGGCTCTCCGGGGCGGCCGTCGGGGCCGGTCTCACCGCGGGGTCCTTTGCCACCTTCCTTCCCGCTGGGACCGGGTGGGCCGGGGAGGCCGATGTTGCCCTGCACGGGGGGGAGGCGATGCCGTCAGGCCGGGACCCCCCTGCTGCCAGCTGAAGGGCGGCCAGGGGTGTCCCGGTGCCAAGCGGGACAGGGCGGCCACGTGCAGCACCTGGATGGTGCCTCTTGTGTCCCCAACACCTCCTGTCCTGTGTCCCCAGCATCTCCCACTCTGTGTCCCCAGCACTTCCTGTCCTNGTCCCCAGCCCCTCCTGTCCCCAGCACCTCCTGTCCTGTGTCCCCAGCACCTCCTGTCCCCTGTCCCCAGCATCTCCCACTCTGTGTCCCCAGCATCTCCCACTCTGTGTCCCCAGCCCCTCCTGTCCCCAGCCCCTCCTGTCCCCTGTCCCCAGCACCTCCTGTCCTGTGTCCCCAGCATCTCCTGTCCCCACTCGGTGTCCCCAACACCTTCTGTCCTGTGTCCCCAGCATCTCCCACTCTGTGTCCCCAGCACTTCCTGTCCTGTGTCCCCAGCATCTCCTGCTGTGTCCTCAGCCCCTCCTGTCCCCAGCAGCAGCCCCACATCTCCCCCCAGGGGTACTCACTGAGGGGCCGGGGGGTCCAACTCTTCCAGCAGCACCAGGGAAACCAGTAGCACCCTGCAAGGGAGGAAAGCGGCCGTCAGCGGGGTCCAGGGGACAATCCCCTGCCTGGGAGTCACCGCAGGGAACCCCAGGGCTGCTGGTCAGGAGGAAAGTGCCCACCTGGGGGGCTGATTTGGGAGTATAAAATCAACCTCCCCCCTTTTCCTCCTGCTCTGTCCCCTGCTGGGACAAAACCACCCCACCCTGGTGCCATCCCCAGACGATTTTGGGGGCACAGGGCCGGCGGTGCCCCACGGTGTGGGGGGAGCAGAGTCAGAGTTAAAGCACCTCGGGGTTGTTCACACCCGGGGTTGTCCCCAGACTCCCCCAAACGCCCCTTCCCCACAAGCCCGGTACTTACAGGGGGTCCAGCGCTTCCGCGAGCACCTTTGGGACCGGGAGCACCAACAGCACCCTGGGCAGGAGGAAGAGGAGGAAGAGGAAGAGGAGGACAGGGGTGAGCTGCGCTGTGGGGCTGCAGCCCGGGCGGGCAGGGGGCTTCGGGGGACACTTACAGCAGGTCCAGGAGCACCAGTGGGGCCAGCGGGGCCGGGGGGACCGGCGTCACCTTTGGCTCCAGCATCCCCAGTTTCACCTTTAGCACCAGGCTGGCCGTCAGCGCCCTGCGGGACACGGGGCCGGGGTGAGCCCGGGGGGCTCAGAGCCACTCTGGGGGGCAGGAGTGGACCCCCGGGAAGGGGGGGACCAGGCCCTCGCACTTACAGGGGGGCCAGCAAATCCAGCAGGACCGGGAGGGCCGGGCTCGCCGCGGTCACCCTGGAAATGAGAGACGGGAGGGAACGGCGTGAGACAAGCAGGGGACGGCCACCATGGCCACCGAGGAGCGGCCACCCCATGGCAGGGCCATCACCGGGGGTGGGGGACACTTACAGGAGCACCACGGGCACCAGTGGGACCAGCAGGACCGGGGGGACCGGCTTCACCCTAGAAAAGGGGAGAAAAACCGAAGAAAAGGGATCAGGGCTGTGGCGAGGAGGCGGCGGTGGCTGCCTGGACACACCTGTCCCCTCGGGATGTCCCTACCTTGTCACCAGGAGCACCAGCGGGGCCGGGGGGGCCGATGGGACCGGTCAGGCCTCGGAGACCGTCCTTGCCAGGAGCGCCATCAGCACCTTTGGGACCAGGGTCGCCCTGAGGAAGGGACACAAGGAGGGGTTATGGGGACAGGTCCATTGTGGGGGTTCACCCCTCTCTGCACTGAGACACCCCCGGTTCTTCATCCTCCCTGGGACAGACTGGAACCATCCTCCTCCTCCTCCTCACAAGAGCTGGGCTCTCAGCGAGGGTTTGTCCCCACAGGATAGGGACAGAGGTGACAGAGCCGAGCCTCCCCACCAGCCTCATCTCGGAGGCACATCCAGCCCTGAGGGGATGATGAGAGGGACACAGGGAATGGTGGGGAGCAGTTTAATTTGGATTTTGGGGACACGAGGGGTCTGGGGACACTCACTCTGTCACCCTTGGCGCCTGGCAGGCCGGCAGCACCACGTTCTCCGGGCATACCCTGCAGACCGGGGGGCCCTTGGTTCCCGGGGGCTCCGGGAGCACCAGCATCGCCCTGGGAAAGGGGGAAAACAGGGATTAGCGAGATCCCGGCACAGCAAATCCATCCCGCCTTCAGCCCCAGTCTCTGAGGGTGAAGCCAAACCCAGCCACCCTCACACCCGTGCCCCGTGAGCTGGGGACAGTCCCCTGCCACACCCAGCCCGGCACCTACCTTAGCACCGTCGTTACCGGGAGCACCGTTAGCACCACGAGGACCTTGGGGACCGGGGGGGCCTTGGACGCCGCGTTCTCCAGGGAATCCTCTCTCACCCTGCGGAGGGAAGGCGGCCCCGAGGCCGTCAGGGGCGTGTGGGGCACTTTGGGGTGCCCAGAGTTGAGGGGAGACACAGGGGCTCAGCTTACCCTGGCACCGGCGGGACCGGGGGCTCCGGCATCTCCGGGGACACCCTGAGAGGGAGGGAGAGGGTGACGAGTCACAGGGGAACGGGTGGCACTGGGGACAGGCAGAGGGGTCCCCGGGGTGCCCACAGGGGTCCCTCATTCCCTGAGCAAGGCTGGCATTCCCACTGCTCCCCCAGCATGGACGCCGGGGTGCCCAGCAGCCGCTGGTGTCACCGGGAGAGGGGCGATGCAGAGGGGACAGGACTGTCCCCAATGTCCCCAATGCCCACACTCACCTGCTCACCGGGCTTGCCAGCCTCGCCAGGGGGGCCAGCGGGGCCGGGCAGACCCTGGGGAGGAAGAAGAGAATCCGTGAGCCACCATGGAGGGGACAAAGGCAATGTCACCCACACTCGGGGCGCTTTGTCCCCCCACTGGGGAAGGGGACACCCCTCACCTGGAAGCCAGGAGCACCAGCGGGACCTTGTTCACCTCGTTCTCCAGCGGGACCCTGGGGGACACAGGACAGGCATGGAGGGGGGCAGGTGGCTCCCGAGCCCTTTGCCCGGTGGCCGGGCGTGGCTTTGGTCACCCGCGGGCCGGGCCATACTCACGGTGGGGCCGGGGGGACCTTGGGCACCGGTTTCACCGTCTTTGCCAGCAGCACCCTGGGGAGGAGGGAGGGGAAGGTGCTCAGAGCAGCGCCCGCAGGGCTCTGAGCCCCTCCCGAGCTGGGCGTGGGCCTGGCCACGGCCACGGGATCCTTCGAAGGCCGGGAGACACCGCGGCGAGCTGCCCGCGGCCACGTCACCGCCGCTGTCCCCGCTCCAACACCGCCGGTAGCCACCGGGACGGGATCCCAAACACCTCATCCCGCTGCGGGCTCGGGCCGGGAGCCTTCCCTGGCTGCGCTCGGCCACCTCACACCGCATTCACAGCCCGTTCACAGCGCGTTCACAGCCATGGCGGCTGCCCCGTGCCAGGGCGGCCCTCCCTGCCACCCACCCCACACGGGGGTGATGCTCCCTGTCACCCTCCCTGCCACCCCACACTGGAGTGATGCTCCTCTGTCCCCCTCCCTGCCACCCCACACTGGAGTGATGCTCCTCTGTCACCNGTGACCCTCCCTGTCACCTCACACCGCGGTCACCCTCCCTTGTCACCTCCCCCGGGCTCTTTGTGCCCCACCCCACACTCACCACGGCGCCGGGGGGACCGGGAGCTCCTCTCTCGCCAGGTTTGCCGGGTTCACCCTAAAAACAGAGCGGGACGAGCCCGTGACGACACCGGGGAGGGGGGGACAGGTCCCCTGAGCGTCCCTCGGGGACCAGCGGGCGGCAGGAGCCCCGGGGAGGGTGGCACTCACCGCAGCACCTTTGGGACCGGGGAATCCCATCACGCCGGCCTGGCCTCTGGCTCCGGGGGGGCCGGGGGGGCCGGGACGCCCGTCTTGACCAGCGGGGCCCTGTCGGGGGGATCCAGCGCCCCTTTAGCGGAGCCCGTGACGAGCCAGGGGAGGAGGGGACATCAGCGGGGACAACTTACAGGGGGGCCGGTCTTGCCGTCGGGACCGGGGCTTCCGGGGCTTCCAGTCAGGCCCTGCGAGGCAGCGGGAGGGGGGTGAGGAGCTCAGGAATTTCAGGGGATGCTCCAGAGAACGGGAGCATCCTGGAAAGCACGGAGAGCGGGACAGCCTTGTGGCCGTGCTGGTGTGGCTCCGTGTCACCGTGTCACCGTGTCACCGCGCCCTCTCACCTTGGCACCGGGGAGTCCGGGTTCCCCGGGGCGTCCAGCTTCACCAGGAGATCCTTTGGGGCCAACGGGGCCGGGAGAGCCGCGCTCGCCGGGGGGACCCTGGGAAGGGGGGACAGCGGTGACCCAGCTGCGGGACAGCACCCGCGCACCGGGACAGAGCCGTGTCCCCGCAGGCGGCAGCGACACGGAGCCGCTGTGGCCGCTGTGTGGGGCACAGGTGACAATGGCCAGAGTCCCCGCGGTGCCGCTGACGCGACTTTGTCCCACAGACGGACGCGGACACTCACCTTGGGACCGGCGATGCCATCGCCGCCAGGGAAACCGCGACTGCCGGGAGCACCCTGAGGGGGACACGGCAGGGTCAGTGTGGGGACACGGGGGGACCTGGGGGGCCGGGGCGAGGGTTGTGCCAGAGCGGGACATGGCCACGAGTGGGAGCAGCCTGAAGGGGCTGGCGATGTCGCCACGGTGTCCCCGAACACGCACGAGGTTCAGCCGCTGGCCGCGGGAGGAGGACGGGGATGGGGACAGGGACAAGGCAGGAGTGGGGACAGGGACAAGGCAGGGGTGGGGACAGGGACGCTGCTACTCACACGTTCGCCAGCGGGGCCGGGCAGCCCAGCGGGGCCGGGCTCACCCCGGGCTCCTCTCTTGCCTTCCTCGCCAGCGGGGCCGGGGGGGCCTTGGACACCAGCGGGACCCTGGGGAAGGAGGCGAAGGGATGAGGACCCCCGGGAGCGGCCGGAGCCAGCAGGGACCGCGCCCCCAGGGACATCGCGGGGTCACTCACGGGTTCGCCTTTGGCACCGGTGTCACCTTTGTTGCCTGGAGCTCCGGGCTCGCCCTGGAGGGGAGAGAAGAGAGAAAAGGTTTTAATGCTGGACTGAGGAGCAGAGGGACCCCCGAGTCACATCCCGATGAGCCCTCAGAGGGACAAGGACCCAGCACCTGCCACCCCCTGCACCACCCTGCCCTGGCACCTCCGGAGGCACCTCCAGGCGGGACTGCAGCAGCTTCCTGAGAATCCCAGCCCGGGAAGCGGCAGCTGCGGGAGCCCGGGGATACTCACGGTGTTACCCTTGGGGCCGGGGGCACCGCTGGGACCCTGGGGTCCGGAGGGACCGCGGGCACCGGGGAAGCCGGGAGCGCCAGCAATGCCAGGAGCGCCCTGCAAGAGGCACAGGAGGCCGTGAGGAAACAGCGCGGCCCTTCCTGCCCCGGCCGGAGGGGGACACCAGGGACACTCACGGTCGCGCCCTTGGCACCAGGTTGGCCGTCAGCACCGGGGTTGCCCTGCGGAGAAAAGGAGGAAGAGGAAGGGTCACGGCAGGGCTGGCGGGATGTGAGGACAAAGGACGGGGAGCCCTCGGGTGTCACTTACAGCAGGACCGGCAGCGCCAGCGGGGCCGGGGGGACCGGGCTCACCACGAGCGCCTTGGGGACCTTCACTGCCACGAGCTCCCTGGGGACCGGTCTCACCCTGGGGAGGAAGAGGAGGAAGAGCCGTGAGCGCCAGGGCTGCCCTGACCCCCAGCAGGGCTGATTCCATCCATGGCTCCTGCCCGTGGAGACGCGCGGTGCTCGGGTGATGCCACCGTCACCACCTGCGACAGGTGCCCAGGACACGGCTGGGGACGTCCCCAGGTGGCGCAGGCAGTGCCACTTCGGCCTCGGAGACCCCTCCCCTGCCCAGAGCTCCCCCAGCCCGCGCTCCCAGTGCCCCCCAGCCCCTCCCAGCCCGGCTCTACCTTAGCACCAGCGGCACCGGGGAAGCCGGGGGGACCAGCGGGACCGGTGGGACCCTAAAAGGGAGAGAGGGCAGATCAGAGGGGGGATCCCAGGTCTCACCTGGCGCGGGTGGGATCCCCAAGCAGCAGAGCCCTGGCTCCCGGCCAGGATTCCCCATCCGGGGCAGCTGCGATGGGATCTCCCTCGGGAGAAGCTGCAGGAGGGTGAATGGGGCCGGCGGAACTTACGGGGGGACCGGCAGCACCGGGAGCACCGTCATTGCCACGAGCGCCCTGCGGGAGAGGGGACACGCTGAGTGACGCCCACGGGTGGGACTGGTGACCCTCATGGGTGGGACAGGTGAACCCCCGGCCCCCCATACCCAGGCAGGGCTCTCAGCCCTGCCCACCCCAAATACTCACAGCTGGGCCAGATGGGCCGGGACGGCCTCTCTCACCGGGCAGACCACGAGGACCCTGGGGAGGGGACAGAACATGCTTAGGACACGTTTGGGTCACCTGGATGGGCGCTTGTCCCTTTCTGAGCCTCCTCCCATCCGTGTGCCCCCTCTGCTGCTGCCCACGGTGACGTTTCCAAGGGGTTCAACCCCTGCCGATCCCTGTGGATCCCTGAGGAGGAGCTGGGTCCCCATCAGGTGTCACCTCCCCCATCCTTGTCCCCTCAGCTCCCAGAACCTCCCCCCTGCACCCCCTGGGTCCAGCACTCACCATCTGCCCAGGAGCTCCGTTCTCTCCGGGGCTGCCGGGCTCTCCCTAGGGAGGAAGGACACCATGAGGGAGCTGCTCTACAGGGAGGAGGGGACAGCAGTGACATTGCCAGGACAGGGGTGACACTGCCACCACTCCTCACCTTGGGGCCAGCAGGTCCAGGCTCACCCTTGGCACCATCCAGACCACTGAAACCCTGGGGGGCAGGAGAGAAAAGGGGGTGGGGGGAGTCAGGAGGGGACCCTGGGTGAGGTCAGGGGTCCTTTGTCCCCTGAGTGTCACCAGCACGGGATGGGGGGGACTCACTCTGTGTCCCTTCATGCCAGGCAGGCCAGCAGTGCCGGGGAGACCTCGAGCACCCTGGGGGAAACGGGAGGTGGTGATGGAGGTGCTGGGGGGGCTGTCCCCACACCAGAGCCCCCTGTTCCCGAGGAGGGGACAGCTGGGAGTGTCCCCTCGTGTGTCTCACCTGGGGGCCGGGGGGACCCCGCTCTCCGGGGCGGCCAGGCTTGCCAGCTTCACCCTGAGGACAAGGACAACGCCTTGGTGGCATGTCCCCAAGCCAGGCAGCTCCTGCTCACCTGGGAGGGGCTGACAGGGCCACCAAAGTTGAGGGGACCTCATGGACAGGCCACTTACGTCATCTCCATTCTTGCCAGGGGGGCCAGCGGGACCTCGGGGACCCATGGGACCCTAGGAGAGAGGGAGGGCAAGGATGAGGGTGCTCAGCTGTCCCGTCACCCTGCCACCCACCCTGGGCAGTGCCAGCCCCAATGCCATGGATCCCAGAGCAGGGACAGAGTGGCCACAGCCAGGCTGGGAGCAGCAGCATTGTCCCCATCCCCAGGGGACATGGGCTGGAGCAGCAGGTGACAGCACTCACAGAAGCACCAGGCTCTCCAGGTTCACCAGGGGGACCTTGGAAACCTTGAGGACCCTGTGGAGAAAAAATAAAAGGGAAAAAAAATGGGTCAGAAAGTGAGAGATTTGGACCTGGATCCCCCCAGCGGCACTGGTGGTGTCCTTCCATGTGGTGGCATCAGAACTTTGTCCCCACGTGCTTCTGTAGCTGTCAGGAGGGGTGTGACACCCTCCAAGCTGTCCCCCCACCACCCAGAGGGGCCCTGGGGGCTGTTTGTCCCCAGACCCAAATGGACAGGAAGAGGTGACACTCACGGGAGCACCGGGAGGTCCGGGGAGACCACGGGGACCAGCTGGGCCCTGGGGGAGAGCAGAAAGGGTCATCAGTGGCTGCCTTGTCACCCTGGCCCTGTCCCCATCACCACCCCCTGGGCCCTGGTGCCACCCTGCTGTCCTCACCTCCACCCCATCACTGCCCCAAAGCCACCTCCTCCCTGTCCCCATCACCCTCCACTCCCTGTCCCCATTGTCACCCCATCCCTGCCCCTATTGCCACACTCCCATTGCCACCCCAGCACCGTGTCCACATCCCTGTTCACATCTCCACCCATTCCTTGTCCCCACTGCCACCCCATCCCTGTCCCCATCACCAACCTGTCCCCAGCTCTGTCCCTATCCCTGTCCCAATTCCCATACATTCCCTCTCCCTATTGTCACTCCATCCCTGTTTCCATTCCTGTCCCCATCCCCATTTCCTGTCCCCATCCCAGTCTCCACAACCCTGTCCCCATCGCTCCCCATTTCTTTTCCCTATCCCTGTCCCCATCACTCCCCTACTCTGTCCCTATCCTGTCCCAATCCCTGTCCCCATCACTCCCCATTTCCTCTTCCCATTTCCTGTCCCCATCCCTGTCCCCATCACTCCCTGTTTCTTTTGCCTGTCCCTGTTCCCATCCCTGTCCCTGTCCCTGTCCCCATCCCCATCCCTGTCCCCATCACTCTCCATTTCTTTTCCCTGTCCCTGTTCCCATCCTTGTCCCTGTCTCCATCCCTGTCCCCATCACTCCCCATTTCTTTTCCCTGTCCCCATCCCTGTCCCTGTCCCCATTTCTTTTCCCTGTCCCTCTCCCCACCCCTGTCCCCATTTCTTTTCCCTGTCCCTGTCCCCATCNCCCTGTCCCCATTTCTTTTCCCTGTCCCTGTCCCCATCCCTGTCCCCATTTCTTTTCCCTGTCCCTGTCCCCATCCCCTCCAGACCCAATGTCCCTCCCACACCCTGCTGCTCACTAGCACAGGGAGCCCTCCTGTCCCCTCCCTCAGCTTCACCGCCACGCCCTGTGCCCCTCGTGTCCCCCAGTGTCCCCAGTGTCCCCAATGTCCCCAGGCTCACCATGGGCCCGGGCACGGCCATGCCCCCGGCCTTCTCGTCGTAGCCGTAGGACATTTGGGGAGCGAAGTTCTGCGGGAGAGGGGGGAGAGCAGGGGGTGAGCGGGGCACGGGACCCCCGGGGCACGGGACCCCCGGGGGGGCTGCGCTGCCAGGGACCCCCCCACACTCACTCCGCCGAGGNCCCTGTCCCCATTTCTTTTCCCTGTCCCTGTCCCCATCCCTGTCCCCATTTCTTTTCCCTGTCCCTGTCCCCATCCCCTCCAGACCCAATGTCCCTCCCACACCCTGCTGCTCACTAGCACAGGGAGCCCTCCTGTCCCCTCCCTCAGCTTCACCGCCACGCCCTGTGCCCCTCGTGTCCCCCAGTGTCCCCAGTGTCCCCAGTGTCCCCAGGCTCACCATGGGCCCGGGCACGGCCATGCCCCCGGCCTTCTCGTCGTAGCCGTAGGACATTTGGTGAGCGAAGTTCTGCGGGAGAGGGGGGAGAGCAGGGGGTGAGCGGGGCACGGGACCCCCGGGGCACGGGACCCCCGGGGCACGGGACCCCCGGGGGGGCTGCGCTGCCAGGGACCCCCCCACACTCACTCCGCCGAGGCCTGGGGGGCCGGGAGGGCCTGGGGGTCCCGGGAGTCCGGGCTGTCCTGGAATTCCATCTCTGCCGGGGGGACCGGGGAGTCCCTGGGGAGAGAAGAGGCGAGTGAGC
>VWYI01038386.1:0-23551 GCA_013399455.1 Anthoscopus minutus | reverse complement strand
GGGAGTCAGCTGAGGAAATGACTAAGACACCATCCATCATATTTGAGATGGCAGTCTGAGGAAGTTCCCAGTGACTAAAAAAGGGGAAATATAATGCCTATTTTTAAAAAGGGAAATAGGGATGACCCAGGGAATTACAGACCTGTCAACCTTGGTGCCCAGAAAGGTAATGGAGGAGATGCTTCTGGAAACTATGCTAGGATGCATGGAAAAAAATGAGATGATCCGTGACAGCAATTTCCCTAATAGCAAATTGTGCCTGCCAGATTTCTTTTCCACCTATGATGAGGTTATAGCAATGATGAATGAGAGAAGAGCAACTGATGTCATCTACCATAACTTGTGGAAAGTATTTTACACTGTCCTGGGTGACATTCTTTTCTCTAGAGACATGGATTTGATGGGTTCACTACTCAGTGGTTAAGGATTTGGCTGGATGTTTGCACTCAACAAGTTGTGGTCATGTGGCTCTATGTCCAGATGGAGGCCTCTGATGAGTGGTGCTCCTCAGGGGTTGGTTTTGGGACCAGCACTGATTAACATCTTTGACACAGACAGTGCACCCTCAGCAAGTTTGCCAACACCAAGCTATGTTGTTGACAAGCAGTCAGTGTGCTGAGGGAAGGGATGCCATCCAATGGGACCTTGTCAGGCGTAAGAGGTGGGGCTGTATGAACCTCATGCTGTTCAACAGGGGCAAGTGCAAGGTGCTGTGCCTGTGTTGGGGTAACCCCAAGCAGGAGTACAGGCAGATGAATGGATTGAGACCAGCCTGGAGGAGAAGGACTTAGGGGTGTTGGTGGACAATAAACTGTGCGCTCACAGCCTGGAAACAACTATAACCTGGCCTGCATCAAGAGCAGTGGGGCCAGTATTTTGAGAGGAGTTATTCTCCCCCTCTACTCTCACTCTTGTGAGAGACCACCTAGAGAGCTGCCCCAGGTAGAGAGCTGGGGTTCACAACTTAGGAAGGATGCTCACAACTTAGGGTGTGATGAGACACTGGAACAGATTGCCCAGAGAAGTTTTGGATGGCCCATCTCTGAAAGTATTCAAGGCCAGGCTGGAGCGGACTTTAATAACCTGGTCTAGTGGAAGATGCCTCTGCCCATAGCAGGGAGGTTGGAACTACATGATCTTTAATGTTCCTTTCAAACCAAATCATTCTATGATTCTGTGGAATAACACCTGAGAGAAAGAAGTGATTGATACACAATGAAGTCCCCACTGACCAATGTTCAGGCTCTCTCCGAGTGTCTCTGAGCGTCTCCTGGTCAATTCAACACCAATTTATAAATGAAGCATGACATTCTATGGTGTGGAATATCTCTTTAGCCAGTTCCAGTCAGCTGACCTGACCATGCTTTTTTTGCATCTCCTCACTGGCACAACATAAGAAACTGAAAAGTTTTTTTAAGTTCTAGTAAGCACTACTTAGCAACAACCAAAATATCACTGTGTTATCAACATTAACTCCATTTCAGCTGAAACCAGGATCTTGCATACATCATAGCCTCTCATGGTCTCTTTCTGTTCTGCATTTCTATGACTCCCAAGTGAATCAAAAATAGGATAAAATTTCACTGTGTATGTGCATATGCGTGTGAATGTGTATGTGTATGTATATGTGTATATGTGTATATGTGTATGTGTATGTGTATGTGTTTTCTGAAGAATACAGCCAATTTTTGTCATGAACCTAACAACTGCCTGCAACACAAAGTGTGCTAGTAAGGAATAAAAGAATGTTACATTTTTCAGAGGATTAGACAACTAAGGGAAGGTACCTAATAGGACTGAAAAATGTGTGTAACAACTAATGACCCTTTCTCTCATTAAAGTAATTGAGGCATATACTATATTATATACAAAGATTTTTTTTCTAGACTGAAGTGAAGGTAATTATGAAATATGTCTGTTAATGGGGTGCTAAGCCAACAAATGTTAGTTTACAACCTATGCAGTTCATTAGCACATGCTTTATTCTCAGCTGGAGTCCTGCTGACTTGAGTACAACTTTGTAACCCACTTCAATATCAAACCCCCTTCAAGCTATCAAATATGTGGAACAATCACAGAAGGTTTTTCCTTAGGTCTCCTTATCCTTCAGAGACTATTTCCTTCTTCATGACATGCCTCTGTTCTCTGGTCCCAGTTAGCCCTCGGAGGCAATCTCAGCTGACCTCAACCTCAAGGGAGCTTCCTCCCGAGCAGAGGCAAAACTCCTTAGCTTGGTGTTGTTGGAAGGGTCCTCTCAGAAGGGCAGTCCTCAGAGCAATGGGCGAAGGAGGACCCCTGAGGCAGCAGTTCCAGCGAAAACAGCTTTATTAACAATGTAACAGCCCTGAAGGGTGATGTGCTCAGGAGCCTCGAATACAGAGCTTGCACTTATAAAGGGAAGGAGNAGAGAACTTTCTGGAAAGGTGCAACAAACCATTCAGCATGGGGGGAGGAACAGGACAAAACCACTATAATTTATTATAGAAATTGGAATAAACTCCTAAATCCACTGCAACAATGGCATTTGTTTAAGCACAATGTTTTTCATGTAAAACACATGAGAATAGATATTCTTGGTTGTAGGCTGTAATGGGTGAATTGACTCATCCCAGCAGGACAATTCTTATCTTCTCTTATATGTTATTTTCTGGAAAAACCCCTATTGCATTGTTAAGAATCTTAATATATTTTTAGAGTCTTCAGCTCAGTTTTGTTAACAAAGGAAATTAGCTGGAGACACTAGATAATTTCCTAAAAATCTGACAACAACAAATCTCCAACCTTGACCATGGTGAAGATGCAGATAAAGTAGATCTTGTTCATATAAATTGTTTTTTAATTCAAATTATATTGAATTAAAAAAAAATGTATTGTGATTGTCTCAATTTCAGGGCTGCATAGAGAAATTATTTTTGCAGTGATAAATCATTTTCAAGCAAGAGTACAACTGGATATATTTAGTGTAAGACAGAAAAAGATAAAAGAGGTTTTAGGAACAAAACAACACAGTCAGTTGCTTTGTGACATATCTCTGTGGGAGAGTTCATTGGCAGCTGTTCAACAACATTTGTAAGCTAACATTAAATTAAGTCTAAATGTATGCAGTCCTTAACCATACTCTTCCACCTAAATATTGACAACTTTTGGGTGATTTAACACCAAAAAATTATATTTTACAACCTAATTCCTTGCCTCATAAACTTTAAACTACTTAGGCAATCTTCCAGCCTTCTTTATTTTCAAGTAGCAACAGCTCAGAATTATATTCAAATCAAAGAACATGCATGTCACAGGAATTACATGGGATAGTTTCTTCGTTCCCAGCCTGCAGATTTGTTGGTGTTATGAAGAACAGACAGACAAATAACAAGATGCTATTTACCATGTGTTCACTTTCTGAGTGATTAAATAATATCAGACTGGTAGAAACTGAAATCTGATGTAGAATTTGAAGAGTGTACTTAAAGACATTCAGGAGTTTCTGTCTGAAATATCCCTCACCAAGGCTGCCAGGACCAGGGACCAGTTTTCAGACCATCTGGGACCAGTTATTTCTAATAACTTTTACCTTAATATCTAATGATTTTTATTTAACTACAATTTAAGTGTTTTTAATCTGTCAATTTTTGCTTCATCGGGTACAGAAAATTATTTAAAATAGGCATCCTAATATTAACTGCAATTTTATTAATGCTTAAATGACAAGATTTTTTTATTGTATTAAGATTTATATGGGAAAAGTTTGTAATTATGCCTGAATTCAGGCAATCTGATATTCAGAAGAAATACATTTTGATCTTCATGTTTTGTGGTTTTCACCGAGTTCTAGTGTTTCTTCAATAGTGAAAATGCACATAGTAGTAGAGTAAGTACTTGCTTGCCTGGGAGCTTCATAATTTCTTCTTCACCTATAGAGAAACCCAAGCACACTGATAAGGTCGAGAATTTCCAGACCAGAAATCTCCTCTCTCATGCTTTTACAAGCAATCAGACAAAGAAGAGAAGTTTGCTTTACTCCAAAAATTAGGTATATGTAAAGCCATTTCTTTTACAATATCCTCCTCTCAATCCTCCTCCACTCCTTCTGGAAATACATCTTGAAGTGATAAAAATTTCTTTAAAAATTATTGGATAAATGGGATATTACACTTTTCCTTAGAATAATATTATAATTCTACTTTGATGTTTTTATTTAATAAATAGGAAAAAAATAATTTATTCCTTCCTTCCTTAATGATTGTGCTATGACACACTGTCATAGTTCAATATCCAACGCAGTAATGTAGAACAAATGGTATTTAAAAGGTATTTATCTCCTTAGGTCAGTGCTAATTCTTCTGAACTCTAAATGTTTTTAACTTCTGAATTATATGCAACTACATGCCACAGAATTATTTACTACAGTAAGAGAAATAGTGTTCAGATCCATTTAATGCAGATTTAGTAAATACATTGATTTATAAATAATAAAAGCACTAAATCATGTCAGCCACAAAATAAAACAAACAAAAAATATTATGGTAAAATATGTATCAGAGAAGAAAGGATTTTAAAAAAAGATAATCTGTTAAAAAGAACCCTTGGCTTTGGTTGGTTTGTTTGTGGGGTTTTTTTTGTTTGTTTTAAGATAAAGCCATCTATTCTAAGCATACAGAAAGTAGTGTTTGAAAGGAAAAAGGAATGTTCTGCATTATACGGGCAGCTTATTTAATCAGGTTCAGGTTTGGAGGAAAAAGGTACGTACTTCTTACACCACTTTATGAACTGTACAAGCCGATTTATTGATTTGATAAGTAAGGAGGGAAGGTAACAATAGGAAAAAAGAATTTAAGGGAGCCTGGAATTAAGATTGTAGGAGAAAGGCCTACAGTCACTTACAGCCTGGGTTTTGTTCCTCTTAGGACTTTGCATCTGACAAGTGACAGGCTCTTTGCTGTATGGTTGATGACGTTGGTAACCTAGCTGTGTTAAGAATGGATACATAACCATAGAGAACAAAAGAAAGAAAACCAATGACTGACATGAAAAGTAGTGGAAATTTTTCAAAAGTTTTCAGACACTTTCATCAGTGCCTGGTCTAGCACATTTTGTCATGCTGGTATTCTTATCTTCAGTTCATAGCAGGAGGCTCTGTACCTTTAGGTTTCTATTGCCTCTATTGCTGTTGGCTACTACTTTCTGTATGCAGGGCTTTATAAGCTGTCAAGGGCTAAGCTGGTTCATATAGCAGTCCTTTGTTACAAAATAGCTTATTTGTTCATAGAGAGAGAGTCTTTGAATTAAACTTAAAAATACTTACTGCCTTCTTACATTTTATATCCAAGGGTGAAAGGAATATTTTTTATGTGCAATGCTATATACTGTCCTTGACCCTATGTATGCTGCAACCATGCTATGCCACGACCTACAAGATCAATGAAAACAAAGGGGTTTAGAGTTTGATCTGAGGAATATAGCAATGTAATTTAAAACAAAGTGAAGTATGATTTGAGCACAATCTATTCTTCACTGGTTACAGAAGTTCACCTTGAAAGTTTTTCAAAGTAGGAAAGTCAAATGTGACTAGGTATTTGTGACAGGGGAACTAATGAAGACTTCTTCCAGATGCATTCCTTTTTCCTGAAACTTACCTGATATATGCCAGTAGGAGAGTATATGAACCTTCATAAGAAGGTTCTTATAAAAAACTGCAGGGAAGAAACCAACTGAGGCTAGTTTCTTCAGAAGAAAATATTGACTGCGTCCTTTCTGCTGTTTTCTCACTGGCAGCAGCAATTTGAATCTAATGGCTCAAGAAGTATGAGACCTCTTTTTAGTTCCTATGAAAATGGCCAATACACTTAATAGTTTAGTGTTATAAGGAACAGACTGTGGGGAAGATAAATGGATATCACAGACATCCCAATAATATAGTACTTCAAATGTGTGTGTAGTAGTAGCATGAGATGCTTTTCTTTTCTCAGCCCTAGAACACTGACATCACCTCCAAAGGCACTGATAGGATCTCTTAGATTTGTATACTTGCAAGTGTACGCGTGTGCCTGTATAAATATGTACACATGTAACTATACACACGCTGGAGGGACAACTCGCAAATATGTCTGTGTTCAAGCTTCATGACAAGAAAATACAGTTTTTAGAAAAATCCTTTAACACCTTTCCCACTTCCCATGAAGAAAGAGTACTTCTAAAAGACAGAAAATGACAAGAAGTATCAACTGGATGGCTCATTTTTCTATCATTACAGTATTGCACATTTTCTATAGCTTTGTCTCACCTAATAGATACTTTTTACCTCAGCTATAATTAATTAATTCTTTGATGATACAAAATCAAACACAAGGCAACACTACAATAAAACTGACTTACTGTGTGTGTTTGCCATACTAATTAAGAGAATAATTTTCAGTCCTTTTTCTCCTGTTTGTGAAGTATAAGTTTAGACAACCTGACAGAGATATAATCAACTGATGTATGTAACTTAAAGAGTGTTCATCATTACTATAGTAGAAAGAGTAATTCTTGCACAGAATCCAATGCCAAATAAATTTGCTAACTGGAAGAATCTGAGGATCTGATGCAGCTGCTATTAAATTTAGTACAAAAGAGTTTTTAATACTACTTCTCTGGAAGATAAAACTAAGCAGCAACTGGTTCAATTGGTTACAAAAACATGAAAAAAACCCCAACAAACCAGATGGCTACATAATAACAGTCTAAAAACACAGAATAGTTTACGAGGCAACATACAATATTCTGAAGAATTCAGAAATCCTTAACAAATTATTGTAATATGAACACTTTCTGTAATCTGAACACTTTTAGTAGCGGTGTACGTCACAAGAATATCTTCCCTTTCATATTTTATGACATACAACCCATTACTCCTTTTATTTATTGACTTTTTCTAAGAAGCCTGCACCTGATGAGGAAACAGGCTTAGTATTTTAAATACAAATAACTTAATTGATAATGTAGGTTAAATAATCGTGTTTATGCTTCATATTCTTTCATTGTATAGTTGATCCATCTGTTTCTCTGAAGGCAAAAATCAATCATTATATGCTGGTGGATTTGTTTCTCCATCATTTGATAAAATAGCAGTTCATTTTGCCTTTAAGTGCCTCAATAGAACTAGATTCTTTTTTTTTTGCCTGGCTTGGATTGTTGCCCAGCACGTAGAGTCTCTCCCTGATGCACCAAAAATGGGAATCATATTGAAGGAGCTTGCTCTACTCACCCAAAACTCTGGAGTATTGAGGCTTTAATTCATATTTTGAATTCAGATTAAAGTAGCCAATGAAAAGAAATTAACCCCATCTAAGTAAATAAATAATTGCACTGTTGAACATTGTTGGCTCTGTATAGAGGAATGGTAGTTATAGATATCAATGTGGAGAGTTAAAATCCACATTTATCAATTCACCATAATAGAATCTAAGCTATTCAAGTAATTTCTTCATGCTAGACAAGAAAGTACTGTGGAACTTTGGATCATACAAGGCTACAGTGGGTGCTGTTCGACTTTCATATGATTATTGTTAGTTAGAGCAAACTGCTTCTCAGTAAGGCTGTGCACAATGAGCAAACATAAGACTTTTCAGGAGAACGTGCTAAATATAAGAACATGCAGTTTGATTCTGAAAAACAAATGTGATGCACTTCTGGCATGCTTTAACCCTAGTCAGCCACCAAGCCCCACACTGCTACTCACTCAACTCTCCCCTAAGTAATATCAGAGAGAGAATTGTAAGGGTGAAAGATAAACTCGTGGGTTGAGATAAAGAGAGTTGAATAGAGAGAGCACACACAGAAGTGGAACAACACAAAAAACCATCCTTCCCATGGATAGGCAGGTGTTCAGCCAGCCTCGGCAATGCATGGCCCTGTCACACAGAACAGTGACTTTGGAAGACAAGTGCCATTGCTCCAAATGTCCCCTTCTTTCCTCCTTCTTCCCCCCACTTTATACACAGAATATGTGGTCCAGATCCTTTGGACTGTTTGAGTCACCTGTCCTGGACGTGACTCTCCCAGCCTCCCATGTACCTCCGGTTCCACACCAGAGTGGCAGTGCAAAAAGCAGAAAAGGCTTTGGCTCTTTTTAATCCTGGCTCAGCAACAACAAAAACATATCAACCCTGTATTCAACACAAACTTACTTGTAAGTCTAGATGAAAGTATGAAATCATTTTAAAATGGGCATTTTATAATTTTAGTTTTACATTGGGTAATAGATGCGAAATAATTCATCTCATTTATCACATTCTGACTAAGGCTGGTCCAAATACAAATACAAATACAAATATGCCTGAGAAGAAGGCACAAAAAATGTATCTTATAATCCCCTCTGTCCTTTACTAGTACCGTCTGTAGTGAAGAGCTAAATGAACATTTTAGAAAATACCAAAAATATGCAGGAATCCAAGCCCAGCTGACTTTAATGAAAAACTCCATGAACTTAGATCCTTAAATACATGCCTCTGGAATCTTCTGATTTCAAGAATTATGCTTTAACAAAAGAATTTGAAAGTAATGAATAGGAAAGAAGACCAATCTGAAGAATCTGAAGCTGATTTGAAAGTTCAAGTTATTACTAATTTTGTTGTGAATCTAGCTTACTAGGAAATACCAGAGAACATTTTCTTCTTAGAGTATTTCAACTCTGTTTCCACTTACAATAAAGCTGTAATGATTCATGAGTATATCTGGATTCACTATTTGTCTTTTTTAGTTAATATTTTAATAGCCTATTTTTTACTATTCTTCATACAGAGCAAGTTGATAAAGCAATTGGGTTGTAAGAAATGCTTTGACTTAAAAAAAGTGCTCAGTGCAATCACACATCTTACACCGAATTCATTTGAAAATGAATCTGATGAAGAAAACCTAGCTGAAAAAGCATCATCATCATATTCAATACTGAAAAATAAAACCATCAGTATATGTCTACCCCAATCTTCTTTCCTTCCCCAAATTATAACCATTACATTAATATGGCTAACATTATATCTGAAGGCATTATTATGTAAATATGTTGAAAGTCTATTTTAAAAGCATTTAATGTATAACATTATGAAGACAAATAATTTTTGCAATGCTATCAGCTCTATATGTTGAACATCAGTGAGAGTTCAGCTTGATAGACATTATATTGACAACAACAATTATGTGATAGGAAATTTGACAGCACAATTGTTGCCCTGTTTCAGATTTTAATAAGGCTACTACTCTATGAGAAAATTTCAGTTTCCAGTTTTCATAAATTCCTTTCTAATGAAGGGATCTGGCAGATAAGAGGAATTTCCTAAGAAGAAATAGGCAGACACTGGATCAGGTGTTCAAATACTGAAGAAATAATAATTTTACTAGGAAGTGCTATAAGGACTATTTTAAATGTTTGTATTGTCAAGGTAAAAAAGAGTAAGATAATGGCTTACTGAAACCAGGTACAGGTGGCAGGTACAGCTTTGACGTGTCAAAAAAATGAAGATAATCTAAAATGGAAAAATTGCACAGTTACTTGATAACTACATATCTTTTTTTCAGTAGACAAAATAATATGAAGTTGATGGGAAACTAACTGGACAATAGTTTGCTACTTCAGGTTAGTAGTTTAAATTATATTACCTCAATAATACAGGACATTTGCAGATTTTGCTCTCTTTTATACAAATGTGAAGTCCAAGACTATTGGAATATTTTATGTAAAAACTGATTTTAAGGAATTCAGTAAATTATATTGCCTGTGTTCTAAGCAGTTGATAAGAAGTAGTAAAGAAACTTAAATTAAATAAAAACTATTTGTGTGTATGTGGGTGAATATATAGCATCAAGTATACAAATATTGGTCCAGAAAAGAACAAAGAAAGATGTGACCAAGCAAAGAGGATACTTTTGGATTGCCTTTGACTGCAGGTTGATGGCAAGTGGAATCTGAGTCAGCAGTGCCCTGGCAGCCAGGAGGGCCAGCCCTGTCCTGGGGTGCCTCAGGCACAGCATCACCAGCTGAGCAAAGGAAAGGATTGTCCTACTCTGCTCTGAGCTAGGGCAGCCTCACCTCGAGTGCTAGGAGCAGTTTTGGGTGCCACAATATATAAAAGATATTAAAAACTATTAGAGAGCTTCCAAAGGAGGGGCATGAGGATGGGGAAGGGTCTGGAGGGGAAATCATATCAGGAGGGGCTGAGGGCACTTTGTCTCTTCAGCCTTGGAGAAGGGGAGACTGAGGGGATGCCTCACTGCTGTCTTCAAGATCCTCACAAGAAGTGGAGGGGTAGGTACTGATCTCTTAACTCTTATGACCAGTGACAGAACTTGAGGAAATGATGTGAAGCTGAGTTAAGGGAAGTTTATCTTGGATATTAGTTCTTCAACCAGAGGGTGATTGGGCACTGAAACAGTCCCCCAGGGAAGTGGTTACAGTACCAGCCTGACAGAGTTCAAGAAGTGTTTGGATAACACTCTCAGGCACATGATGTGACTCTTGGGGTGTCTTGTGCAGAGACAGGAGTTACACTCAATGATCCTGATGGGTCCCTTCCAACCCAGAATATTCTGTGATTCTGTGATTCCATACACTTTTGAACATTCAATGAGTAAAACAGAAGTTGTTTTGTCTTATTATCATTCTGATGTATCAACTTAAAGAGTAATTCAATACCTATTTCCCTAACACAATTTTCTGAAAGATATTAATCTGTTTTTAATTTAGTAAGTGCTATTTGGTTTGTGCATTGTTAGACAACCTCAATCTCTGAGAAGTTAAATATCAGAACAATACCAAAGATACCTCCGGCTGAAGCCCAGCTCTTGCAGTAAATTTTACATTTATCCAGACCTTCTTAATGCAGCCTTGAGACCCTGTTCAGTTTAGAATCATAGAATATCCTGAGTTGGAAGGGACCAACAAGGATCATTGAACTGCAGCTCTACAAGGCAGTAGCTCTACAAGGGTTGAAGTAACCCATCCTTAATATTGTATAACATTAACAGCAGCTGACCACAGTATCACTAAGTACAGATAAATCATCCATTCCCTGAGAATCCAAGTTATAAATACAAATACACTATTTTATTAGGAGTCCAGGGTTGCCCAGATAAACCCTGCAACTGCCTTATAAAAATTTATGTTTCAGAAATTCAGTTTTTCTTTGGTGAGGCCTTAGGGTGTGAAATTAGAGGAAAACAAGTAAAAGCCATCATCCCCATCTATGACATTTTTAGACTGGTGCATGTTGATGTGAATCAGAATATACAACTGAGAGAAAAATAGCAATGCTTCTAAACCAACATAAATTATATAAATATTATTGAGAAAACAGTTCTTAAACCCACTGGGATGCTCCAGCTATGTAATTAATAATTTAATTAATAGTTCCCCAGTACAAAAAATCTGTGACATTCAGTAAACATTAAACTTCACCAAAAAAAGCATGCATTTTGAGACATACAATGCAATAAATGATCAGCTCACTTGAGCACATAAGTTCAGACACTCTTGAAGCTCAAGTGTATTTCTGTAGTTAATTGACATAATCTCTGCAGGGAGGATATTTTAAAAAGCAGGATTAGATTACACACAGTTACCCTTGAAACTGAGTAAAAATGCTGTTACACAATGAAAGGAAACCTTATCAGGCAGTCATTCATTTTTTGAAGTTTATTAGGAGGTTCAGATGTCCTAGTAAATTGCCATTCTACTCAGAAAATTAGTCTGCTTTTGTAAAAGGAAGGATATGCGTGTATGAAACAGTATTCACAGAGGATGAACATTGGGATAACACTGTTCTGATTTTCTTGACCTTTAAAGGCAAGAGATATGTTCATTTTTATACACTGTTATAACTCTAAACCATATTCTGCTAAAAACTCTCCAGGGTCAAAATCTTCCCTACAAACATCTGTGTTAGGGACAACATAAATTTCCAAATAAGTTTTTGAATTTTCCTGACCTTAGCAGTTTAAAAGACAATGTGTCAGACTCACCAACTATTCCCTTTCAGAAGGGAATCAGGGTTATGTCCATCCCAGCTCTCCCAGCTGGCAAGTACTATCCATTTATTCAAAAGAAAACAGACTTTTACTTATTCTCTACAAAGCATCTCTGCAGTCTCCTAGTTTCTCTCTGAAGACATCTCTATCTTGTGGCTGTTATAATATTTAAAATAAGATTCGCTTTGTTTATACAGATAGATAGATATAGATGGATAGATAGATAGATAGATAGATAGATAGATAGATAGATAGATAGATAGATAGATAGATAGATAGATAGATAGATAGATAGATAGATAGATAGATAGATAGATAGATAGATGTACTTGCACATTGACCATTTTCTATTTTACTATTGTTTGACTGTGAGTGAAGCATAAATCTAATGTCAAGATTTCTTTGCTTGGATTTTTTTTAAATGAAGTGACTCTAAAAGATGCTAGATGGATTAAAGAATAGTTAAAAAGGGGTTATTTTCAAGTATGTGGTATTTAGCCTGGTCACTGGCCTTCAGAGCATGTGCAAATTTTTTGCCATTGCTTGATTACAATTTAAAAATATTTTGCTATGCAAAATAAAGAGAGAAAAAAACATTTTAGCATATAACAGAAGTCTTCTTGTAACCTTCACTGTACAGCTGCTCTTTATCAAAGTATTTTTGATGACCTGTAACTCAAAAAACAGCTTGATGGGTTTAAATTCAGAATTTGCAGGAAATACACACATTTGGGTGCCACTCTGCAACAAATCCATTTCCACTGCAGAAGCGATAATCTACATAAACCATACAAACCTTCATATCTAGGATTAGCTCTTGTTAATCCTCTTTCTACTTCTCTCCACCGTCTTTCTGTTCCCTGCTGCACCAAGCATAAATGATTTGCTTTCATATTTTAAGTCCTTATGACCTATCTCTGCCCAACCTTTCATCTCTCCTGTGACAGCAAGACATTGACCCCCACCTACAGTTTAGTACACAGTACCTGTTCATGTATTTGGTAATATTTAGCTGCTTTTCAACAAAGAAGTTCCCCCCTTTTCCCAAACCATCTTGAGGGAATGGGCACTATGTTATTTTCATTCTGACCTCTCAAATCTTCAAAATGATGACATTATATTTTTTCAAGTCCCTTAAATCTATTCTGTGCTTTACAGCCAATAATGGGTAGGTAAATGAAGTAATGTGACTCAGGTGTACCTGCTGCATAATTTCCTCATCCTGGATGCCATAATTGTACTTCATCTACCAATATCGTAGTACATAAATGTGTTGGTTTTTGTTATACAGCTCATTCTCTGTACTTGATTGCTAAAGGGATAGTTTTCATCAAAACCAATCAAACACAATTTTTCCCTTTCTTTTTAGAATGCAGAGATTCTTATATGTTGAGCTTTGGAAAATTTAAGTATCCTGAAATGCATTGTAGTGTCTAATACCAGAATGAGTACTTGGATTCTGGTTCTGGATTCATAAATAATATTATATCATTCTAGAGGCTTTGACAGAATTTTCTGACCAAAAAAAGTATGGAGAAAAACATGGAGAAATTCTGCCTAAGAGTATGAATTACATATTAAAGTTATTTATCTTCTTCCTGAAGGTCCAAAGTACCTTCTCAGCTGGGAGCTGGCAGCCTAAAGAAATTAAGGGCATTGGTTTATTCTGACTACAGACCCTGAAGTGTGATAACGACCCACACTTCTTATTTATCAATAAGCCTTTTCATGTACACTGCCTCACCTCATATCCCATCTTTATCTAAATACTAATATTCAGCTCATTTTTTTAGCACCAGTAAAAAATACATCCAATAGAAATCAATTAATCTAAGTGAACAGGTGCTGTCTTCTACTTTGATTTATACTAGCATTTTGGAAATTAACTGTAAACTTTACACTGTTCCCCTTCCCCATTTTTTCATATGGCAAAACCTATTCTATGACTACTAAACAACACTGCAGTTGTTGTTTGTATGTTTTCAGTAGACCAAAAACATACAGACATGCATGAGTCAGACTTTGCATCAAGCTCAAATGTCATGACAATTTAGGCCTTTATATTATTAAAAAAGCAACAACTTATGCCTTTCCAGTAGAATGCAATCATATAATTTCTCAGTAACTTTCTTCATTAAAGTGTAAATTAACTACAGTCTTCCTAGCTGAAAATAATAAAAAATCTTTTCTGTCTCCCTGTGATACAGGTGCTATCTATTGTGGGGCTAACAGAAAAGGCTAAAAATACAGCCTTTCATTTTCTGAGACTTGTGTCATTTGCCAACCTCAATTTCCATGTAACAAGTGATAAAATGAAATGATAAAATGATGCTTCACAGAAAAAGTTTGAGGCAATAAAAAGATATGCTCATCTGGGAATGCTGCCATCAATTCATGCTTTTCATTGGGGAAAAAAATAATTATGCTGAACTGACTTTTATGTGAAGAAGAAAATCTGAATTGTAAGCATGTTTTATATTTATAATTGTTATCATTTAGCTGGATTTTAAAAGTGGAATGGTAATGGTGAATAAAAGGTGTAATTAGCCTTTCTGTGGCAGTTATGCATGAGTGATAACATAAAAATCCCTTGTGATTTTGTTTTTGAAATCTGAGAACGTATCTAATGGACAGCAATAAATAGCTGATAAGGGGAAGAGTGTTAATCTCTGCAGTTGCTCTGTTTCCAGGGTCTGATTATTGGTCTACAGACTCAAACTAATATGGATAGATTTATATACATATTATTGAGTAGAGAAGGATTCTTTAAATCATGGAAAAGAGGAGGGAGAATAGATACATCAGTATCTGCATGTGCATAAACAACGTGGATTTTCCTTTGCATATGGTGGTGCTTCTGAATAAAGTGTTCTGTGAAAATTGGACCAGTTTTGAGAGATCCCATGAAGATGTGGCTGGATCAAATTACTATGGTGAAGCAGCCAAAAATCATTCTGAAAATATTTTCATTTCTTCATATCTTCATTTTTCTGAAGCGCTGCCATAAAGACTACTAAATTCTTAGGCTTTTCCTCACTGGGACACCAGTAATCTTGAAATGCTTAATCCTGGATTAATTCCCAGGCTTGTCAACTTCACTGGTGAGTCTTACATTGTCTTTGATTAGCACTGTAATTATGTTACCATGTCCCAAACCCGTATTTTCCACCTCATTGACATTTCACTATGCAGTGTTCAACTACCCTGCAAATCCATTGCAAATTTTCTTAAATACCTACACTGAGTCCCACAGACCATGTATTTTTTATGCTACATGTACAGAATCGTAACTCAAGCTTCAGTAAGCCAAGTTCACACTTAGAAACACACTTAAATTCAGAATATCATGAGTAATGAGAAGCAATGGTTTTTACTCAGTCCTAATCTGTGGTTGCACTATGGGTCTAGAATTTCTAATCTTTAGATCAGATCAGAAACCAAACATGGTTGAGTTCATACAAGATATTAAGAAAGAAGTAAGGACCTTCAGAGTCTTCAGAAACAAAAGATAGTAGCAGTATAAATGTTCAACCTAAAGAATGCACAGAAGATTTCTATATCTATATTCTTTTCTGTATCTAAATCCAGCAGTTCTTACAGTTCACAAAATTTTATGGAAAGATAAGGACAACTTCTAAGATGAAGGGGTTTTTGTTTGGTTTCATTTCAGTGTTTGATTGCCAAAGAATCTTTTAACTTTTTTTCTATTTATTTTGCATTCGGTGGGGCCATTCCTTCAGCTGTTTTTTCATGACAAATTAGTTGCTGTGCAGCAACTGTCCAACTGTTTTATCAAATGACCTCTGGGCTTTATTTTTTGGTGTCCTGAATAAACAAAGCTGTGAGACAAAATCAGTGGGAGATGAGGATATTCAGACCTTAATGAAAAACAGTAGAGAAGTCATCTTTCCCAGGCTGACTGCTCACAGAAGATGAATCACATAAAATATACAATTAGTTGTCAATTGCTTTGTCATTATTAAATGTGTATTGTTCTTGCTTAAGAAATAAAACAAAACAAAGCAAAACAAAACAAAGCACCCTCCAATATTTTAATTGATCATGAACTGTGTTTATTGTGTATATTTGCTGATTTTATTCCAGCAGGAACAGTCCCCTCACATCTTGGGTGAAGGAGAGTAAGAAGAATAGGGATTGGAAGATATAATTAGCAATAATGTAATTTATTTATTGCTGTAATTAGCCTAGTAAGTGGATGCTATGAGATCCAGCTGATGGAATTGGTAAGCTTTTATGGTTATGAATTTGTTTTTAATATTTAAGGTCTTTTAACTTGTACACTTCCTGAGTCATTTCTTTGTATGAAAGATTGCTTCGAAATTTCTCCCCATAAAAACATACGTTATGGTTATTTTAATTGTGTGAAATTTAAAAATTAATCCTGCCTATACAACACTAATTGTATCTTCTTCACAGTAGTTCTAAGCTACATGTTGCCAATATAATTTTCTTGGTTAATGGGCTTTAGTCACTGATCTGAAATGCAGAAAGCGTAAGTATTTGTTGATGTCTTTCTTATTTAATAACATGAATATAAAGGTTATGTCCTGGCATTTTAAAATTATATGTTCTCTTTTAATGCATTTTCTTGAAATGCTTTCCCCATGCAATATGTATAAAACTGTACAAAATATGATGAAAGAACATCAAAACTTATATGCCATGCCATTTGACATATAGATCCTCATTTGACAAGACCAAACAATTAACCAAATATTATTCACAGCTTTGTTGTCTAGTTACAGCTCTTCAAAAAGAGTTATTTCTATTTAATTGAAAATTATCTCAGTGTTTTCTAAAAGTAAAATATTTTCATGATTATTAATTGATTAGGATAAAAATTTGAAGTTGGATTAGTGTATAGGCAACATTGTCAAAATAATCAGGGGCAGAATTATCCATATTGCGCTTGAGTAGGCAATTGCCTGTTGCTGAAAATTAATCTGAAAAATTAATTTTGCAAGGTTCAGATCTGGAAATACCCATAGTGAATCAAAAGATAAATCTAAAATTCACATGAAAACATTCTTAGCGCCATTCATGAAAACACATGAGAAGCCTTGAAAACTGCAAGGTGAAGAAAACTGACATAGAAAGCCTCTGTAGAGTAACATGAATGTCAGCTTTGATCAATGTTGACAAATTTGTTCATACAGCTCTTTCCTGCTATGACTCAAAAGTATTGAAAGGGCCTTTGGGGATATATTTTTTGGAAGCAGGAGTAAAATGGTAGTACAAAGTGTGACCATTTATCACATAACATTGCTTGAAAATTAACCCGCATATAGATATATTGTGAGCAGAAAATGTCAGCTTGAACACTGTTACAAATCTTTACCTAGACATCTGAGGTGTTACCCAAATCTGAGCTCTGAAGTGCTTAGGGAAAATAATAAAGTGGGGACTTGACATGACCTTAGGCCATTGGATATAAAACATAACCTGTAGTCATCACTTTACCTGACCTCTCTGTTGGAAGGAAAGAAAAGAAATCTTGCAGTTCTGACCTGTAAAATGAGAACCCACCAAGAGAGTTAGGAGGTGGTTTTTTGTGTGTTTGGTGTTTTTAGAACTGGAAATAATAGCTTTTCTTGCTGAAGAAACAACCACATTTCCTAAAGAAGACAACAGTTCTATCAGTACAGTCTTTTTATCTACATTGATACAATTCATGCAATGACACTTATTTTCCACTGAATGGTTATTTGTACAAGCTCAGAATGAGAGTCCTTCTCCTCCCTCGAAAAGCAAACTAATTTAAAAAGTAATCTTAATATCTTTAAAAATGGCCTTGTACCTGTGACAAGCTATTGATAGAAGGGGAAGACTGACAAGCTATTGATAGAAGGGGAAGACCAAGTAATCATGTAGTTTTTTTCAGTAACATCTTGACAAAAGCCATGCAGATTTGGTCAGATCTGGAAATTTAACCTTTATCTTCTGAGACTTACCTCAGAACTTTTCTGACTGAGCATTTTCAATAGCTGGGAGCTAAATTTTAAATTTTTCTTTCAGTTGCTGAATGACTGGATTTTTAGAGATGCTGAAATAAACTCATTTTTCTGGCAGTAAGCCTATGTTTTCATTTTTAGATCATTGACCACTCTGCCAAAAAAGTGATTGAAAGCTATGCTTTCACTTACTGGTAAAACATTATTATAGATTTATTAATTGGGGGGGGGGGATAAAAAGAAGTCATGAACTCCAGCCCCTTCTGTGTTAAAAATGATGAAATGTTGGCATCCTATAAGCAATAATTGTGCACTTCAGCAGGTCTTCATGCAATCGTTACAAAGAATTAGCATGTTCTGGGTGAAACAAATCCCACCATGAAATTCAGGGTAAGGTAGACGATTTTCCTGGCTGTGTTGTTGTAGGCCACGAAAACAGTTTGTCTTAACAGACTTTGCACTGTCCTTCATTTAAAAGAAAATAAAAGATACAATGTGTAGGGCTGCAAACTTCCTTTATAATTTAATTCAAATGCATTGCTTGGATTAAATTTGATCTGAGGTTCTAATCGTCGATATCTGCCTAAGTTGTGTGGCAGCTGTGCCTGGCCATATGCCTTATGAACCCCAGTCTGCTGCCTCACTCAACCAGACACTGCAACTACACCTGCCCATTGCCCTCAGACGGACTGGTCCTGACCCTGACCCTCAGTGGGGGGACTGGGCCCCTCTAGGGAGTGGATTATTGTACTCAGAATGCTAGAATTGCGTATGGATCTGCTTATTTATTGGTTTATGTATGTGTCTTAAAGCCTCATTAATATTTTTGTAGTATGGCCACATGCAGCTCTAGAACCAGTGCTTCATCATGTAGATAGAAATGTTGCATAAATTCTTTTTAAAAAAGTTATTTTAAGTAGTTCCCTGACTCATGTGTTGCCACAATTAATGTAGAAGTAGAAGTATTGTTCTGCGGGGTATATATATATATAGACAGTTTTTTCTGGGTTTTTCATCCTGTCATCTTTGCACTGCATTTTGGTTTTAGGGTCTGCATCTATACCGATGTTATATACAAAATCAATTACTGGAGAGAACGGTAAAAACGAATAGGTCAAAGTATATCCAAGAACTGTAGAAAGCCATAGCTCTGAGGATGGCATCATGAAATGTCAATGAATTTGATAAGAAATGAATGTGTTCTTTCATGATGGAAACAGATGAACCAACAAAATGAGAATTTTTTTACTGCACACAGTGCAGTTGCATTAAACAGAGTAATCAATTGTCTGTTATTTAAAGTGACTGATATACTAAATCACTACTGCGGGACCTTTCAGGGTGAACATATTTCTAAAAATACAAAATAATTGTTGCTGCTCAAGTTTTCTTCTGATCCCTGCTCCTCGTATTTCTGTCCTAATCTTATGTACAGCTTCAACAATAGTCAAAGACAGACATGCATACCTTCCATACATCCTTCTGGGAGCCAAAAGGAGGGAGTTTCATCTTTGTTCATATACACTGTTCCCCTGCGCTCAGCACTGGTGAGGCTGCACCTCAAGCACTGTGCTCAGTTTTTGATCCCTTCCTACAAGAAAGACATTGAGGTGGCTGGAGTGTATCCACAGGACAACAGACCTAGAGAAGGCTATAAAGAACAATCATCAGAGCATCATTCATAGAATGACTTGGGTTGAAAGGAACCTTAATGATCATCTAGTTCTAGATCCCCTGCCAGAGGCAGGGACTCCTTCCAATAGACCAGGTTGGTCAGAGCCCCATGCAACCTCTTTGTCCCTGGTGTCCCTGGACACTTCCAGGGATTGAGTACCCACAGCTTCCTTACATATCCTGTTCCAGTGCCTCACTACCCTGTGAGGAATGAGTTTCTTCCTTACATCTAATCTAAGTCCCTCCTCCTTTTTTTATAAACTCATCTTTATTTACCTATCACTATCTGCCTGTGTAAAAAGTCATCCTCACTCTTTTTTATAAGACTTGTTTAAGTACTGAAAAGCTGCAGTGAGGTCTCACCAGACCCTTCTCCTCAGGATGAATTTCATAGGAGAGGTGCTCCAGCACTCTAATCAATTTTGTGGCTCTCCTCTGTATCTACTCCAACAGGTCCTTCCTGTTCTGATGATTTCAGATGTAGACACAATACTCCAAATGGGATCTCAGAAGAGTAGAATTGAGGGACAGAATCAACCCCTCAACCTGCTGGTCAAGGTTCTTTTGATACAGCCCAGGACATGGCTGACTTTCAAGTGCACATTGCCAGACTACATCCAGTTTTTTATCCATGAGAACCCCTTTCCACCAGGGCTTTTATCAATGAGTTCTTCTCCCAGTCTGTACTCATGGCATGAGTTACCCTTACCCAGCACCTTGCATTTGGAATTCTGGAACTTCCTTATGATCTCATGGGTCTAGTTCTTGTCCAAGTCCCTCTGGATGGTATCCTCTGTTGTGTAAACTACACCTCTCAGCTGTGTGTCATCTGCAAACTTGCTGAGGGGTGTTACAACCTGCCTCTAAAGACAAGGGCAGTCCAAGTTCTTGTTAATAGATCCCTTGGGGTGGATTAGAGTGAAATGACACTGAATTAATATCCACAAACCTCCACAGTGTCTGCTTCTTATTGGCCTCTTCCCTTACCTGGCTTAAAGCCCAGCTTGTTGCTAAACAAAGGTTGATTTGTCATGGTCATCCCCTGGCGATCACCCCCTCTGCACCTGGGCTGTTCCCTTGCCACTATCAGTACAGCACCTGATGTTTTTGCAAATGGTCCATTGAGCCATGAACCACTAACTTCTCAGTCTCTCACTAGAGTGTACTCAATCCTATTGTCTGTGTCATTGATAGCCATAATATAGAGCACCAGTAACAAGATGGAAACCCTAAGGGACATTGCTTGTCCCTGGACTCTGCCTGGACATAGGGTCACTCACCACAACTTTTATAAAAAGTGTCAAGAGGAGCAGCTGAGGGAGCTGGTGTTGTTTAGCCTAGAGAAAAGCAGTCTGAGGGGGAACCTTATTGCTCCCTACATCTACCTGAGATGAGGCTGTAATGATGTGGAGGTCAGTCACTTTACTCAAGTAAGAAGTGATAAGACAAGAGTAAATGGCCTCAAAGCCTACCTGACTAGGTATAGACTGGATATTGGGAAATATTTCTTCAACAAAGGGATGGCAAACACTGGAAATATCTGCCCAGGGCAGTGGTGGATTTATCATCCCTGACGTATATGAAAAATGTAGATCTGACACATAGGGACATGGTTTAGTAGTGGAACTGTCAGTGATGTAACCCTTGGACACAGTGATCTTAAAAGATCTTTTCCAGTTTAAACAATACTATGATTCTGTATGTGCATAAATAGAGAGGTTCCACAAAGTCTTATTTGGCAGCCTGGTTTTCACAATTTACCACTTACACAGCCACTCTCATTAAGTGTAGGGAAGGTGATCCACCACTGAGGTCAGCTGAACTACAATTACATTTGTGTGATTTTTCCGGGGAAAAAAGGGGCTCATTTTAGTCTTAGCCAAAGCAGCAGACTCTATGTTTACCTCTGAACTGTCTGAAGTTTGTATTGCCAGCCATTTCAGCTCAAAGCCCCAGAGAGACATTAATTTAGAAAGATGGTTAAAATTTATTCTTCAGTTCCTGCAAATTGTACAAGTCCTGTGCAACTCACTTTAGCAAGTAGTACTTGAATACTTAAAATTGTGCTTCTCTCACATTACTTTCAAAAAGGCTGACTGAAACCTTCTTAATTGTAAACACAGAAGAGCTACTGAGCAATCCAAGACCTTGAAACTCAATAGACTGGATATTGTCCTGTACAAGTGTCAGCACATAGGGAGAGGTGAGATTTCCTTGCCCATGCTAGAAACTTGCAAGCAGTGTGCTTGTGTGGAGAAACAGATGGCTGCTGTGTTCTACTAAAGTAGCAGAACTTTCCTAGCCTCTATATCAAAAATACAGTAATGTAACATACAAAATTTTCATTTGATTATGAGACTTTAGTCCCATTTTGTCTTTAATTTATTATGTGATGCCCAAACCACTACATTTTCACTGTCTCAGTTTAAATAATTACTTATTTTTATTTATATTTTAGCCCTTATGGCAAGAAATTTGAAAGCCTGGCTTAACTGCAGTATCTTGCCTAGGAGCCAGAAATGAGATTCGTAGGAATGAAATATTGAGATAAGATTGAGTTATAAGCAAGAAATGGTTCGTGATCAGTAGAATAAATAAATTCTGCAATATAGTAGAATGCCAAGTGTGTACCAAAAGTGAGGAGGAAATTAATTACAGAAAAAAGTAAAATAAAATAAGCCCCAAACACAAAACCTGATGAAACCAATCACTTTGATTACCAAATAAAAGGCTACAATGCAATATGAAGGGAAACTACTTTATCACAGTTCTTGATCCCTGTTCTCATTTTAAGCAAAGGGAACATTATCACCACCTTCAATAACAGCCACAATTTTATGTTACTGCAGTCTCAGTGCCTCTTTTTGCCACATGCTTAGCTAAAGGACTAGGTATGTTCTTACAGTGCCGTCCAAATCATTGATCTTACTCTAGAGGTTTCTTATGACCCTTTTTGGTCACCTCAAAACCTTACACTGTATCTTTGAAATCTGGCATCAAAGGATACAGAAATTTATACAAAGCCTCAATTAAAAGCAGACCTCATATAGCCAGAATTAATGTATCTACGATCAAAGATAAAAGCGAAAAAATCAAACACCAGCTCTTCCAAAGTCTTGTACACCGGAAGGATTTTATAAATTAAATCCAGAGCTTGATTTTTGCATACCATGAGCTTGCATTTGATTGAAATAGTTTGAATGCCAAAGATATTCATAAATTAGGGAATATGGCCTTTGGTTTAATGCGTTTCAATTTCATGCTGAATACTGAAGAGTTGGGGGTCTGTGTATGAGTAAAAAAATGTAGGCTTCCCCATCTTTCAGTGCAAGCAAAAGGGGAAGACAAAACACACAGAAGCCAAAGAAAAATACAAAACAAAACAAAAAACCAAACCAAACCAACAACAACCAAAAAAACCAACCAGAAAAGCAAACAAAAAACCCCAAACCAAATCCACCCCAAATATCAATAAACCAAAAATCTGCATAACGTTAGTACCAATTCCACATGAATTATAAGATATGAACAACTGAGCAATTTATTGTTATCAAGTCTACTAGTTTTGGACATAAAACTTTCCTCATGTGTTCTGCTTATATTGGAAAATGCAGTTTTCACATACTCATATATTATTCCCATAGCCAAGAATTTGAGTGAAAGCAAAAATGTTAAAAGAAATAACATTAAGGAAATTTCTATCCTCAGTTTTCAGGCTTTATAGCTTTAAAATTTTTCTGTTCTTAGTAAATTTCACTGTAACATAATGTATCAAATCAAATAGTTTCTCTTTTTTTTACAATATTTTTATATAATTAAATAAGAATTTTAATACTTCTTATAAATTAGCACACCGATCTAACAATTGTTTTGTGTTAAAATTTTACAAAAGAAAAACATTTTACATGTAT
>VWYI01038383.1:0-18925 GCA_013399455.1 Anthoscopus minutus | reverse complement strand
TGGTGTCCGAGTCTTCCTTCGCCGACAGCTAAGCACTCAACAAATTATTCTTATTAAAACCATTGTTTCAGTCAAATCAGAAAATGAAGGATTTAATCTGTTAGAAAGATTAAATATATTCTACATTATCTACATATCTACATTCTACATTAAATCTATTCTACACCTGATTTTAAATCTTCTTCAAAAACAACACCCAAATAAGGAGCATACTCCAAAAAGCACTCCATCGTGACTACTGAAGAGGAAAATAGCCTTTTCTGTGAAAATGTTTTCTTTACAAGCTCTCAAAATACTTTGTTCTGCTCATTTTTTCCAAAATCTTCTGAAACAGATGTATAAAATATTCAATGTAATTGCTTGAACCAATTTGTAAGGCCTAAAATAGATGCAATTGGAAGAATATCAAGCTCAACACAGAAAATATAAAAATCTCTAAATTCAGTCTTTTTTGTGGGGTAAAGGGCTCTAGAAATTAGAATTAGTAGCTTAGAATGGCATGAGGTACTACATTTTGGTAATAATTCATGCTCAAATAAAAGTGTACAAGCTGGTAAAAAAAGAATTCTCTCACTCTAATCCATCTCTTTCCCAATCATTTTCGTTCATAAAGCAGGAATTGTATGCCCTTCATCTTTGGTACAGCAATATTCAGTTTTGCCTGTATTGCTGAGAAGACACAAGACAAGTCTGAAAAGCAATAAGCTTTACAGATCTAGCTTGGGTACACATGTAAAGTACTGAGAGATTGAGGAACAGCCCCTCTGACAACAGTCCTCAGGACTTGCAGGAACCAGAGCAGAACTTCTCTAATTTCATACTGAGAAGAGCCTTGTTGGGCGTTAAGTGTCCTTCCTTTTCTTCTTTCTCACCTATAGAATTTTCCCCATTAGCTGCAAGGAAACCTGACTGGTGGTACTGATTGGGTACTTGAGAAGACAGAGTTTGGCTGCGCCCAGGGGGAAGGAGGGCAAGAAAAAGGGAGCGCAGGGGCAGCTGCAGCCTAGCTGGTTTCTTGGGCTTCAAAGCGGGACACTTTTCGAGTTGTTGGGGCTTAGAGAAAGGAATTCGCCCAGATGGAGATGCCGCTTCTTTCTTCTTTCTTCTTCTTCTTCTTCTTCTTCTTCTTCTTCTTCTTCTTCTTCTCATCTGTGGGCCCCTCATATCACCTGTCCTGCCAGGACGTGCTGCTGTGCCAGCCACTGCTGCAGAGGTTCTGAAACACCACATCCACCGGCCCAGGATTCCTGCTCATCCCTGCCATTCCAGCGAGGTGTTCCACAGAGCCCTGCAGGAGCAAAGGGACTGACTGCCCGCAAGGGGTTTGTGGGGCACAGCCTCTCCTCCATCCTTTCCTGTCTCTGCCAAGAAGGTTGCCACGGGGTCCCTGGTTCTGTTTTGTTGTAAGTGCTGTGGTTATTGCTATTTGTTTGCCTTGTTATACATACCAGTGAAGAGATGTTATTTCAACCCCCATATCTTTGCCTGAGAGCCCCTTGATTTCAAAATTATAGTAATTGGGAGTGAGGGGGTTTACATTTTTCATTTCAAGGGAGGCTCCTGCCCTCCCTAGCAGACATCTGTCTTCCAAACCAAGAAAAGCCTTCACCCAAGATCCTTTGTTGAACTGATTTTGGTCTGCCATGAACACACAAAACTCTTGCTGTCCAGAAGTGCAAGCAAGTCCTGGTTGAAATAGAAGACATGCCTTTTGTTACATGCAGCTTTCACAATTTCAGGTATTTCCACAGGAGAAAGATTGCCGGTGGGAAACAGCAAGACAGCATCACAAAGCAAGAGGAAGTCTTTTTACATACAATCTAGGTTTACAGAGAGAGTCTGCTTTTATAGGGACGAGCAAATAATCTTCCCACCTCTAGTGCATGCCTGTAACTTCAATCTAAAATTGCAGCCAAAGGCTAGAAATTATTTCCCTAGTTCATGTAACACATAAAATTCCAAACTATATCAGAGTACAGGAAATGTAACAGTTACATCAGCATCTTCCAGCAAAAAGAAACTAGAGTTCTCTCATATTTTTTCTTTTACATCATTTCATTAGGCAAAGTCTCAGCAGGAGTATTCAATATTCTTCTAATATGTGGATTGCCTGTACCAGGTGGGACATTCATTCTATCATGACTGAGGTGAAATTATTATATTAACAGGAAGGCAATCCAAACAAACACGTAAGTGCATTTAAAGTTTCTGAAAAAAACTCAAACCCCCTTTAATTTTTAGCAGTGGCACTGCTAGAAATTGTCATTGAGTTTAAAGAGGCTGAAACTCTTAAATGCCTTACCACATTTGAAAAAATAAAAAAGGACCTGGACATCTAATCGACTCAAATACACAGGGATAAGCTAGATACAATTTTTTAAAATTTTTTTGTAATTGACTTGCTCCTCAGAACCACTTTAAAACCTCTTGGGTTTTTACTGAATATTTTTTGTGTAGCATTGTTGAGAGCCCATTGATCACAATTTTTGCTCTATTTCTCCCACCTTGAAACAATGAGCCTGTAATTGAAAAGGCAAATTTAGCATTTATATTGGTAATAACACAGTTTCATTGTCATTCTCACCAGAAAGAATTTGAACATTATGGTGAATCATATCTCAGTGATAAGTGAATGGAAGGGAAGTAAAGCTTTTTCAGTGCCAGGTCCCCATGAGCCAAGTAATTTGTTTTTTTTGAGCAGAGCCTGGTATTGTGCTGTAACAATTACTTTTGCTCCCAGATATGATAGCTTTTTGAAGCAGTACCTAGGAGACACATGTGATCTACATTAACAGAGGAGTAACAGTGTGGATTGATAAACTAATCTCATTTGCTGTGCACCTGATAATTCAATGTTGTGGGGATTTTATTTTTCTTCTAATGGTGAAAGCCATCAACTCCGATTTGAATTATTAACTAGAAGAAAAAATTACTTAAATATAAATCACAGTTTGAGATTATACATTTATTTTAGAAACTGCTATTGAAAACTTAGTGGTTTGGCACTTTTTAGCTAGCTAGAGATTACAACAGGGTTTGAATAGTCTTTTTATGCCAGCAGTTTTGTATATATGTTATTATTTTCAGACTAAAAACTTTCAGTAAGCTCCTGAAGTAAGCACACGATGATTAGAAGAATGGAATGGATAAATGTCCACAGCAAGGCAGTGAAACTGTCTTACTTTATCATAAATTTCAGCTAGCATTTGAAGAGAAGATACGTGAAATACAAAATGGAGAGAAAAATTTCCAAGAAGTTATTAATATCATAAAATCAACAAAATTACAGATTGTCACAAAGTGATTTGGCTACTTTTCAATATTCTACATGCAGAGTAAATACGCATATATCCCTAAACTAGAAAAACAACCCACTATGTACCTCTAGCTGCAGGTTTAGGGAAGTATTTTCTCAGGTAGCATGAATTTCAAAGTATCTTGTTGGCTAGGATTATACTTAAGTGATTTTTTACTTTTTTTTATCTACCAATATGTACTTGTGATAGGTAAAACATGTTATTGTTTTGCAAAGAAACAGTCTTTTTCTACAGTTGTGTCAGAGTACCCAGGCATCTCATGAGTTCGGAGCTGAGTAATACATGTTGGAGGAGAATGGGAAGAAAAGAAAATTAAAAAGTAATTTTCAAGCTTCTATGTGTTAACATTCAAATAAAAAATCCATACAGATTGCAATACAAATCTCTTTGCTGAGCCATCCTCTGGTTTTATTAATTGAATTAGTAAAAATGGGCTGAATTCTGAGTAATGTATCTACACACTGGACAGCAGAGATTAGGTTTTTTAAGAGCTTCCCATGAGTCTACTTGCTTTCTGAATGCTTTGTGCTGGCACATCCTTAAAACAGACACTTATGTATCCCAAGGAGAAGCCAATAAATCCTGCATGTGGCAACCTTTCTTAGCTTTACCTCAGAGGGTACTGCATGATAACACGCTTCAATTGTCTTTGCTGATTTTATGGCACTGCTGGGCATGCTCACCACTCTGCTCACAGGCACTTTTATTAATTTCACAGTACTGAGGCTCAGCAACAAACCTGACAATGAGGCTATCTACAGCCCACTTCTTTTCACAGTTAGGACTAGCAGCTGTTTTTGGCCTCCTCACTGTCACAGTGGGGTTTCAAGACCTCTCTTTCCCAGTTCGGCCAAGTCAAGTGTGACAGAATAAATTGGGATGGGTACAATGGAGTCCCCAAAGATAGATTTTAATGCTCACAGAGACTGCATGGTCTGAGGGGCTGCTTCCAAAGGCCCGGTGGCATGGCAAGCTTCACAATGTAAAGGGGTATCTGAGAGCAGGGGTCCAATCACAGACATGGACCAAGGACATGACCTGTTATGGAATGACTCCATTAGCATTCCCCCAGCATCCTTCCCATAGCCCCCAGTCCACTCTCTCCAGGTCAGGAACCTGGTCCAAGGCAACATCCATCCCTAGCTAATTTGGTTTCCACATCTCACTTTTTCTGTCAGGCAAGCCAATAATTTTGAGTTTCCTCTTATAATTTAAATAACCCAGCACTTAGTGTTTTCTAAAATTCTTCATCCATTTCATACTCATTCTCCTCTAACCCTACCAGAAGAGGAAGGAACATTCTCCATCCCACACTGCTAAAGGTCTGAACATCATACAACACTTTTAATTATGGACAACGTGGTTGTCACTAGTAGGAAAGAATAAATAAATAGTTCCATGAAAGAAAATACTGAAGTGTTCATCCTGATGCCATCTTGTGTCATCCTAGGCTGTATGCTTCAGTCTCCGCCCTAAGTTGGTACCTGCTCTAAGTTTGGTACAAGAATGGGCAGAATGACAGCTGCAGCAGCTCAAAATGTGGTCAGAATGTGGTTTGAAAGTACCACTCATGTTTCCAGACCCCTTCAATGAAGTTTTAGGTCTTGATGGTTGTTCTCTTTACCCACTACTAAGTCTAGCTTTTTAACTTACATTACTGACATTCACACTTCTGATAGGAACAACAATTTATTAGTAGTTATCCTGTAAGCGCTGCTAAATCAAGCACTATCATAATTCCCATCAAACTGTGTGTAGTAGAAGCTGATACAAGCCTTTATAGCTGGGCTTAATCAGAAAGAACCCTTCTGTTTGAGAAAAAATTCCTCTGTGGGTTTCTCTCCACTTTTCCTGGACAAAACCAGGATTTCTTAATCACATTTATGAGTAACTAAGAATTGCCAGGAGACACCAAGTGTGACAGCTTGTCTGCAGTTATGCAGAGATCTTCAGTATGCAGGTAAATGGATTAAAATGTAATTTGTCCTTCCTGAAATACCATAGTAAATTCTCTAATAGAAAAACATATTAGCAATCTATTTGTAGGTGATGATTGTAATTAAACTTTATTCCATTTGCTCTAGGTAAGAACCACCATCTTCAAGGACAATTCAGACAGAAGCACACTACTATTCAAGAAGTTCTTTTTAAGCACAGAAGCAGAATCCTGCTAGAGAATTTTGACCTATAAGAACAGTTAAAATATTAAATCACTCACAGGGAGGTCAAAGTTATCATCATGTCTATAGATGTGGACAAAGATACTGATGTCCATGTGATTTCCAAAGTATTTCTCATTTGCTTGGAAGGCATCCCAGACTAACAAGATGACTGCAAAAGGATATTTTTTTCTGCTAGAACCATATGGTCTTTGGAACAACTCTCTAATTCATGGTTTTCATATGCCTTTAGTAATTTTGGTGATCTATTTAAAACTAAATCTGTGAACTAAGTTTATTTCATAATCTAAAAGTAGGATTGAAATATGATTTGATTAAACAAAGCTCCTCTGTCCATCTAAGGTGAAATTCTGTCTTCTTACATAGATCAAAAGATAATGAACCCACAAACCAAAATAACCCCATGAAGAGCAGTATTCCTTAATAAATCAAATTAATGTGGTAGGAAGGTATGCTGAAAAATACTTATAAATCAAGCAAAGTGTTGTTGGGAATTTTAGGGTTCCTTCCCAAACAGTGCCAAAGGGAGAGTGATTGCACATATTTTTGTAGGGCACTGCATATGACAGTTGTTCTGCCCAGTGTGTGATTAGATATTTGTGCTCTTGCATCTTATTTACTCCCTGTGATGGAAACACATCATACAGGGTGTTCACTCGATGTTTATAAAACTATGCTACTTTCATGTCAAGGAATGTATTTCACTACTGCTATAAGGCAAGAAACTGTTTTTTTGTTCTTGAAGAGATTCCAAAATATCTATTTTTGGAAATATTTGCTAACAACAACAACAATAAAAAAAAAAGATTATGACAATCTCAAGCAATAACTCTAGCACCCAAATTTCCCTTGCCTATTTAAGGCCCTGATTGCAAAAGCTTCTAAGAGTAGGAAGTGTCTTTCTAGGCTACTGGGTCAGTTTTCATGCTTGAAAAGATAATCCAAACAGATCCTCAAGGGGATTGGGATGGAAGCCAACAAGTTGATCCTCCTATGGAAGGGAAATAACAGGAATTCTTTCCAATAGCAAAAAATATCTTTCTTGAAAAATTCTCAAAGGGGATAATTCTCAGATAACCCAAGATCTGTTTTTAAAGTACACCAAGAGAAAAGATCTACTCTGAAAGTGTGCTGTGGTAGAGTGTATCAATCCAGAAAGATGAATGTTGCAAACATATTGTAATTAAAAGAGGAATACAGCTAAATGATGGTACTAAAGGTTACCTGTAAATAATTGTTGTCATATGTAGTCAGGAGGAATTCAGCATTACAAACAGCCATAAAACAGAGTTCTAATATTCTTGCAGCAATTAAAACCATGTACACGGCCTACATAAAATGCTGGAAATTAAACTCTTTTTTTCCATAAGCAGTGTGCAGCCTGCATTTGATTACAGCTAATTCCTTTAAATAAACACTGAAGCAATGTCACTGTTTTTGATCCTTTCTGGGGGACTCCGTTAGAAACCACATTAGTGAGTGAAAGAACAGAAGTACTGATCTGCATCAGTGAACTCAACAGGAAGAGATACCACATCACAGAAAAGATGATGCCTTGACTTCTGTCACCTTGAAGTCTGCAAGTAGTCTAGGTCATACTTATCTTCAGTTTAATATAATCTTTGCTTTACTTTCTTCAATAGCATGTTCCAAAATAGGACAAGTAGGGAAAAAATATTTCATGTTAATGATGTTCCAAGTGGTTCTTTGAAGTAATTTTTTAAAAAGCAAGCATTTCATAGAAAACATTTATTCAGGAAACTAATTTTCACACATCATTTTCTCTTTCCTCTTTTAGCATTAATCAATACTTAATAATGAAAATATGGAGTTTCAAAATTATTTCTGATTCACAGTACAACTTTATCCCTTGTTGTAGAAGACCTGTAGAATTATTTTGAAACAAATAATCCTGCACACATATTCTTCATTTCTCTGTCAGTATTCAGTAATGTTGTGAATACAAACCTATCTTTTTTGTTCTTGCAAGGTTTCACATATAGTACCCTGAAGAGCTGACTCACTTGCAGGGAAGTTATCAGAATCTTTTCTACATGCTTTACACTACAGCTCTTCAGTGCTTCTGGGAGCAGTTAGTTATCACTTTTCTTTCACACCAATTTCCCTGAATCCCTGAAATCCCTGAAATAGCAAAGCTGCTAGATATGGAAGCCATGTGATTCAGTAGCCTTGTCTAATAGTGACACTGCTAACTATAGCTATTATGCATGCTGTCATTTCTAGTACCTGTTTAGAATGGCCAACCTTTTTGGAAAAACTTCAGTACTAAAAAGCCTAAATTTCTTCAAAAGGACAACTTCCCTCTGTTTATATTAGATGAGTAGTAAAATATTTTGCACCTGACATAGGTGACTATTAATTTTACATCTTAAACTTAGTAATATAGTAAAAAAGGAGCATTCAAATACTTTTAAGGAATGAACTTCATCCATTGGGGAAAAATATATTTTAAAATATATTTTATTATCAGCATCGTGAATAGCAACATGAATTGTCTTTCACATACAGACCCTTACTTGTGCTACTGTTTGGGGTGTTTTGTTTCCTTTATTACTTGATGAACTGACAGCACTTGGCTGTTGTTCCAAGCTGTTGTTTAGCTGACAGGTTGGTTTTCTTGTCTGGTTACATTAAAAATGAATAACTGGTTTCTAGCTGAATTGAAAACTAGATTGGGATGTCCCCTGTCATATAGATTGTATCTAACTCTTCAGAGAATTCCTTGTGACAGAAGCTGAATTTTTCATTTATGTGGGTGCAATAGCTTCAACCAGCCACCTACCTGGAACATTCATTTTATTGTTATTTGGCACCAAACAACACAATAACGTTCATTGTTCAAAGCTAAAGTATTACTCTGCCTGTAAAATACAACATATTCATATGTGCAAGCATGAGGCCCTCTCGTAGTCTTTCTTGCCTTCCTTTTCCGCATTGGAAAGGAAAATACAGCAATGATCGATCATGGAAGTACACAGAATGCGCAGTTGGCTCAAAAAAGTGCAAGTTTCAATATCTGAGCATATTGAGGCACTCCAATCGCATTATCTCATCAGGTTATTTTTCAAGAGGATAAGACCACTTAGAGAAGAAGTTTAGGCTGGATGGCACAGAAGCTGAGGCAAAAAGCTCAGGGCCATGGCAGAGAGGGCAGGACAATGAGGTCAAAAGTGCTGAGCACACAAAAGACAGCTTGAGACTTAACAGCAGGCCATCCTTTCCCATGCAAACTTGAATTTCCCTCCTAGGGGACCAGTTGAAGCATGTCAAAGCAGAATCCATCTCTTCCTAATTTAGACAGGGTGAACGTATAAAACAGGAAAAGCCTTACTGCCATGTAGATCCATAGTCACTCCAGACTGCCTTGCACTATAACTTCCTAAAACTGCAGCCTTGGAAATTATTAGGAAGAAAAAGAGAAGTAAGATCTAGGATAGGAAGTGGGGTGCTTCCCTTCCGTCTCCTTCCTTGGATCAAAAGCTGTAATTTTAAATAGGATCTGAGAAATGAATATTTGACTAAATTATAAAGGCTCATGGTTTCAGTTCAACATCTGTTGCTTCCTTTGAGAGGTTTGGGGAGTTATCAAGGGTTTTATTTTTTCAATTGAGCAGTTTAATTTTTTTTAATTGCTATCTCTTTATGATATTGGTATAATTTAACCCACTAGGACAGAATAATGACCAGACACTGCACTTACGCTTCACAGAAGAATAGCACACAGCTGCCTATGCTTTGTGCAAGTAAAGCATTCAAAATAACAGCCTTGTCATCAAAGCACATTGAGCTGTTAATCACTTTTTAATATTCTGTGCACAGAAATATTCTTGAGATATCTGAAATTAGACAGAAGATGCAAGAGAAGGCATCATTTTTGATTGGCCACATGACAGCTATGGCCACCTTACGAAATGTATGTGTGTAGAAATTGCTCTACTTGAATCCACACAAGAAAGAATACCTAGTCTTTCCTTTTTTGACATATCTGTCTCAACCCATAATTTTACTTTCAGAGAAGTCCCAAATAGTACAGAAAATGATGATTCAGGTGTGCTAGTATTTAAATTATGTAAGTTATTTGGATGACTTCAGATACTGTGGAAAGAAAAAAAAAAAAAAAAAAAGTAATATGGGACATGTACCTCACAAGATACAGCTAAAGACAAAAAGAAAGCAAAAAATCCAATGGTTCTGAACAGATTCAGAGACACAAAAGTGCACTTTCTCTTTATGGCTATACCATGAAATATTTCAATCATGAAGTCATTTCCAGACAATTTAATCTTCTTTAAGAATGTTAGGCCAGCCTTCATCTTGCACTGATCACTCTCTTGTGTGCATTAAAAATAATGATTTGGACAAAGAGTAAAAATCAAGTTTTCTATAAAGGACAAGCATTCATTAAAATACATCTGTTAATTGGAAAAATCTCTAGACTTAAGATAGAGAACATTAGAAATATTGTACTGGATCAGCCCATTATTCCCTGTGCTTGCTCTCCAGTAATGGCCAGAGCAGATGCTAAAATCATATAATACAGATATACTAAAATCATGTAAGCCTGCTCACTCTGTTTTCTGTCCCCTCCATTCTTTCCTAGTATCCACAAGGTGGGTTTGGTTTTTAAGTGAGGCTTATTAAAAGGCACCCTCCCTGCTTACTTCTACCAGTAACATATTGTATGTGATTTTCTATCCTGGATTTTTTCTCCAGTCTGCCAACCCAACCTACCTCCTGATCCTCCTGTCACATGATGTTCACAAAGCTCACTGCTACATGGAAGAAATAATTTCTCTTATCCATCCTAAGCTACTCTGCTAGTTTCCTCAAGTGGCCTCTGGCTGTAGTACTGTGGGAGTTTATCAACAGCAGTTCAGCATTCATCACTGACCTTGAGGGTTTTGAGTTTCAGCTACATGACCTCTCCTCAGAACTCTCCACTCTAAACTATGCTCTTTTCCTTATAGCACAACCCTCCCAAGCTCTTGAGCCAATTTAGCTGTCCTTCTCTACCTGCTTTACCTTTGCTTTATACTTCTTTCAGCCCCAGGCAGCACAAAGTCATGCTAGCAGACCAAGGACTTGGATGAGAGCCAGCATTTTTGCAGAATAGCAGTAAGGCAGGAGGTAGCAACATGGGGAAACTTGGAGCATGCTACAACCCTCACCTCCTGAACACCAGACTGCCAAGAGCAAAGGAAGGGAAACTTCTATTTGAAGAAATATGCATATTTTCCTATTTTAATATATAAAATAAACTTAAGAATGAGGCTATACAGGTTCCCCATCCTTTTCCATGAGTTACAAATGCTAAGCTTTAGCATGTCAAGTGTCTTCTTGCATTGTGCATTGCTACTTCCTGACCCTTCTTGCTGTTTTGATTCTGAAATCATGATGAGATGAAGTAGAAAAAATAATGTCTCAAATTAAAATGTCAAATATCCAAACTTGTCTTGCCTGTGGGGTGAATGCCAGCTCAGCTCTGGAACTTACTGTTACACTGTCATTTGATAAATTTTCTAAAATAAGTCAGATTATTAACTTTGTAAAATGTTTTCTCAGAACAGCCTCCCTGCTTGCTATTATCTGTGACTTCCAAAGTTAGTAAGATAAATTTGTCAGGGGGATAAAAGTTGACCCCAACAATATGGTACCTTTTCTGATACTGCATTCTTAAGTCTTAGCTTATCCTTCTTTATTGGTGGCTCTTAAAGATATGATACAGTAATAGAAACTTTTACAAAAAATTAGAAATTAAATTGACTAGCACACAATCATTTGAAAATTATTTAAATTCATGTGTAATACACAGCTTGAAATTCATGCTGCATTACTCAGTGACCCATCTTATTCATACAGGAGTAATGAAACTCTCATCTGACTTGCATATTAACTAGTCCAATAGAGATCAAAGTATACATCTGACTTTCACCTTACATTTTAGATTGAGCTGCAAGTTTCAAGATTATGAGCAATTTAAGAGGAAGGTGATTTGCAAAACTAGCCACCAGAGCCCTACTCGTAAACTTTTATAGTGTGCATGTAATTAAAAATTTGCTTCCAGCTTTGAACATTCATGCTTAAAAATGTGTTTTCCGGTCCTTTTGTTGCAAAAAATATTCAGCAGTTTTGGACAAAGGTTATTACAGTCAAATTAAGACCAGTATTCAATTAAAAGTGTGCTTTTTTTTGTAAAAATTCTGAAATACCATTGAAATTTGGGTTTCTTTTTAAACATAAGTTTCATATTTAATTGGAAGTAGGATACTCTTCCATGTTGACTACCACAGAAAGAAACATAAATAAATTTTAAGTAAGTTGAAAGAATGGCTAATCTTTATGGATTTTTTATCAAACTTGAAGTTTGGTCAGACTATACAGACTTTTTGAACAACAGCTCTCTGTTATGTGACATAGATAGCTTACTTTTACATTGCTGTTGCCTCTTAAGTGTCACCCAGAGACAGCATCAAGTCATGCATGCAGGCTGCTTTCTGCACATATCTTAAGAGCAGCGTTTGATTCAAAGAAGAGCACACAAGAGAAGTTGTAAATATATACAAATAATAAAAGAAGCATTTAGGTTTTTCATTTTTCTGCCTTTTAGAAAATTTCAGAAATTCCTTAACAATATGAATGCAAAACAACGACTGAGTCACCTTCTTAAAAGGCTAGTAGATTTGTATTTAGCTACTACAGACTTTATGATTCCAAACATTTCTTTTCCTATACATCATCTAATAAAACTGATATCAACATTTCAATACAAAACACATGATGGATTTGGGAGAAAAAAAGAACACATCATGAGATCTCAGTGTATCTCTTCCCAATTTATGGTTTACGGGACACTATTCTGTTTGCAAGATCTTCTGATAGTCTCAGCTACAGGAAATTAAATGGCAGAAAACAAAGCCAATAGCATTTTCCAGAGTGTTAGTGGCTCAACATTGCAGCTTGTGAAACAAAGGAATACATAAACAATATTGCAGGGAGCATTAACTCATACACTCACGGGGAATCCAGTATATGTGATCAGGTAAAGAAAAAAATAGCCAGCTATAATTCTTTTGTTAATGTTTTACTGTTCTAATTCAGAACAATTTGGTGCCAAAATGTTTTGCAGTGAGAAAAGAAACCACTGTTAATAACAGTAGAAGAGGATTTATTTGTGGAAGGTGAGCTAGGATATTGCCTGAAACAATGACTCACAACAATGATGTCAAAGGCAACATTGTTTACATCAAAGGCATCAAAGATCCCTCTTTCCTTTCTAATTCTTTCTTTTGTTCTGCATGACACATTTAATAGACTGAAAGACATGCTTCATCCTTGCAGGAGTGGGGAATGCACAGGAACAGACACAAAAGACACAATCATTTGGAGCAGGGAGAATTAAGTAGTAGTTTTCATAACTCCTGAGTTTTCATAACAGCAACCCAATGCAATCGCCTACAAAGAATATACCAAAAATACACTAATACACTATTTGAAATTTCAACCCACAATTGTAGCTGGGCTTCTATGCCAAAATGAACACAAAGTTGGGTTTTGTTCTTAAATATGACTATGAATAAATGCCATACTCATCCCAGAGAGAGTAATTCTCGTATGTATGGGTCAATCTCTGACACTGGAGACTACATAACAGCCAACTGTGGTAAGGGCCTTGTTTATGTTCTGCTCCGTATTTAACAAGGATAATGCAGAATTCTGCCATCCCTTATCATCTAAGCACTTGTGTATGTTTTATTCAACTGATTAGTTATGATCTAAGTATGGAATCACAAAAAAATATAAGGAGAAGGGTTTACCCTAAATGAGTTTAAAAATCCAGGGCAGCAAAGAAAACCAACTCTGAATGAAGAATTTCTATTTGCTAATATAAACAATGAAATGCATTTTCCATAAGTTACTGACAAATGTTACTTATATTTTGTCTGTCTAGCCAACAAAATGGAACAAATTAATTCTGTGCTGGTGGTTTATAACAGTTAAAAACGTAAAGATTGCATACTCCTTGTCAAACAAAACTTGGACAGTGCAATTTCCAACAAACTTACCAGATTTTTTCTATTTTTCTGTCCAGAATCATTTAAGCTACAGCTTCAAAAGAGTCAGGTTTTCCCTATTCAACACAAAAAAAAAGAAAAAGAAATAAATTTAAAAGTTTTAATTATTCCTCATTTTAAAAAGATTGTCCAGGTAGTGAGGAAGTTTATGAACCACTTTGTGCAGTTCTGCCTTGAGAAAAAAGGAATATGGGAGATTTTAGCTTCAAGTTTAATTTATCATACAATGCCTCTGCTCCCCGGTTCCAGTTAGCTTCATGGGCCAACCCCAGCCAACCTCGACCTCCTGGGAGCTTCTTCCTGAGCAGAGGCAAAGCCTCAGGTTGGGCAGCTCCTCAGCTTGGGGGTGCTGGAAGAAGCGAACAGGACTCGAGGGTCCTCTCAGAAGAGCAGTCCTCAGAGCCAAGGGAGAAGGAGGACCCCTGAGCCAGCAGTTCCAGGGAAAACAGCTTTAATAACAACATAACAGCCCTGAAGGGCGCTGTGCTCAGGAACAAGGAATACAGAACTTGCACTTATAAAGGGAAGGAGTGGTTTTCGGGAGAGCCAATCTGATCCAGGTAAGGAGGTGGGTCAAGATGTTAGACATGGGAAAGGACCAAAGGGATTAGGGTATTTAAGGAATTTCCAGTGAGGAGGGAGTGGTAAGGGAGTGATTTGGGTGATGGATAGGGAATTCTCTGGAAATAGGGGTTGAGTTATGGGTGATGTGACAGTGAAAGGGGCATGGTCTGGGGAAAATGACAGTGGTGTGGGTAGGAATACAGAATTTTCTGGAAAGGTGGAACAAACCATTCAGCATGGGAGGAGGAACAGGACAGAACCATTATAACTTATTATAGAAATTGGAATAAATTCCCAAATCCACTGCAACAATACAAAGCTTAAGGAGTCTTCTTGAGTGAAGAATGAGGCTCAAAATCCAACTTTTGACAAACAGGTCAGGCATCTGTAGCATAAGCAGAGACCAAGCTTTCTGAGAAGCCATGAAACACCAAGCTATACCTTAGAGATTACAGAGAAGAAATTTTTTCTGGAGATCTGAGTTGCATTTATTCTTTGTTTTAAAAATTGCCAGACTGAGTCTGAGAGAAACGATACATTGAAAGCAGCTTACACAAAACTGCTTTTCTGTTTTATCGTCCTGCCCTGCAGAAATGCAGTTTTTGTTCAAATAAAACCCAGCTTTAGACAGTTAAAGCCTCCCTGTGGTTTCTGAGAAGGCAAACCAGTCTTTGGTCTATGTGGGAAGTTTGTCACCCAAACCCAAAAGCATAATTGCACAAGAGGCCGTAAAGGAGTCATGCACTTTGAGTAAAAGAGTCAATAGAAAACACACTACTTCAACAAGGCAGTGGTTCAATGGGAGAGTCTCTCAATTTGGCATCCTCTTCATCAGGACATTCATACAAGCATATTCTATTTTGCAATCTGAATCTCCTTCATTCTTGCATAGCAGTAAAATGTTTCAAGAGGAGTGTGGCCTCATGCAAGGATCTCCAGCCTAATGCAGCTGAGGACTTCTCCATTGAAAGTGACATGGACCAGGCAACGAGTTCTTCAGCATATGATCTGACATTTTTTTAAAAAAAATAACACCTGCAAGCCTATCAGGTTTGAGGAAATTAAAATTGCAGTGGCATTTCTTGGTTTCTTTATTTCTGCCATTTACACCTACAGCCAGCATTCAGAAGAAAATGGGGTACTGGCCACAGCCCTGGCCATTAGATCAGACTCCTGGCCCCAGATGGAGCTGGAGTGGGGCCAAGCAAGGATGGTAGGGACAGGGGATGCCCTCAGGGCACTGCCATTGCCCTGTCCCACTCAGCCTCAGTAACAAACTCCAGAGATGGCATGGCTCTGACCAAGGTGAGCTGAGGGAACTGTGGATCCTCTGTCACCGATGGGCCCCAGAGCTCTATTTGACCTCTGCCAGAAAGCCTCCACTCCTTGTCTGAGCTGTATCTGGCTCAGCTGCAGTCCCTGCCTGGCCATGGAGCATGTTGATCCTGGCCTGGACTTTGGCCTGGCCCAGCAGGGGATGGCAGGGTCACACACACCTGTGGATTGATTTCCTGGCTGGTCTCACACTGGCATCATCACTACTGTATTTTCTTATAGTGCAGGCTCGTGGTCCAGTCTGGCTGTTGTTACCATGTCTGTCTTGCTTTCCATGCTGGGAGTGGTGGGACAAGGCTAAGCAGGTGAGCCCTGTGCTCTACAGGCCTTGAGGTGCCCTTTAGCTCCCGACTGACCTTTCCTTAGGCAGTAGCCATGCTGTCCCTGCCTTCCGGGGGCAACCTTCTGTACAAACTTGTATTTTCTATTTCAGCATATTTCTTCCTGGTGTGCACAACCAGAACTATTCCACTCACAGCTGGAGCTTAGACGGTAGCCAGCTGTTCTACTGCAATAGGAAGGCAATTTTTTACTAGTTGGTTGGGGGAAGACTGAATGTTTACTATGTATATTGTGTTTATTCCCTTCCTTCTTTTCTTTACACAACACACTATAGTAAAACAAATTTTACTGAGCATGTGTGCTTACACATATACGCACTTGAAAAAACTCCACAATTCCCATGGCCTTCTTAAATAACTTGCAATTTCAAATTCTAATGCTTGAGATCAGTTCATGCATTTATACTGTTCCACCGAGCTAAACTGCACAGCAATAATAGTTGTAGAAAATAAAATTGTGTGTTAAGGAACAATATGTGTACATGGGGCAGTTGCTATTGGTCCAGACAGCCTCAGTCACCAGCTATTGATAGCTGGATCTGGAATGACAGGTGAAAAAAGTCCCTCTCTTTGTATCAGGCCTCAAACAGGAACTATATTGGAAGACTGTCTGGGGCAATTCCCCAAAAATACTCTGCAGTGTGCTTGTGTAAACACATGCCACAGCAGTAATGTTACTACTTCTAATATACCTTGACTTCTAAAAAGGAGCTTAAAAGTAGCAGCATGCTGCATCTGCCTTGGCAACAAAATACTTTTGTATAAAAAATATCTACTTGTCAAAAAAACAAAAAATAATCATGGTTGTATGTAATATGACCATAGAAAAATCTCATCATTTTAATACACACTCTCTGCAGCATCAGCAGTTGAAAAAAAGTTTCAGCATCTATCAATACATAGCCTTCAGCTGTTCACAACATAAGGGAATAGATTTCTTATTCTGGACAGCCAGCCCTTACTATTTTGTGCATATCTTCTCCCAAGACTGTCAGCTAGAGCTGCACAGCCTTTGCATAGCTTTACAACATCTGCTCAGGTCAGCTCTAATGTCAGAAGTTAGTCTTGTGCCATTATATTAAATTCTTCAAGGCAAATGGTCAGCATTTTTTCTAGACCAGATGGAGCCTAACATGGCATGATATCCCTCACATTTAAACCTCATCCATTTGATAGACTTGGGCATAATGATCAGCATGTGAGGCCCTAGTTGTTAGGTCTGTATCTGTTGGTGTTTTGGCACACTATACCAGCTGAGGAGGGAGCTCGTTAATGGAACTTAACAGATTTTTACTTTTCTGCACCAAAGTGCAGGAACTACACTCCCATTAATTTACCAAGGTAAGTGAACAACATAGCTATAGTGTTCAGCAGTGCTTTTCAGGGGCAGGTAGGCTCACCTGAGCAAATAGCGATGAAGAAGTAGGGCTCCACTTAGCTTGTTTCAGATTATTTGGATTAAAACTTTGCTTTAGCCTTCATCTTCACTCCCGTAGCAGTGAATTCAGTCCCCATACATAGTCTTACTGCTGTTAGGGGCTAGTTCAGTCACAAAGGAGCATCATAGCTGGACCATATTTTTCTGCTGCTTCTCAAAGTCGGTACAGGTGCTGGTAACCTGACACAGGCTCTGATTTCTTTCCATGTCTCTATGCCTGTGTGGATTCTAAGGCAAAAAACTATTAATCTTGCAATTCACAGGCTAAAATATTTATTCTGCTTATTTTTAAACATTGACTGTAACTGCAAGTATATAAGGTATATAGAGAGATTCTGCAGATGTTGAATTTGACAAAAAACCCTCTACCATTTCCATTGCAAACAGTTCTCATGTGCCTCAGGCTAGTTGAGAGTAAGGTGTGCCCATTTTACTTTTACTGCCTATACCTGCTGTCCTACACTCTGCTTCAGGTACAAAAGTGTGGAAAGAGAGTGTGCTTTTAATCTTGCCAAGCTGATATCTGAGAGGTTTTGACTAACTTTCACGGCTTCTATCCAGCTAAGCCCACTGAACCAAGTTTGGACATTTTTGTGAATCTCAGTGAAAGAGAATTCTCTCAGACCACAAGGAACATGAGATCAGGCCTTTGCCCTGTGAAATAAAAAAATACATATTGGTGTGAGAGAGGCTGACAATTCCACTTCAGACTAACAGAAGTCATATTGGCCTCCAACTGACTCAAGCTAAAATTTTGGAGCCAAAAAGGCTTATCATTTAGACACCAGAAAATGTCATACTGACAAAACTATAGCAATGGTATTCTTTTATTTTTAGAATTAATTATATAGTTCTTATATATTTCTGAGTATTACCCTACTATTCATGTCTTAAGGCACATTATCTGTGGGTCCGAAAAATACATTTGTCCAAACTGACCTTTTTTGTGCTAACTTGGAGGTTACTCAGCAACTCACCTTTGATAAATGGCTACCAGGAAGCTCTTGCAATATCACTCCTTTCCAGAAATGTCAGATGCTATTTTCCATAGATTCAATGACCCTAAATAATATTCTGCCTGGTATATAATTGATATATGTCTGATAAAGCAAATGGAGCAGGAAAAGTTTTCTTGCATGACTCTTCAGGCTGCCGCATATTTTCTGAGGTTTTGGCAACACTAACCCAATTAAAAAAAATATATTCATTACAAGCTCAAGCAAGTTGTATGTAGCGGTGTGACGCAAGATCCACGTGTTTCACCCCAAGCCTCGCGGGGTTTCTGGCTAACCCTCGAGAGTTCCAGAGAGAGCAGCGAGAGATAGTTACACGAGTGTCAATCTGGCTTTTCCTACACCCCCTCTCCTTCAATTGGTAAACTAACTATTCCCTTCCCCTTGCTCCGCCCCGAGGGATAAAAGAGAGATGGTAGGCAGAGGGAGGAGAGGTTCAACCTAGGTTTCCGAGAAGGAACATCGGTGTCGCTAATGGAACTTAATAAAATCGAGACCTGAAACCTAAGTCGAACTTCGCATCTTTTTCCTTCACCTCGTCCGGGATCTGCAAAGAGGAGCTCAGAAGGTAAAAGACTGGCTTTCTAACTTGCTAGGGGAAGCCTTGTATTCAAGCCGCTCGCTGCTGCTCGACCGCGACATGT
>VWYI01038382.1:51573-64785 GCA_013399455.1 Anthoscopus minutus | reverse complement strand
CTGGGTTTAAATGACCTCAGAAAACACAGCTGACTAATCTCCTTTTTCAGGAGATTAGGCACTTTATTTAAACAGATATTTTGTTTTTCCAAATGTAACTTACACTTGACTCATGCATTATCTTTTTCTTTCTTCTCAGTTTTCCTTTTCTCATTCTTTTAATTTCCCCTCACCTTCATTCCTTCGGTTCCTGTGCAAGCCATTAGACAAACTGGCAATAAAGAAAAAGGATGAATGGGGTGAGAGTCAGGGACACAGAAAAGAAAAGAGTGGGGGATAAAAATACAGGAAATAAAAAAAGAAAATATGAAACATGAAAGCATCAAACTTCAAAATCAGTACTTTTCAATAAAAGGCACAGTAGAAACTAGCACAACTAGTACAAAGAAATAAAAAAGTTAGTGGGCATGCAATAGAAGAGTGGATTTAAATCACAACAATGAGGTTTGATATTAATGAGGCAGGAAAGTTTTTATTTTGGGGTTTGTAATTTTTTTTATAAAGTGTTTTGACAGAGGTCAACATGATTGGTTAAAAGAACTACTTTTTTAGTTTCACTGGTGGAAAAGAGAAAAACACATTCAGAACACTTGTGTGACATTGTTTTGAGAATCAAAATTTATTTACAAAAAACAGTTTTTGAAAGACAAGGTTTTTAAAAGACTTTCCCTTGGGAACAGATTAGCTATTGACAGGATGAAAACACTCTCAGGTTCAGAAAATCATGCTTACAAAAAATTGTCTAATTTTGCATCAACAGAATGCCAAGAACAAAAAAAATGTTTCTTTTTTAAGTTCCTCATCATGACAATGTTGCTGGAGAATGTACTCTGCCTCTAATTGAGGAAATTTTTTCAGTATCCAAACTTTAACAAAAGGATCTGTATAAGAATGCTAGTGGATAGAACAAGATTTCTTACACTTGTGATTTGTCTGGCTGATGAAGGAATATTTTCAGCATCGTCCACCATTTATTACTTTAGACATGCAGTAATGCAGCTCATCTTCTCTTTTGTCTGTTTTCATCAAGAACATGTTCTATTTTGTCTTTAACCCGTATTTATGCCCAAACAGAATGTATCCAGTTTTATTATATTTGATTTGAAATAGCCCCATGAAATAGATGGGACACATATCTAATTTAGAGAAGCAATCTTTATCTTGATTCTTATCTCTGGTTACTGTAAATCACAGATAATTCTTCTAAGGTTAGTGTAGTTACAGGAACAAAAATCCAGATAACAGAAGAAAGTGCTTGCTCCTCTTAAGCATCTGTGACTTTTTCTAAGCAAGGCTTTGATAATATAATCAGGAGCAGTGGCAAACCCTTAACGCATAGCTATTGTTCACAGTCAAATGACCTTTTAGGTCAGCTGTTCAATTACCATGAATTACTACACAGTGGTATCTCTTCCATTCAGTGCCTGGTGTTGAGTGGTATGCTCCTGACAAGCAGAAGAAAATCCAATTATCTCCTTTTCTTTCTTGTATCTTCAGGAAACGTTAGCATTTTTAATAAGCATGTAGCCATACAATACAGAGGATGGCAGGGCACCTTCAGGAGAGTTATATTTTGTAACTCTTTTTCATAAAGTTTTGAAAGACAGAACTAATTTGTTGCTGCAGATAACTGAACAAAACAGCTTTAAATCTGTGCCTGGACAGATTCTGTGGGATAATGTTGTGAAAAAGTAACAAAGATGTTATTGCATGTCTTGTTCCAATCTTTTGGACCGATCGCTGCATCTTAGGAGGGTTGCTGTGTATTAAATGGCAAGAAATTTGAGCTACTTGTCAAAAAGTAATTGTTTCTCTGAAGAGAAAACTACTGCATGCCTTTCACAACTCTTCTGAAGCCCCTTGCCAAAAATCCTACAGAACCAGATAAATGGCCATATTCAAATTGTAGGGCACATTTAGCTCCTGAGAGCAGAGAGACTTCTGTGTCATTCTTTTCTCCACAACAGTCTACCTCAGACTGTTTTAGAGGTTTAAACAATGATTTTCATAAACCTCATCCAAAAATTTCAAACCCACTTAGGGACTGTCCATTTTATTCTTTTGGCTTACATATTTATAACATCATTAGAGTGTATATGAGTTTCTCAATTTTTTTTGTTGGTTTTGCCATTGCTTCACAGTAGAAACAAACTTGGCAGGTAGAAACTTGTTCAAAATCACCCCTGTACCTCACCCAAACTTACAAGCTTAGAAATACTTCTGAATCACTCATTTTTGATACAGACTTAGCTGGCTTTTGTGGTTATTTCTGGAGCAAAGTGCGAGAATCTGGCTGGGTTCTTGATATTTTAACAACCAATGTAGTTTTCTGTTCTTTATAAACCATAATAAATGCAACTAGGAGGATTTTTGAGTCTCAGCAGCTTGATTTTCTGTGGAAGAGTAAAGAGTGCCCTGGGAATATGTTACATTGTCTTCAAATGCCATGGAAACCTTCTGACCTTTAAATGTAAACTTTCCAATTTGCAGGAAGAGGTTTAGCCAAAAGAATCTCATTAACATTTGTGGCAGCTAAGAAGCTGAATGTTTTTGTGCTAAACTGAAATTTACCTCTATGCCTCAGACTGTGAAACTGTATGAGGGAAGTCAGAGATGCTCCTTATGCCAAATGTCCTTTCAGAATTAATTTTGCAAAATTCTCTTACAGCAGGCATGGGCATATCCCGGATTCATTTAGTGTGGTCCTGGTAGTTTAAAATCTGATGGCACTCTGACTTGAGATTTACTTAACACTTCTATGGAATATCAAACCTTTTGTCCAATAAATAAAGTGCCTTTATATATGATACAATGTCAATTTTCTTGAAAGGCAAAGAACCTGTGGAAGTACACCTGCTGCTTTATCAGTAGCATTTTCTATTGATTTAGATGCATTTTCTATGAACTTCTGACAAATATTCAGACTCTAAGAAGACATTTAGTTCATCTGATGATTCAGGTTTTGCTTTTCTCTGAATTTTGCCAATTCCTAAGCAGTAGGTTTCTTAGTTATCACTGTGGTATATATTTAAAATTGCTTTTATTTCATTATCAACAGTAAGGCACTTAACTTTTCATGAACATTATGCTTTAGAGAACCATATGTTTTTAAGGTGATGGGGACTGCTGTTATTCTAAGCTGTATTGCAAGAAGTATTCCTAGAGAAATTTAAAAACTCAGTGAATTCCCTTCACAAAGGCAGGATGAAAAGTCCCTCTGACTTTGTGGACCAAGACTTCATGTCAGTATGGTATTTTCATACCACTAATGTGTGAAAACAATTAGTTTCAGATTTGCTGCTATCACCTCACTAGGATAATCCACTGAAACAAGCTGAGATCTAAAGGTCAGAAAAGAACACCTGTGCTCAAAAGAACTTACAGAGCTGGAAAAGCGCCTGAGGGCAGTTTATAGCTATACAAGAGACTAGTAAAATGAAGATCATATTTTATTTTTATTTACAGGACCTATTGGGTTAGGGCTCAGGTCCCCTCTAGGCTCTTTGGTAAACTTTGTGAGACTGAAAGAGAAGATAGCAAGGTACCTCACCTGAAGTATTGCTGGGGCAAAAAAGGTCTGGTGAGGGCAAAGCCTGCTGACCCCTGGCCACACCATGCTGTTACCTCTTGATTCCATTTATTTATTCCTACACTTCCAGCTGGTGACAGAGAAAGGAGCTCACCATTTCTTCTCCTAGTCCTGAACATGCTCACTCCTCTGATAATCTCAGCTGTTTGAAAGTGCATATCTTCTACTCAGTGGTCTCTCAGTCACCAAGAACAACTGTAGAAGATGTTGGGGTTTCTAACTGGGTTGTCTGAGTTCAACAAAAAGGGTTCTCTTTGTTGCTGCAAATATGTATGTGTGCCTCAGTGCAGCCCCAGCTCTTTTTTTGTCCTACCTTCTGGACAAAGTCACTGCAGAGAGGAAAGGTGAGCCATGAAATCTATGAATCTTCTGTTGTTTAGCCTCTAGTATGAATCAGTGCCTAGAAAGACCTCAGGAGTTTATTAAAAATGCTCAACAGCCACCTAACTCTTACTTGTCCTTCTTTGAATTTCTTAGTGATAAAGGGACCTTAGACTTAGGAAAAGCTAAAAGTAGTTGCCTGTCTCTCTAACTAGCAGATCAGGTGTAGGTGTAGGTGTAATTTTCCCCTCCTACCATTCCACAGCTCTACAAATAGCCTGACAGCCAAAAGATAGCTAAGTGTTCAAGCTGGCCTGAAAGTAAACATGCAGTCCTAAAGTGTTGCTATTTAATAGCGCTTAATTTGCTTTTCAAAAGGCAGGTCTCTACCAAAAAGTGAGATTCCCTGAGATACAGATGGCATCTGCATAGGGCTGGGCTGAAGACCAAGTGCCATTGCTGGAGGCATCACAAAAGACTCTAAGTGCTTGTGCTTTGGCAACAGAATTGAATCCCAAGAGACATTTTTAAGGTACTAAAATCAAATCACCTGCAGCAGTAGCAGAATGAACTTCATTTCCAAAACCTAAAGTGTCTACATTTTTTAACATTGAGCTGTTTCCTCAGTGTTTTTAAAAAACCCTGAACTTCTGTTGCCTGCTACCATTACTGCCTGTAAGATGCTGTGACAATAAGCTCTCCATGTGGGTAAGTTTAGAAAATAACGCCACCTTTCTTCCCATTCTGGTTTAATGACTTTCAATGACTCCATTTAGTTTGAAACAAGTTACAGCTTTTGGCAATTTTGCTGCTCAATAGCTTTTGGGTACAATCTGTTTTTTGACTTAGTATGAAGCTTAGATGAAGCTCTCAAACAGCCTGAATTATTTTACTGAAAAAAAACGGCTAGAGACAAATTTAAAAGGCAGCAAGCTTCTCCATATTTTCCAAAAACAAAATAGAAAATCACAAAATATATGGATGATGTACCAAGTTTTCAAAGAAAGGAGAAAACTGGAAAATCCTAATGAAACTATATCACTAAAGAGAGCCTATGGTAGTTACATTATCTTGTGACTGAAGTATTTGTGCTGTGATGGAGTGCAAGTATGTTTTGCTGAACAAGCTGAAAATGCTGCCACAGGAGAACAGGCTGACTTCAGCTTTATTCAATTGCTCTGCTTTCAAGCAGTTTCTGATATTTCAAAGTAACTGACAGAATCAAGCCAAATTCACAAACTCAGTCATTCAAAAGGGTATAAATTATGACCTTTAAGATCAGAATGGATGTTTCTATCCCTACTGTATTGTTGTAGTAGATGAAAATAATCGACTTCTACAGAGAGGAGGTGGTTTAACGCTGCTGTGTGTGAAAGGGTGATGTGAATGTTTACAAAGAGCTCACCTGCAGGTTGTACGAAGTAACCTGATCAGTGGCTGTAACCAAGTCAACAATGACAGATTTGTTATTGTGTCTAGATGTTGGGGATCAAACAGTGCCAGAAACGGTGTGGTGATATTGTAGGATTAATGTCAGACATCACATCCAGCTGGCAGGGTCACATGTATCATTATTGCAGCGGGTATGACTTGAATTAAGCTTGCCCAGAGAACACTAAGAATAATACTGTACCAAGAAGTACCTATGGAACTTCTTATGAAACTACATATCAAGGGAAAAGTATCCTTCAATGCAATGTTGCAGAGAAAAAAATTCCTGGGTTTCTTATCAAGAAGAGTGATGTGGTATAAAGTACCACCTCTAGAGATAAAATATGTGATGCTGTGTGTGCCAGCAGGGATCCATGTCACACAGCAAGTAAAACAGACTTCCAGTGAGGAACTACAGAGTTACCTGACCATGTGGACAAAGCAGGTGCTAAAAATATTATAAAAAAATCAGGAAATGAGACCTTGAAGTCAGGATTTAATAAGAAATGCTTACTTGTTTGGTAGAAAATGAGCTCTAAACAAGATAAATAGTTAGAAAAACACACAGACAGACAGAAAAGCAAGCCAGGAGAGCTTAAGTCACTGAAAACTTTTCAAAGGCTGGATTTTCAGGAGCAGAAGACTATTTTTTAAGAAACAAAGCAAGATAGTATTTCCAGTCAGATGAAAACTGCACCTTACTCTAAAAGAAAATCCAACAAGAGATTTTAAAGCTGGAGATACTGAAGTTTCCCATGACCACACATTAAAAAGATGAAAACACATCCCTAGATTTGGCAAAGGAGCTTTCTGAGTACCTTCACAGCACTGAACCCGTCCTACGGACGCATTGAAGCATCTCTCCCATCAGGATTTGAAGAAAATATCTGATACTAGCTTGGAAGGTACTCAGATTCCTGAGCTGTAAACTGAATAAGGTTTATGGAAATCACAAGCATATGTACTTTGTGCAGCCAAACCAAACTTCACCTGGTTTTCCAGTGGCATGGATTTGCAGTTATTCTGGCATAGGTAATGCTAGTAAGAACTGGGATTTGTCATTCTACATTGCATCCAAAGCTGTAGTTCTCATCCATCTGATGCATATGCTGGGATGTGTTCAAGGACAAAACTGATCACCTTCTACCTTGATATGCAAGTCTGAATATTGACTTCAAGAAACCCAAGGCACAGCTCATCACTGAAGGCTTTTCAGACTTATATTTCGTTCTCATATCTGCATTAAAAATTATTTAATGAATAATTTTGTTCCAGGACTGCATTCATACATTTTTAATAAAGTGTACATTTATTCCAACCTTAGCATTCTTCAGCATTCTGTATTAATTATGTACCAAAACCATGGAATGTTTAGTGCCCTAACCCATCATTTGACTAAGCTTCCTGAAATTATTGGCTCAGTTATGAATTCATTATTTTTATTCCCTCCATATCTCTGTGATGCAAATTTCTATAGCAATGAAATATGTCTGAGTGCTTTGCTCCCAGTTAATGTGGTATTAATATAACAATGAAATTCATTACATTTCCAGATACCATTTTATGAATACTAAATTAATGTTTGAACTTGCTTGGTAGAGTCCTGTAGTTGCCTAAGTTTGGTTGGTTTGTTTGGTTTTTTCCAAATTAATGCAGCTGTTAAGATATTTGTGTTTGCGATATTGCCAGGTGAAACATTTACTTTTGTGTATCATCTGTTTGCAAGATGCTGGATTTTCTAAATCACAGATTAATTATTGCTACTTACAACTACACCTCTGGAAGATCATCTGTTCCAACTGTAAGGATTGCATAAATAAAGAAAAGACTTCTTGTAGATAGGACAGGGAAGCCCATCCAAGTGCTGTTCCTAGGATGCTAATGCCCTGCTGATGACCATCCCCTCACGCTGTACATCTGAAGTGTTTGAAAGGCCAGAACAAAGGCTGTGCAGCTAAAAAAGGAGGAGATTTTCCCTTAGACTTTATACCAGTCTCCAAATAAAGAATAAATTATTCTGTCAGTCTACAGTAGATAAGATTAAAAAAAAGGGGAGGGGTAAATTGCAGCAAGTGACAGATAAGCCTGACATTGGGAAAAATGTACTGAATGGATAGTGAAACTCTGGGACACACTGTCTATAAAAGCTGTGGAATATCAGTTGCTGGAGGTTTTAAATGCCATTCAGACAAACATCCATCAGGAGAAGGGATAGATAAACTAGGCAATCTCTTAAAATACCTTCCAGTTTTATTTTTTTTTATGGTTCTGTGAGTAGGCTTGTCATACTGAAATATTTCTCTGATTAGGGTCTGATGCTATGCCTTGTCTGCTGTAAAACTATTTATCCTTATGTTGTTAGAGACCTATGATGATGAATAAAAGACAGATGCCTAGTTTGTTCTCAGAAGCCAATTTTTCAGCCAGCTGGCATCTAGAGCTGCAGACAGATTTCCTACAGAGCTCAGTTCTAGAAGTTCCTTTGTTTCAGATATAATGGGACTTTCTAGGTCAAGCATCCTGACATTTTCTACAAATATGCTTAAGTAAAGGACTCCCATCATGCTCAGACACAGGGCTGCATTCCTATAACTCACCTAGTTACAGAATGAGATCTGAGTTAATCCTCAACTTCACATGGCTTCCACTGAGATTAAAACTGGGAACTTTTATTAGCTATCTGTAGTGAGACAAGGTCATGAATGAGATCATTAAAGTTCTAGGAAGACCTTACAGCAGCCTTCCAGTACCTAAAGGGGGCCAGCAAGAGCTGGAGAAGGACTTTGGACACTGGCTAAGGATCACTTTTCACAAGTGACAGAACAAGCAGTAATGGTGTTCGACTGAAAGAGGGTGGATTTAGATTAAATATTAAGAAGAAATTCTTTTCTGTGAGGGTGATGAGACACTGGAACAGGTTGCTCAGAGATGTCATAGATGCCTCATCCCTGGAAGTGTTCAAGGCCCATTTGGACAGGGCTTTGACCAACCTAATCTGGTGAGTGGCATCCCTGCCCATGGCATGAGAGTTGGAACTAGATGATCTTTAAGATATCTTCTGACTCAAGTCATTCAATGATTCTATAACCAGTTGCTAAGTCCCAGCTGTAATATAGGAACTTCTAAGTCACAGCAGACTTCAAAAATTGACTCACATTGAAGAAAATATTTCAGGAGTCATGAAGCCTAACACTAGCTCATACTGTTCCTGAGGCTTTCACATTGAGCCACTCTGGAGGCACACCATGAACTGACAAAGATGGTTGTTCAGACCACCTATAGCTGTTCTTATGCTCTTAAAATGTTTAATGAAGCTTCAAAATTGATTCTGAAAATGGGACCTAGACTTTTAATTTAGCTGGTTTTGATCTAGGTGTTGTTTAGGTGCTTTTGACAAAGTTGTATTTAGCCTTTTTTCAAAAGCCTCAAGGACACACTTAATATGTACCCACAAGGATGCTGATGAAGAGGAATGGATGTGAGCACATACATTCCTGGTTATATGTACTTTCAAACATATCTCTCAGCTCTTTAGCTATATCTCAACTACAGAAGACAAATTGTCTTGGAAATGTGATCCTAAGTGAACAACTGTCCTGAAGGAATACCCAGAGCAGGCTGCTGAGGACAACATTACTCTAAATCAAGGACAACAGCAAGAACTGTCTGGGACCTTAAGCCAGTTCAAAGAAAGTACCAGAGTTGTCTTAATACAGTTATTTTCTTATCCACTAATAGTATTTTTTTAAAATTTTATTTCTGCATTCTGTTTTTGTTCCTGGATACAGTGGTCTAGTGCTGATTTTAAACAATTTAATTCTGAACGTGAGTTAAGATCTCTGATGTCAAACACCTACACAAACAACTTTGTGCCTTATTTGTGTTTAAATTTTATTTCAAATCAGGTGCCTAACTGCAGTGCTTGTAGAATTGCAGAGCACTTGGATTTTAATTGTATCAAGTTCAGACAAAAGTGACTATAAAAGCCTCAAAGAAAAATAATAGTTTCTAAGTGCAAGTGAAAAGATGCTGAGATTTACATAATGGATTTTGTCAGACACCCCTACTGTTTTATAGAGGGAAAAGTGCATGTGCACAATAAATAAATTACACTCTGCCATCAGTAGGTTGCATCTAATTGCATTGGTGGCTCCATTTTTTCCCTCATGACTAAGGCAGGGTAACATGTCGGAAAGCACATATTTTTTCATTATCCTATTTAATTGGTTTGATATATCTGCTTATAGATGACAGAATATTTTATTGCTTCTACTAAGTTACTTGTATTTAAACCAGATCTTTTGTGTGTATACATGCAAGATCTCAAAATATTGACAAAAAAAGAAAATTTATTATTGTCTGTGGCTCAGATACAGCATGACCAATATTTTGTTCTTTCACTTACTCTGCCTTCAGGCTGCCTTGCTATGGGTGTGCTTTTCATAGTATCCACCTCCTAAATCTACTCACTTCAGGAAAGAGCTGGTTAAAGCACCTCCTTCCACCTCCACACTGCCCTCCACGAGGGTGTTTTGATCTATCTTTCAACAATTCATTGCCAAAATGATTTCCTTGAAATGCTGTTCAAATTCAGAGAATCTTATCTTAATGTGGCAAAGTACAATTTAGAAATTTTAAATTATTAAATCAATTTTTATGGAGACAACCTTTCTTTAAAAAGGAAGTGTATAAAATGGAAAAGTGGAATGTTTTTGATGGAAATGGAAAATGGAGAGTTTTTGATGAATTTAATTTATTTGGCTTCAATATTTCTTTGTCCTCTTCCTTAATATTTTTCCCTATTTTTTTTTTAATTTTTATTTCAAAAAAGGTAAAAGAATGGCTTAAATATGGTCAAAATGGAGAAAGCCAGAAAATGGAGCAATAATTAAAGTTTTGAGATAAATTCCATGGTTAAGACGCTTTATGGTTTTTTGAGGTTTTTTGTGTTTTGGTTTTTTCTTTTTTTGTTCGTTTGTTTTTAAATTAAGAACCTTTAGAAGTAGCCTTTCCTGTCAAAATTTTTAAAATTTCAATTTTGGCCAGCTTGCTTCTTTTCTCTGTTCAGTGCATGTATCCTCCGCAATAAAAGAGAAAATCTAATATATGTGTTATGTTTCCATTTGCAAAAGAAAACTAAAGCAGATTAAGGATTGTGTTACTAGAAGTCTGTATGGGGTTTGTAAAGCCATGTTTTGGTAGCAGGGGAACTACAGGGATGGCCTCTGTGAGAAGCAGCCAGAACTTCCTCCATGTCCAGCAGAGCCAGGATGGCTCCAGGCTCCAGGATGGACGTGTTGCTGGGCCCTTCAGAAATGGTGGTGACACCTCTGGGGTAACAGATTTAACAGAAGAAAAACTAGTTACTGCACAGATGTAACTGTGGTCAGAGCAGAGCAGGGTGAGAACATGAGGGAGGAGCAGCCCTGCAGATGCCAAGGTCAGTGCAGGAGGAGGGGCAGGAGGTGCTCCAGGCACTGGGATTTCTCTGCAGCTGTGGTGCGGACCAGGGTGAGTCAGGCTGTGCCCCTGCAGCCCATGCAGGACCACAGGGATGCAGGGATCCACCTGCAGCCCACAGAGGAGCCCAGGCTGGAGCAGGTGGATGCCTGAGAGGAGGCTGTGACCCTCTGGGAGGCCCGTGCTGGAGTAGGCTCCTGACAGACACCTGCAGACCCATGAAGAGAGGTGCCCATGTTGGAGCCAGTTTCCTGGTAGGACTTGTGATCCCATGGGGAACCCCCACTGGAGCAGCCTGTCCTTGAAGGACTGGACCCTGTGGAAGAGAGANAGCCAGTTTCCTGGTAGGACTTGTGATCCCACACTGGAGCAGCCTGTCCTGCACCCTGTGGAAGAGAGACCCACATTACAGCAGTTGGAGGAGGACTGTGCCTGTGGGATGGACTCACACTGGAGAAGTTAATGGAGAATTGTCTCCTGTGGGAGGGACCCCACACTGGAGCAAGGAAAAGACTCCTCTCCCTGAGCAGTGGCAGAAACAATGAGTGATGGACTGACCATAATCCCCATTCCCTGTCTTCCTGCAGCACTGGGGGAGGAGGTAGAACTGGGAAGGAGGGAGGGGTGCAGAGAAGGTCTTATTTTACTTCTCATTATCCTGCTCTGATTTTCTTAGCAATAAATTCAGTTAATATCTCTAATTCGAGCCTGTTTTGCCCGTGACAGTATTTGATGAGTGATCTCTCCTGGTCCTTATCTCAACTCATGAACCCTTTGCTATATTTTCTCTCCCCTGTCCAGCTGTGGGGGGCAGGGAGAAGTGCCTTTGGTGGGTGTCTGGCACTCAGCCAGCCTGAGCCCACCACAAGGTCACAGACAGGATATATTAGGGACTTTGCCAGACACTGGATGCTTGCGGCTCGCCTAGCACTGAGTGAATTTAAGGCACTTGTCACATGACCTACTATTTTATTAGCTTAGTTGCAATGGAAAAGGCAGAGCAGAAGCATCAGAAATGGAAAATAATGGCAGGAAAAGTCTGGCAGTTTGTTCCACAGGGGTGACAGAAACTGCTATTCTGAAAGGCTCTCTGTGGAGGTAATGTAGAGAAAGATAGTAAGAGCAAAGGGAAATAAAGACATCAGAATAATAGAAAATAATAAAAAAAGTGCACAAACTATTTCTGGAGCAATAACTGCTCTAAGAAAAAGGTATCAACCCAGATGAATCACATCTACAAAAGGGGAGTAATTTAAAGTCATTTTATCAGACAAAGAGAAATAAGCATTTTTAGAGAGTGATTCAGCCCTTAGATAGATAGCAAATCTTAGCAAATCTTTCTCTCTAGTGAGACATATCAAATCACATCATGAAATTCACATTGAACAGAGCTGGGGCACAATGACTGGGCGTTATTAGACCAATCCTTCCAAAAGTTTCTCCTTAAGCTAGGACACGGGAAGTCTGGTCCTAGCGCAGGAATCCATATCAAATTCAGTAAACCTGAAAAAACTCTCTTCAGCCTCCAAAAAGAACGACAATTTTGCTACCTAAGCATGACTCATTGCTTAGACCTCGCTCATTGCAGAGGGCTCCCTCCTGCTGCCAAGCACCTGGTGATGGCCTGCAGACCACGCGGGGTATCACTGAAATGTTTCCATGAGCCCCGTTATTTGTCTGAGAACCCATCCAATACTTTGTTCTCGTGCATTCCCCATGTATACAGTGCCTTTTCAGTAATTCAGCCTGTGTGCTCCAGCTTTGTCACCTTGGGAAAGGAGCCCAATGCAGTACCAAAGAGCTGCCCTTCCCGTAGGAAGGAGGAGGAGGAGGTACATGATGCAGGCTTTCCCATGTTTGCCGCGTCTTTTGTGTAAGCTTGATTTTCACGGGTGTATTTGCATCGGGAAGGTCCAGTCCTACAGACAAAGGTCAAATGCTTTGCAGTGAAAACTTTTGCCCAAAAGAGACTGCAGCATGAAACTTCCCTGCATGGGAAAAAAACATCATTCCTCCTCCTGTGCACAGAAGCAAGATATTTTTCTCCTTTGCAATATAATGCAACTAAAGACATGCCGCTTCCAACACGAGGCCACAAAAGAGGACTGTTTCATTTTATTACCAAATTTTTAAGCTCACAGTGCTTCACGTTAGGAAATTCAGGCACAAGAGAGGATTGCTCGGAAAACCACCGCTCGATGACCAACATCTCGCTACTGTCACGACCCCGAGGCCGGACGCGGCATGCTCCGCGGGAGCTTACACATGGCCCCACTGACCCCGCAGCCCCCCGGCCACCGCCCCGCACCGGGCCACCACCATCTTCTTCCGCGCACCCCGGCGGCACCGGCGCGGCTCCGCAAACGCGCGCTCCCGCGCCGCCGGCAGCCCCGCGGGCCGCGCTGCCTCCG